>CM038220.1:5772451-6252326 GCA_021442155.1 Cymbidium sinense | reverse complement strand
ATTGGTATCTTGTTTCCAATCAATTTTAGGTTTAATCTGATTTTGGTTCAGTTTGACCCTTTTAGGTCAATAGTTGTGGTCAAGTCAATTGGGCTAGTTTAAATTGCCAATTGAGAATTTGCTAAGTTCAACAAGTGATTTGGAATGAACTTGACCCATTGGTTTCAATCAATTTGGCTTAGATCAAGTTTTGACACATTTTGACTTTTTAGGTCAAGTTGGGTCAACTTGGGTCAAGCGGCCAATTAGGCTAGGTTAGGCTCAAATAATGACTTGGTCAAATTCAAACATTGATCATGAATGAGTTTTGATCAATGGTTTCAATCACTTTGGCCTATGGATAATTTTGGCTAATTTAAATTTCATTTTGGTTAAGTGTTGACTCGATCAACCCTTAGGTTTGACTTGGTTTGACCTAATTTGACTGATTGATCATCTAATGATGATTGCTCCTCATAATGTGAGGCTTGGTTGGGCTTAGTTCAATCCAATTTGGGTAGGATTAGAACTTGGCTCATAAGGGGTACTTTAGGTCACTTTGGGACAAGTGAGCCTAAGTGGGTTAAATGGCTTGGTCAAAGCTTAATTTGAGTTTGATTGTAATCACATATGGACTTATGACTGAAATATAAATCCATTTGAAAGTGGTTTGAAGTCAAATGGGTTTTGATTCATTTGACAATTTCAAGTTCAAAGGGTGAACATGAGTTTGACTTGGGTTTGATTTTTGAATTTAGTTTTTTTTTTTATGTTTAAAGTTTATGTTTATATTTGGATTCATTATTGAATGATTGATTGAATCATGAAGAAAAATCAAGGGTCTAGCTTGATTTGAATTTGATTTGGCTAAGTTCAAGAATTTGACTTGAAAGGCTTAGGTTGAATTTTTATTATATTTGAGTTTGAGTTTTGAATTGATTTTGGATAGATGATTGAAGTTTATGTTTATATTTGGATTCATGATTGTAGGATTGATTGAATCATGAAGAAAAATCAAGGGTTTGGCTTGATTTGAATTTGATTGACTAAATTCAAGATTTTGACTTGAAGGCTTGGGTTGGATTTTTGGTTGAATTTAGATTTAATTTTTTTTGAATTTATTTTTGGATATTTAAATTTATATTTCATTTAGATTTATGAATGTAAACAAGAACATAAATGGGTTATGAGAAAATTTCTTGAATTTGAATTAATTTGGATTTGATTTAGGCTAAGTCCATAAGATAGAATCAAAGGGCTTAGAAAAGATTTTTGATTTGGATTTGAACTTAGGCTAAGTCCATAAGATAGAATTAAAGAGCTTAGGAAAATTTTTTGATTTGGATTTGAATTTTGAATTTGGTTTGATTTATTTGAATTTATATTTCATTTATATATGTGAATATAAATGAGAAAATAAATGGGTTGTGAGAAAATTCCATGAATTTGAATTGATTTAGACTTGAAGCCAAGTTCATGAGAGGGAATCAAAGGACTTAGGAAAGATTTGGAGTTTGGAATCCAATCATGGGTTTTAATCATTTGGAATTGATTAATGATTTGATAAAATCAATCAAGTTGGAATTGATTTGGAGTTTTACTTGAAAGGACGAAGTTAGGATTTGGTTCGAGCTATAGGGTAGGAAAATTCTCCTAATACCCCTATGTCATGACCTATTCCTATGGCTAACTCTTCTAAGTCTCTAAGATTAGGATGAGTGTCCACCTAACCACTAGATGTGTCTTAAGACTAAGAAACTCTTAAAGTATAAGAGAAGTCCTATGTCTAAGATGGAGAGGTTAAAAGCTCATTCTAAAAATGAGTTCAACATGCATGATAGTTCAAAATAAAAGTCTTGTTCATGGTTGTAGAGAAATATTCTTGGTTAATCGATATTTTCTATGATATTTAAGAGAAAATTTCAAAAAATTGAATACAAAAAATGGGTATAGGTGATGTTGAATTCAAAATGCTGAAGAGTGATGGTGGTAATATAGAAATTCACATTTTCATGTGGTATATGATAGATATTAAGAATACATATACAAGAATTCCATGATCATTTTCATGAGACATCAACAAATAAATCCATGACTCATGATGTTTATAGAAGGAAAGAACATAACAACACATATATAATTTCAAGTTGTCTAGTTGAGTTGGAGGAAAATTACATACATGTACAATTAATGATTATTCATGATTTTTGTAAAGTTGAGTCATAAATGCATCATCAACATGCCTCTTTTTTTGCCTATGTAATTTTGTATTAGGATAAAGATATCTAAGTCATGTTTTATCCTTTTTCAATTTTATTCTAGTAAAACATTGAAATATTAGAAAAATCATAAATTCATGTATTCAAATGTAGAAAATGAATTCAATGAAATATGTATTTAATGAATTACAATGTTAGAAAAGTATGTGTGGTTATGATGTTGTGTAGCTATGTGTAACCATTTAAGTGTGATTGTATTGTGAAATGTGACATGAGGACTTTTAGAAGATCGGCTATGATAGATATGATATATAGAAAGATAGAGACACTTCAATGGACCAATACCATCCTATAAGGACTCCTAAGGCATTGATAGGTCTTCAAATATACTAGAGATTTTTCCCCTACTTTACATGAAAAGGTAAATTAGGATTTATTTTAAGCTGAGTTCGTTAAGTTCCCTATAGAGGTAAGTCCCCATAGTTAACTACATCCTAAAGAGTGAAATCTCTTGGGAATACTCTCAATTAATGTAGAAATTAAGGTCTCAAAAGATTTGAAGGCTAGACTATTAAAGGACTAGTTGTATTAGAAAATCAGGTGGGAAAACTCAAAGAGAGGACTAATTATCAAAGCCAAAGGAAATGAGTAGGGAATGCTCATGATGCTAAGAAATTTAGTTAGCAATCCAACCTATCCTATAATTGGGCTTTATATGTTTAAAATTGAATAGATTTATTTATTTGAGTTGAATTTTCATTAGATTGTTAGAGCTTATAATCCATCAACACAAGGTTATGAAAAAGCCTAAGAGATGAGGATTTATGCTAGTAGTCCAAAGGAAACAACTACCTCAGATCTAGGGAGCTAAAGTACAACCTAAATCTAAGCGAAAATGGGTATATGGTTTACCTCTACAAGAGAGAGTAAATGACCCGACTGCTGGACTTATAACCGCCTCGAGTGGCTGCCAGCTAACTCCTATGCTTTAAAATCATGTAGGCAAGTCTTATGATTTTGCAAGATAATTAGGTTGTTATTATTTAAAAAGAAACAAAAGTCCTTAAACCCACTCCCTAAAGAGACTAGATCATGAGTGGTATGAGCAATGGCATAGTCTAATGAGAAATCTTTTCAAAATTTTAATTGATTTTTAACACTTCATTTTGACAAAGGCTTTAGGATTTCTTATTCCTAAATGCATGTTGAAATGAGATTATGAGCTAAATCAGGGAAAGAGGTGTTTTCCACCATAAAGGAGACCCTTAAAGGTCAAGTCTTCCCCTATCGTGCAAGGATGGAAACCCTCTCTTAACAATAGTGGGACAATATGAATGCATGATGTTAATCATACAACATTCAGCTAAGAGGTTGCTAAATCTTTTAATTATCTTGATTAATGTCCTAGGCTTTATGTGAGGTCATGAGGTATAAAATTTTAATTATGAGTGATTAATTGGGGTAGAAAAATTAATTTTACCCTAAGAGCCTAATCATATCCAGGCCACACATTCAAACATCAAGCATATAAGAAACTATGAAAAGCATGTTGGTTTCTTTTGTGCAAGCTAAACAAAACATCAAATATTTTTATAACACTAGCATAAAAAAATAAAAGGGTCCATCGTGACAACCGAAATGAAAAATGGGTAGCCGAGCTCTACCCTTATACAACTCAGTATTTAAAAGAATAATTGCAATTTACAAATGAATGCTATGGGGGGTCTTCAAATCTTCATGTCTTTATCTCTTCTTCATTTCCTCCATGTATTTGCTCCTTTGATGTGGTAGGCTTCAAAGCATCACATGGCATCCCAGGACTAAGCCTTCTAGCCAATGCTCATCGTAATCCCCCATAACACTAATCCTAATTCCTAATGCAAAATTATATTAAAAAATAGAAAATATAAGTCTAACTACACCTACAAAATAAGTGTTAGCTAAACACATCACATAATCTAAGTAGTTATATTTATAATTTGGACTTAGCACCCTACACTTGGCTAACCAAGCACACCTGTCCTAGTTTGGATTGTGCTTAGGGGCATAAGCAACCTGCAAAATAGAGCATTTATATTTATTATTAACCAGCCCCTTAAGCACAATCCCCTGCAGAGAGCATGATTAGGCTAATAATGACCTATCATCTAGTCTATGGAACATACACCCTAACATCCAGTCTAAAACATTACATCATAAAACATAACATCCATCATTCCATGCAACATCCTAACTTAAGGCTAGAAGTGGTGACTTAATTCAAAAGTGCATGTTAAGGAATATGTGGTATGTCCTAACTAGGCATTAAGGTTATGATTTTATAAATGTGAAAGGATGTTTAATCATAGGAGGTTGATTTCACTTTAAGTCATTTAATTTATTTGAGATTTTACTTAGTGTTTTCTTTTACTTCATATGACCTACACTTAGCAATAATGTGTTATAAAGATAGGAAAGCGGATTGCCCTTTTTCATCCCTACCCTAAGTCACTTCTAAAGCATATTGATTTAATTTGATTCTCTTTAGAGAATGGCTTATTACATATTTTAACTTAATCTTAAGTTTAAGTTCACCTTAAATGATTAAATTCAACATGAAAGGCTTCTTAGGATTAATTTGAATGAACTACTAACACATGACATACATCACATTATTCCTTTCCATCACATGTGACAATCATATGATTGAATCCTAAGTATAACTATACATGCAATATATTTCTTTTGGCACACTTTAAATGAAAGATGCATATGTATATTTTGTAGAAAAATGGGATTTTCACTCATTATTTAAATGCACATTCAAGTGTATAAAAGTTTTCAGCAAGTACTTCACCGTTGTTAACCAGGGAAGTGAGGTAAATACCTCATTGGGGCTACTTAAAGCCTCGCATCCCTGAAATGTTCAGACTAGATATACCCACTATTCTTGAATACACATGAATGTACAAATGACTACAAGAATGGAAATTATGCAAAAGTTGTATTTTTTTCAATTGAATAATTTATACATGTGAGCTAAAGTTGAAAAGGAGATTTTCATTCATTAGCTAAATGCACATACAAGTGTATAATAGTTTTAAGCAAGTACTTCACCATTGTTAAACTAGGGGAGTGAGGTAAAGACCTCCTTAGGGCTACTTAAAGCCTTGCATTCCTGGAATGTTCAGACTAGATATACCCACCATTCTCGAGTACACATGACTGTACAAATGACTACGAGAATGAAAAATCATGCAAAAGTTGTATTTCTTTTAGTTCAATTATTTATACATGTAAGCTAAAGTTCCATATAAATTCTAACATAGAAATACACAAGAATGAATTCAAACAAATGTTATGTCCTTTTCAAATGGGCTATACACATGTTAACATTCAAACCTTTTGTAAATCCATATAGACTAAACAAAGAGAACTCCATATCATATGTTCTAAGTCATAGACACATGCAAGCTTATAGATATTTATAACTATTATCACTCCAAATATTATAGTTGACATATAAACTTTTGAAAATAACTTTGATTAAATAGTAACAATAGCCACACATATTATAAATTTAACTCAACAAATGCAAACTTAACATAAGGAAAATTCATTTAAATTTAAAATTTTGAAAACATGAATGCATGAAAGCACATGATAGACATCATTTAATATGATTGGAAAGGAATAATAAGACATAGAACACATGTTTCATTCAATCAAACTAATTCTTAAGGACAATCATATCAAATAGAAGCATTTAAAAAAATCAAGACTTTTTTGTCATCATTTTAAGTTTATATTTAATTTGATTTAACCCATTCTTATGTTTGTAAATTAATTTGGTTTAATGGAATGTAATTAGGTTAATTTTATGGGTTAATTAAGTTCTAATATGCATTAAATCCATTAATTAACCCTTACATATGTTACCTAAGGTAATTTAGTAAGAAATTATGAGCCAACATGATATGCATAGAAAATAACTTGCAATGATCCTAAGAAAGGAAAGCTTAATTAGAAGGAACTTAATTAAGTACTTTAGAGATTTTCCCCACATGTGGATAACCATAATTTTCTTAAATATCTTTTATTGAACACCTAAAGATCTACCTAAGAATTAATTAATTAGGTTCTAATGTGTTTTAAATTTTAATTAGATTAATGAAATCATTAATCACCTAATTAAACTTAAACTTAATTCTCACATGGGCTAACTATTCTCCAAATGAAGTGGACCTAGGGAAAGATAAGAGGTGAATTTACCTTAAGTCTCCTCACCAATAAATAGTGACAAATGAGCATAATTAATTAATCAATTTTTTGTTCATATGATTAATTAACCAAATCAAGTTGAGAGTAATTGAGGCCTAATTAGCTAATTCTTCTCATTAATTAACTAATAAACCCCAAAAAAATTAGGGGAGATAGAGGTCATCCCCCTAAATAATCTTAAAACATTTGAGGTTAATTAATTAATTAATTAGGGAGTAATTAAAGTAATTAAATATTTAATTAAACCCTAATTAGGCTCTAATTACTATTCAAAAATTATTAAAAATATTTTTAATGTATTGCTCTCTAAAATATCTTCAGAATGAATATTTATTTGTATTTTTATGATTTTTTTATGATTTGTTATGATTTTCTAAAGTTTTAGCTGATTTAAATGATTATTCATGCTTTTTTAATAAAATCTATTATTTTATTTCACTAAAATAGATTGTTTGAGCTTCAAAATTCAATATCTAGAAATCTTTTGACTTGCCACTTTTATGGTAGGTGTATTTTAATTTTAATTTCAATCCCTAAAAATTTCAAATCAATATGATGTGTATTTGTGGTTTAATTAATGAAATTTGATTTTTAGTAAAACGTAAATTAAGCTCAAAATATTCAGTAAAATTTATGAATTTTGGGTTCATTGGATTCTTCTCGGAACGATAAATCCAACAAGCCCTTATTTGTAATTTTTAGTCAAGTTATATTTTCTATGAAATTCTAAAGTCAAGGTGATTTAAATAAATTTTAAAATTCAAAAGTCAATTTATCCCGCCGACGATGTCACGATGTGGTAACGCGATGCCACATGGTACCGCACAATGCGGCGTGACGGGTGATGTGTCGATGCAGATAGAGCAAGTTCCAGACGAGTGGGAAGCTCATTTGAAATGTTCGATCGAAGATCAAAAGGTCTAGATTGAATGCATGATCTAAAGGTTGAATCACATGGATCTAGCATGAAATCACATCCATCTATCTTTATTGAAGCGAGATTGGATGGGTGTTGCTTCCCAAAAGGTGAAAGTGACAGCTGTAACAGTAAAATTGAGCAAATTTTTATGAAAATTGAATGAAATCTCATCTGAATAGGCTCGATTTCACATCGATTCTCACCAGAAAACTTCTATTTTTACATTGGGATTATATAAAATAAAAGATGTAAGGGTTTTTTAAAAAAAATTCCTAAAATCATGCACACATTGAAGCAAATAAGAGATCCTATGACCGATTGAAGTATTTGGAAATTACCTCGCCTGGGATGATTTTCAGCGTCGGTGTTGATCTAAGCACACTCTTGGATGCAAGAAGAAGCTTTGAGATGGACCTAGGTTCTTTCTTTCCTTTAGAATGATGTATCCACCAAGAATCATCGCTTCCTCACTGGAATTTGCTTGATTTTTTATGGCTTTATCTCAAAGGAAGTAGGGGGATGAATGTTGGTTACTGGGAGCTCTTGGAGAGAAATGGGGCATAATGAGAAGTTCTCTCAACCATTCCCTTGTGTTTGGTTTTTGCCTAAAATTCCCTCTCTTGGTTATTTTTTGGCTCCTAGTAGATGTCCTTAGCTTGGGGTGGTTGGGAATGGTAGCGAATCATCCTAGGTAGCTTTGTTTGGTTGGCTAAGAGGGATTAGTGGATGTCATAGTAAGGGGAAGTGGAGGTCCTTGATGCTAAGTATTTTAATGGGGGAGGTGAGGTGAATTCACCTCCCCATGAGTCATGGACAACCCAACCACCTCTTGGGGCAAGTGGTCAGTGTCCTTGGAGCCTAGGTGAACCAATGGATGAGTACCAAGTGACCAAGGAAGAGAAATGACCATTTACATGGGTGTTTTGTCTTATGTGATACCCTTGACCCCATGGTAGAATGGTCATTTGGCATTGAATTTAATTTGGGTAGATTTTAAATGAGTCAAAAGTGAGTTAGACCAAATTTTATGTCATTTGGAGTTCATTTGGTTAGGTTTGGCTCAATTTGACCCATTTAGGTCAAATTAGGTCAAATATGGGTTAGGTTGACCAATTGGTCAAATTGGGTCAAACTAAGGGTTAGGTCAAGTTCATATGACCATTTTTAGGGGATTGTATACTTTGGTTTGATTTAATTTAGATTTAATTTGGGTTTAGTCTAATTTGACCCTTTATGTTAATTTGGGCTAAGTGGCTCAATTGGGTTTAATTGACCAAATTGGATTCAATTGTGACCTTGGTCAAGTTTAACAAATAATTTGGAATGAACTTGAGCCATTGGTTGCAATCAATTTGATTGATTTTAATTTGACCTATTTTGATAATTTTAGTAAATTTGGGTCAACTTAGGTCTAAAGGGCCAATTCAGTTTGGTTTGACTAAATTGAAGGCCAAGTCATGTTTAAGTATTGAATCAATGGTTTCAATTGATTTGGTGTAGGATGAGTTTTGACTATTTTGGGTTTTATATGGGCTAAGAGTTGACTTGGCCAAATTACCAAGTCGACTTGGTTTGACCCAATTCAAGGCAAATGATCATCCTAGGGTGATTAATGGTCATGGTATGAGGTTTGAATGGGCTTGGTTCAATCTAATTTGGGTTGGATTAGAAGTTGGTTCAAATGGGTTCTTCAATCAAGTGGACCTAAATGGGTCAATTGGCTTGGTTTTTTGATTAAGATTTAGTTGAATTTATACATGTGTTTATGATTGAAATATAAATCCAACTGCAATAAATTTGGGTTATGATGGGTTTTGGTCCATTCAAAATTTTTAAGTGAAAAGGGCTAGGTTGAGTTTGACTTAGGTTGATTTTAATTAGGCCAGATGATTGTAGGTTTCATTTATATTTGGATAGCTGATTGAAGTAATAATTGATTCAAGAGAAAATCTATTGATTTTGGCTTGATTTAAATAGGTTTTAGCCAAGTTCAAAAAAATGGCTTAAAGGATTTAAATTGGGTTTTAATTTTATTTTGGATTTGGTTTTGGCTCTTTGAATTTATATTTCATTTATATTTGGGAAGATAATTGAGTATATAAATGACACAAGAGAAAATCACTTGAGTTTGGTGTGATTTGGTGGCAAATTTGGCTAATCTCATCGAGGTAGGTTAAAGGGCTTAGGAGGGAATTTATTTTAGTTTGATTTAATTTCTATCATTTAAATGTGGATTTTATTTATATTTGTGAAGATGATTGAATATATTATTGATTTATGATAAAATCAATAGATTTTGGGTTCATTTGGGTTAAGATTTGGCTAAGCTTATGAAGGTGGATTATATGGCTTAGGAAGGATTTTGGATTTTGATTTCAATCATTTGGAATCAAATTTGGATTTGGATTTAATAAATGATTGAGGGATTGAATTGTTCTTGGAGAAAATAAAATGAATTTGGATTGAATTGGACATGGTTAAGGCCATGGAATTCAATCATAAGGCTTAGGAGGATTTGGGAATTTGATTTGATTTTGAATTTGAATGTAAATTTTGTTTGAGAATAAGAAAGAGAACAAGGATTGGGTTTAGGTTATAGGACAAGCAAGTCTCTCTATGTCTGTAAGGCATAACCTACTCCTATGACTAATCCTTCTAAGGCTGTAAGTTTAGGTTAAGTGTTCACCTAATCACTAGAACTATCTTATGAATAAGAAAGTCTTAGTGTCTAGAAGACTCCTCCAAAAATGAGGTCAACATATATATAATATGTTGCATTGTTATATATCTTGTTGTAGTTTAACTACATGTAATATTTTATATTTTTTAACTATGGTTACTTATACTTATGTATGTTGTAACCGCTATTAGTTATATGTAATATGTTACATTAGTATATGTCTTCTATTATAGTTTTACTAGTGTGATTTTTTTTAAATATAACCTATTATTTTTTGTGTTTATTATATGTTGTACACTTGATGAATTTATTATATGCTATAACTTGATGTGCTTTGTTAATCATTTGTTTTAAGTTTGATCTTCTAGGCAGGTGTAATGTCTACTAAATAAGTAGTGCAAGGCGGCAAGAGAATGAGTGTAGAGGAGGATGTTGTGAACTATGCTCTATACTCAAGTTCACCGTATAGTTAAGGGTTAATGGGTCAAGTGGGTTCACCACGATAGGTTTGACCTAAACCCAACCCGTTAATTAAACGGGTCAAAAACCTCAACCAGAACTTGACTCAACTTCAACACGATTGAGTCAACATGACCTGAATAATCTATTTAGTATGTATTTTAGGTCAAATTCGAGTTTGTGGGTAAAAATTGGGTCAATTTTGGGTTCGTGAGCCAACCCGAACCCGACCCGAAATATAAAATGAATCAATTTCTTCAACCTAAACCAGACCCAAAAATTATTTGGGTTAACCCAAACCTAAATTTTTTGAGTCGGGTTTGTGTCGAGTTGTAGTGTCGGGTAAATTTTTGACACCCCTACTTGAAGTTCCTCCATGTGTAGACATAGAGACAAACATCATGTTATTATATGTTTATTTTTCTTCCACATGCTTAGATTATTTTATAACTTAGTATACATTGTTGAGTAATAAATTTTTTATATTATGTGGAGGTTTTAGTGCTTGAGGCTACATCCCATTTATTGATGTTCAGAAAATAACCAATTAATTGTCTTAGATTTATGAGTGCTCTATGAACAGCTGGATTGGATTGTGTGTGTGCGATTTTAATTTGGAGTCATAGGGACACCACACAGATCTTAGGGGAAACTTATTAAAGTGATCGGGTGTGACATTAAGGTATGATGTACAATCTTGGAAGATAGAAACATCACCATATAATGAGCCTAATGGGTCTAGATAAATACCAGAGATATTTCTCCTTACTTCACATGGATAAGTAAATTAGGCTTTATTTTATGGTTCTTTTAGTTGAAGTTAACTCTCATTAATTACATCTTAGAAAATGATAGTTTTCTAAGAACAGGCCATTTAAAGTAGTCAATGAGTATCTCCAAAGATTTTAAACCTAGACTATCAAAGGATTAGGTTTGTAGGAAAGTGGGAAAGCTCAAATAGAAAAACTTATTTATAGATGCCAAAAAAAAGTAGGAAGCACCCATGATACTAGGAAGCCTAGTGAGCATTTCAATCTATCCTAGTGATGCTTTATATTTTTAAAAGATAAAATTTAATTTTGTTTAGATTGGAACCTCATTAGAATGCTAGGGTTTATAGTCCAACAATACAAGATTGTGAAAATTCCTAAGAGGTGATAACCTATACTCGTAGCCCAAATAAAATTAGTAGTCTTGGAAGCTAACTCTAAAATAATTTAGCACAAGCTAGAAGCATGACCTTAAGTTTAATCAAGAAAATTGAATATAATGGTCTACCTCCATAAGAGAGAATAGATATATCTTGACTCTTCTAGACTTATAACCGTCTAGAGTGCCTGCTAGCTAACACCTCCTATGCCTTAAAATCATGTAGGTTGGTCTTATGTAAATGCAAAATAGCTAACCTGCTATGTAATTATGAAGGAAGTTAGGATCCTATACTCACTCCCTAAGAGACTAGATAATGTTTGGTATGCAAACATGACTTAGATAAATGTTAAAAACTATCAAATTTTGAATTTGGAGTGATTTGAATTTCGAGTGATGAAATCAAAGGCTTAGGCGAGATTTCATCAAAGACATAAGAGAGTGAAGGAAGAACCCACTAGGGATAGAGTGTGAGAACCTTCCACTTGGGGAAAGGTTTCCATCAGGGATGAGAGGTTTGATTTGATTTAAGTCCCATTGGGGAGAAATTTGATTTAATTTTTATTTATGATTTGGTGCTCCACTAGGATGAAAATGTGAACTCTCCACTAGGGAAGCAAGTTCAAGTCATCCACTAGGGACAAAAGGTTGATTGAATTTTGGAGTTTGACTTGAGTTTTCGAGTTTGGATTGAGTTTTGGAGGCTGACTTGAAGGAAAGAAGTGAGGATTTGGTTCAAGCTTTGATAGTCAGCCTCCAAAAAAAATCTTTCCTAAGCCTTTGATTTCATCTTCCTTCACTCCAAATTCAAAACATTTTCTTATAACCCATTTATATTCTCATATATATTCACAAATATAAATGAAATATAAATTTCAAACCCAAATCAAAAAAAACTCAAATCCAAATCTAACCTAAATCCAACTTAAACCCTTTAAGTCAAATTCTTGAACTTAGCCAAATCAAACTCAAATCAAACTAAACCCTTGTATTTTCTTCATGATTCAATCAATTCTTCAATCATGAAACCAAATATAAACATACACTTCAATCATCAAACCAAAACTAAATTCAAAACTCAAACCCATGTTCACCTTTGAACTTGATCAAATGAATCAAAACCCATTTGACTCCAAATCACTTAGAAATGGATTTATATTTCAATCATAAGTCCATATGTGAGTTCAACCAAACTTGAATCAAGTCTTGATCAAGTCAATTGACCACTTTAGGCTCACTTGACCCGAAGTGACCTAAATCACCCTTTTGAGACAAATTCTAATCCTACCCAAATTGGATTGGACTAAGCCCACCTAAGCCTCATATTGTGAGCAACAATCAACATAAGATGATCAATCACTCAAATTGGGTCAAACCAAGTCAAACTTAGCCTTTGACCAAGTCAACACTTAACCCAAATGAAATCCAAACTAGGCAAAATCTATCATAGACCAAATTGATTGAAACCATTGATCAAAACCAATTCATTATCAATGATTGGACTTGACCAAGTCATCATTTGAGCCAAACCTAGCCCAATTGGCCATTTGACCCAAGTTAACCCAAGTTGACCTAAAAAGTCAAAATGTGTCAAATCTTGATCTAAGCTAAATTGATTGCAACCAATGGGTCAAATTCATTCTAAATCACTTATTGAACTTGACCAAAGCCTCAATTGGCCAATTAGACCCAACCTAGCCCAATTGACCATAAACCCAACTTGACCCAGAAAGTCAAATCAGGCCAAAATCAAATCAAACCCAAAATTGATTGAAACCAAAGCTTGCAAAACATTTTAAATGACCAACCAAACCTAAACCAACTATGCAATTGGGTCCAAAATAAATCAACTTGACTCATTTGACCTAAGTGAACTAAAATGAACCAAAACCAAATACAAATAAAAAAAATCACCAAACCAATGATACCAAATGGTGGTCATATGAACTTGTCCCAAGGTTTGACTCACCAATTTGGTTAACTTGCCCAAGTTGACCCATTTTGACCTAAATGGGTCAACATGAGCCAAATGATATTAAATCAACACCAAATTCATTGAAAATTGGCACAACCCATTTTTCAATTATTACAAATCTGTCCAAATTGAGATCAAAGCCAAATGACTGTATTCCCCCTAGGTCAAAGGGTAACTTATAGCCAATTCCATTTGGAATTTGGTCAAATCATTTTCATGGCCACTTGGCATCCTCTTAGTGGTCCATTTGGACACTAAAGGATGTGGTGGACATGACCAAATGGGTTTGGTCAGCCAAACCCAACCCAAAGTCAAAATTGACCACCCAATGGAAAACGAGCACATGGAATCACTCCATACTCTCATTTAACACATGGGAAACTCCTCCACTACACTCCCCTACCAAAAATGAACCATTTTGTAGCTCCTAACAACCTAACAAACCCATTTCATCTCATCAATTGATCCAAAATGATAAAGGAGCTCACGGTCATCCGATCCAAGTAAGGGGAGATATACTCCCCTAATTTCATTACAATTCAACACTCTTGCATTTGATTGAACCCTAGGAACTCAGAGGAAGCATTGCCAAGCTCTCCCAAGATTTTCTAAGCTCAATTGAATTCTCCATTCTCGCTTAAGCCAAAAAATAGGGAGGTGAGAGTGCCAACTTGCTCAATTCTCTATAGAATTCTAATTCCTCTTGCAATCACCATCAAGGAGGCAAGTCGAGCTCACCCAAGGTATTTTCCAAGCAACCAAGCCATGGGAAGGGGAAGTTAGACCAAAGCCGCAAGCCATTAAAGGGAGCTTTGGCCAATTGAAAGATCTACTCCATATCAAGCCTTCAAACCTTCAACAGGCTTCTCAGACTGAGGGCTACCTCAATGGTTGAGAGCACTAGTGATAGCCTCCGGTGAGGTATGCTTTAAAACCGAGCTTAGGTATAGAATTCTTTGGTCCTTTATGAAAGGAAGTGTAATCCTAATAAAATTCCACTATTGGATGTCTTTCTCTTTGCTCTTAAATGGTGCGTGTTCAATCCTAGCTAGTCCGAGTTTAAGTGAGCTCGGGTCAAGCCATGGAGGATGGATGGTCTCCACCTCCCATAGGTGAGGGCATGGTTAAATCATGGACCGTCCATCCCGCATCTTTTGAATGGACGGTCCTGATAAATCCATTTAGCTCTAGTGATTAATCCTTTAGAAGCCACGAGTTTAATCCTAACCATCCGATCTTTGATCGGATGATCCAAGAGAAAATGCGTAGCACCACCAATTGATGTGATATTTGATTTGACTACTTAAATATACAATCCACATGGAAAGTGCGTTAGCTATCCACATGGTGTTGACGAGATTAGTTATATAATTAGGGGGTTTAATGACCTATTAATCACTGAAACTTTAAAAATACATAATTAGATGTTAAAAAATTAGAAAAATATAAATGAGGGCTCATTTTAAAGATAATTCAGAGAGGAATAACATAAAATTATTTCTAATTGATTTTGAACAGTGAATTCCAAACTTCTCAAGAATATTTAGTGGGATGACCTCTACCTCCCCTAATTTTCTTGGAATTTATTAATTCGCTAATTTGGGAAATCAATTAATGAATCCCTAACCACTCTCTTTATATAATTAAGGGTAATTAAGCATGTGAACAGTGGTTTAATCATTTAATTAAGATAATTAAACATTATTTAAGTGACCAAGAGGTTTATGGAATAATTTTGAGATATTGTTATTCCCTAAACCCCTTCCTTAATCAAAACCTGGTTAATCCATTAATAATTTCTTAATTTAATCAAATTTTCAAAATCAATCTAAACTTAATCAATCCTTTGTTGGGTAGATCCTTAGGTGTTCAAAAGCCTAAGGTAAATTTAAGGAAATCATTTCCAACCCCATGTGTAAGAAGGTTATGAAAGTACTTAATTAAACCCTTTAGCTTAATTAAACAATAATAGTGAGGTAAATATATTAGGCCCCTTTCTTTCTTAGGTGCATTGCTTATTTAAATTCAATGTGGTTTCATATCATATGTTGGCTCACAATTATTTGAATGATTATGTTAGGAGGTGGTAGGTAATAATGCATTTAATTTACACCTTAACCTAAACAAAACATGAAATCAACTTAATGGCCCTAAACATTAAACTAAAATAACAAAAACATGTGGGCAATGGGTTAGGACAAACAAACCTTTTCACATTTTCAAAAATCAAATCAAACTCAAAATTAAAAATAAAATTTCCTTAAATCACTTTGATTCACTTTAAATGACATAATTTCATGGGATTATCTTTAAGAATTAATTAGGGTGAATAAAATTAGATGCTTACATCACTTTATTTCTTTCGAAGCATGCTAGATGTTGTATGTCATATGAAATCATGCATTCATACCTTTTGAAAAATTGAATTAAAATGAAATGTTTCCTTTATGACAAATTGCATACTTTGGCTAAAGTAAGAATATGAATGGCTATTATCACTATTAAATCCAAAATTATTTTTAAAACCTATAAATCAAAGATTACAAATGAAAGGTATGCTACTTATAATTACTTATAAGCTTGCATGTGAGTATAACATAAGATGTGCATTATGTGACTTTTTCTTCTCTTCTCTTTTAACATAGTTTTGAATTGGATTTGCAAAGTGTATAGTTTATTTGAAAAGAACACAACACTTGCTTAAATCTATTCCTATTCATTCCTATGCTATCATATAAGAAGGATCTTCACATTTACACATGTAAATTGCATAACCAAATCAAACAAAAAAAAATTTTGCATGACTCTTTTTCTATTCATTTCTTTTTGTACATGCACATGTATTTAAGAAAGTGGTATATTAGTGCAGACATCCTAGGGTTGAGAGGCTTTAAGTAGCCCTAAGAAGGTCTTGTACCTTATACCCTTAGTGTAGAAAATAATGGCACCGTACTCACTTATATTTTTCATATATGTAAATGTGCATTTGATTAATGGATAAAAAAATCCCTCTCGTTTCTACTTAATAAAATCATGCATCATGAAGCATCCAAATTTTCTTAAGAAACATCACTTAGCATTCATCATTAAGGTGTGCTAAATATTTTCATTTGCATGTATAGGTATGCTTAGGATCATTTCATATGCATGATACACATGTTGGAAAGAAATAAAGTGTTGTGTATTTTGTGATAGTAATTCCCTTTAATTAGTCCTAAAATATCTTTCTTATTTGAATAGGTTTATATAGAGAAAATCTAAACTTAGGATTAATTAAAACACATAATAAAATATTCACTAAACAAAAATCATTAATGAATTTACCTTAGAAATTACTTAAGGTAGGGAGGAAAGAGAAGTTCTCCTCTTTTCCTCTCTTTACAACACTTATTAATTAAGTATAGGTTCTTTCAAACCAAATAATATCATCAAATAAAATTAACAAATCAACTAAACCAATTAAGTGAAACCATCCTCTAAGTTGAACTCTTTCATACTTATAAAACTATAACCTTAAAGCCTAGCTAAGACATGCCACACAAACCTTAAATAACACACACATTAGGCTAAGTAACTATTTTAAGTTCTATGTTAGGGTGATGCATGGTTTGATGCCTGATTTTATTTTATGATGTAATATTTTAGTCTGGATGTTAGGGTGCATGTGCGTAGACTGAATGGTAGAATAATCTTAGTCTAATCATTGTCTTCTATAGGGGATGTGCTTAAGGGGCGTTGTAATAAAAATAAAATGCTTTTGTGTGCTGGTTGCTTATATCCCTAAGCATAATCCAAAATAGACTAGTGGACTTGGTTACTCATGTGTGGGGTGTTAAGTCCAATTTACTCATATACATGCTTGGAAAGTGTGGTTTGTTTAGCTAATCTCTATTTTATAGTTTTACTTAGATTTTCTTTTCCCATTGTCATGTAATTTTACAATTAGGATTTGGAATGAATGTTATTAGGAGATTAGGATGAACATTGGTCATAAGACTATGTTTAATGCACCATGTTAAGCCTTTGGAGCAACCATATTCCAACCAACTAAAAGAAGAAAGAAGAAAGAAGGAATAAGAAAGAGATGAAGAAAGAAAAAAAATAAAGAAATGAAGAATGAAGACCCCCATAACATGAATTCCTTTTTTGATTGTAATTAATTCATTTATAATCTAGGTTTTTTAAAGGTAGAGCTCAGCTACCCAATTTCTTTTTGGGTTTATACGGTGGAGCCCAACCACAAAGGCCTTTTATTCTTTCGCCCTAGTTTTATAAATTATTTGATATTTTTTAGCTTGTGCATTAAGATGACATATTTTTCCTAGTTTCTTTCTTACTTTGATGAATAGACTGGATGCGATTAGACTCTTAGAGAAAAATAAATTTTCTATCCAATTATTCAATTCAAAACTAAAAAGAATTAACAACTCATAACCTCACTTAAAGCCTAGGTTATAAAATAAGATAAAAGATTTAGCGACCCTTAGCTGGATGTTGTATGTTTTCACATCTTGCATAAAAAGCATCTTGCTTCACTCTTGCTTATGGAGGCTACCATCTTTATCAGGGAACTTGGCTTGACCTTTGAGAGCCATGGTGGAAACACACCTCTTTTTTGCTGATTTTAGCCCATAATCCAATTTCTCATGCATTAGGCATATGAATCCCATAGCCTCAGTCAAATCAATTATCCAAAAATGAAATTAAAATATAACAAAAAATTACATTAGATTTAAGTCATTAATTATACTCTACATTATCTAGTCTCTTAAGGGGTGTGCTTAAGGAGTTAGTTTCTTTCTAAATAAACAACAGGCTAACTATCTTGCAAAAGCATATGACTTGCCTACATGTACTTAAAATCGTAGGCGGAGTTAGTTGGCAACCACCCCTAGGCGGTTGTAAGTGCAACAATCAGGTGGTTTATCCTCTCTTATGGAGGTAAATCATATACCCATTTTTACATTATATTTTGGTTGTGCTTCAACCCTCACCAAAGTTCCCTAGATTTAGGGTCAATGGTTACTACTTCCCTTTATGGGCTACTAGTATAAACTCTCACCTCTTAGGTATTTCCATGATCTTGTGTTGTGAAATTGTAAGTCCTAGATTTGTAATAAAAATTCAACTCAAATAAATAAATCACTTCAATTTCAAAAATAGAAAGCCCAACCATAGGATAGTTTGGGATTATTACTAGCCTTCCTAATATCATAAGCATCCCCTACTTACCTTACTTCGATTTCGATAATAACTCTGTCCTCTTGATCAATCCGACTTTATCTTCTAAAAATAAACCAATTGATTGATAGTCCTATCTTTCAAATCTTTGGATACAATGATCATTTATCCTCGAGATATTCCTAAGAAATCTCATTCCTTAGGATGTAATTAACTATGGGAACTTACCCTCCATAGGGAACTTAATGAACTGTTCAAAATAAACCTTTACTTTTCCATGTAAAGTAGGGGAAAGAATCTATGGTACATCCAAGACCCGTAGTCCTTAGGAGTTCTTATTAAGGTGATTAGGTCCATTGTAGGATGGTGACTTCTATCTCTCAAGATAGTACATCATTCTTCAATGTTATACCCAATCATGCTAATAAGAATATATGCGGATCTACGTGGTGTTCAACACAAGAAGGTTGTTTATTTTTGTTCTTCATTTATTTTTTCCTCAAAAAAAAGATAGATGAAAAATGAAAAATTTCACCACATGGCCTAACATCTAGACTACATACACCTTAACATCCATTCTACAACAATACATCACAAAATAAGCAAACCATGCACCACCCCAACATAAAGCTAGAAGTGATGACTTAATCAAATGTGTGTGTTAAAGCTTGTGTGGTATGTCCTAACTAGGTTTTAGAGTTATAATTTACTAAGTGTGAGGGATTTAATTTATAAAGGGTTGATTTCTCTTTAAGTGATTTAATTGATTTGAATATTTTACTTAGTGTTTCTTTTGTTTTATAAGGCCTACACTTAATAATTAAGTGTTATAAAGAGAAGAAAGGGAGGAATCTCTCTTTCAACCCTATCTTAAGTCAGTTCTAAAGAAAGTTAACTAATCAATTTCCTTTAGTGAATGGCTTATTATATGTTTTAATCAACCCTAAGTTTAGGTTCACTCTATATGACATTATTCAATAACAAAGACATCTTAAGATTAGTTAAAATAAGTTACTATCACATAGCACATGTTTATTCATTTCTTTTCATCATGTATATCATTCATATAATTAAATCTTAAGCATACCTATACATGCAATGTATATCTTAGCACACTTAAATGATGAATACAAAGAAATGTGTTTGAAATTTAAATATTTCATTTGATTGAATTATGAATACATGTCTTTTTAAGAGAAAAAGAGGGATTTTTTTATCCATTAGCTAAGTACACATTCACATGTATAAAAGTTCCAATTGAGTATGGCACCATTGTTCTACACCAAGAGACTAAGGTATAAGACCTACTTAGGGAAACTTAAAGCCTCACAGCCCCTGAGTCTCCAGACTAATATACCACTTTTCTTAGATACATATAGATGTATAAACAACTACAAGGATAGGAAAACTCATGCAAAAGTTATATTTGATTTATTTGGTTATGATTCTTATTTATTGGTCACATCATACATGCATATGTATAAAAGTTTTAAGTGAGTTGCACCTTTCTACACATGGTACAAGACCTACTTATTTATTTAAAGCCTCAACCCCTGGGTGCTAATATACCACTTTTCTTAGATACATTTGAATGTACAAAAGGAACCAAATGAATGAAAAGTCATGCAAGATGTCATATTTGATTTGATTATATGATTTACATATGTGATATGAAATTCTTCCTAAGTCTTAGCATGGAGATGCATAGGAGTATATTTAGACAAATATTGTGTTCTTTTCAAATGAACTATACATTTATAAATCTCATGCAAATCCATGTAAGAGAAAGAAAGAGATCCTCATATTGCATATCTTATATTATCAACACATGAAAACTTATAGATACATGTAATTAACATCACTCCATCTATTATAATTGGTTTATGGGGTTTTAAAAATAACTTTTGATTTAATAGTAATAAAAGCCACACCAATTTTTAATTTAAATCACCACATGCAATTTGACATAAAAGAAACAATTTCATTTAGTTAATTTTAAAAGAAATGAATGCATGATTACATCTAGCAAGCAACATTTAACATGATTGGAAAGAAATAAAGGAACATAAGCACATGATTTCATTCATTCCAATTAATAAGTATAAACATACTAAATAAGGCTACTTAAAATAAACTAAAGTTATTAAATGACATTTTCAGTTGTGAGTTTGATTTGATTTAGGAGATGTGAAAGAGGTTTGTTGATCTTAATCCCATTCCCATGTGTGTGAGTTAATTTGATTTAATGAAAAGCAATTACGTTGATTTTATGGATTGATTGAGTTAAGCATGGATTAAACTAATTAATTAACCCTTACCTATGTCACCTTAAAGTAATTAATTAAATAATTATGAACTAATATGATATGCAACCATACAGAAAAGTAAATAGTAATGCTCCTATGAAATGAAAGGAGCCTAGTACAATTAGCTCATAATTATTAATTAATTAATTTTATGGATCTCACTAAATTACTCTTATGATTTTCTCACACATGTGAGCTAATCATAATTTCATTAGCTCTCTCTTTAGGTTATTGAACACCCAAAGAGCTACCCAAGAGATTAGACAAGTTTTGTAATTATTATAATTTCAATTTAATTAATTAAGCTATTTAATTAATGAATTAAACCAATAATTAATCCAAATTAATTGATTTCAAGTCAAGTGAAATGAACTTAGGGAAAAGAATGGGAAAGAGGTCTCAATCTCATTCCCCATGCCCATTCACTATTTCATAATTATTAATAAGCTTAATTAATGATTTCCTTATTATTTAGCATGTTCATTAATCACCTAATTAATTAATTACATAATTAAATCTAAGATAATTTCCTAATTAACCAAGAAATAAATCACAAGAAAATTATGGGAGGAAAATGTCATCCCATTAATCAAACACAAAAAGTTCAAAATTAATTATTTGGGTAATTTAGGAGTAATTAAGTTAATTAAGTTTTTACTTAAACCCAGTAATTAAGTAGTCATTTGATATTGAATTTGATTTGAGCATATTTGAAATGAGTCAAAAGTGAGCTTTTACTTGGGTAATTTCATGTCATTTGGAGTTCATTTTATTTAATTTGGGTCAATTTGTCCCATTTGCATCAAATTGGGTTTAAATGGGTTAGGTTGACCAATTGGTCAATACTAAAGATTCTGTTAATTCAAATGATCATTTAAAGTATATTGGTTCAATTGGTTTTAATCAATTTGGTTTAATTTGGATTTAATTTGGATTTTGGCCAATTTGATCATTTTGTTCAATTTGGGCTAAGTTGACCAATTTGACCCAATTGACCAAATTAGCTCGAATCATGGCTTGGTTTAGATTTGGTTGATCATTTAGAATATATTGTAGGCTTTAGTTAATTTCAATTTGGATTTGATTAGGATTTAAGTTGATTTGACCCTAAAGGTCAATTTTGGCTAACTTTAGTTAGGTTGACCAATTGGTCAAATTGGGCTCAATTGAGGCTTTGGTCAAGTTCAATAATCAATTTAGAATAAACTTGAGCCATTGGTTGAAATCAATTTGATTTAGGTTGCAATTTAGCTACTTTGGGTTCATAAAGGTCTTGGTCAATAGGTTAGGTTGACTTAGTTTGACATAATTCATGATAATTGAATAACATAGGATGATCAACAATCATGACATGAAGTTTGGATTGGCATAATTCACTTTGATTTGAATTGAAATGAATTTTGGTTCATGTGGGTCAAATTGGCCACTTTGGGTCAAGTGAGCCAATTAAGCTTTGTTGACTTGATTTTGAGTTGAGTTTGATTTATATAAGCTCACACATGATCCTAGGATTGAAATATAAATCCAATTGTGGTAAAGCCAAAATGGGTTTTGGTTCATATGACAATTAAAAGGGCTAACTTGTGTTTGATTTAGGTTAGTTTGGATTTGGTTTGATAATGGTGGTTTATGTTTATATTTAGGTCAATGCTTATAGGAATGATTGAATCATGAAGAAATCCATGAGTTTTGAATTGGTTTGGGTGTCACTTATCCCAGTTCAAGAATGTAGCTAAAAGAGCTAAAATTTGGGAATTCAATCTGATTTAGGTTTCAATCATTTGATAGTTGGATTTGATTTATGATTTGAAATTTGATTAGATATTGAATTTGATAATTGAGAAAATCAATTGGATTGAGATTGATTTGATTTTGATTAAGGCTAAGTTCATAAGATAAAATCAAAGGGCTTAGGAAGGAATTTGGAGTTTGAATTTAATCATGGATTTCAATCATTGAATTTGGAATTGATTTGGAATTTGGATTTGAATTTGAAGTTTGGTTTGAAAGAACGAACCAAGGATTGGATTTAGCCTATAGGCTAGGTAAGTCCTCCTAAATCCCTAAGGCATAACCTATTCCTATGGCTAACTCTTCTAAGTCTCTATAGTTAGGTTAAGTGTTCACCTAACAACTAGAAGTGTCTTAAGACTAAGAAACTCTTAGTGTCTATAAGAGTCCTAGATTTATGATGAGAAAGTTGAGAGCTCACTCCAAAAGTGAGGTCAACATGCATGTTAGAGCATAATACTCTTTGCTATTAGTTGTTTCTAATTGCCAGAAGATCTTGTTGGATTTAAGCAACTTTCATTATGGTCAGCTCTACTTGCTCATTTATATAGTGAGTTGCATGAGGTGATGAAGGCTAAGCATACGAATATGGCTGGATACCTACACTTTCTACTCATATGGTCATGGGAACACATTCATGTGGGTAGGCCTACATTACATATACTTTACCCTATGGAGATAGATAAATTAAATGTAGGGTGTAGGTGGAATTAAAGCTTCGTACGAGAGATGACACTAGCCCACATTAGAGTTTATAGAGATAAACTTGATGGGCTGCTAAAGAGTCAAGTACATTGGATTGTAAATATGTTAGTTAATTTTTTTTTGTAATATATTTATTATTTTGAACAATTCTTATAAAATGCATAGGCTTTACTTTATATGTTAAAGGCACCCACAATTCCTCCATATATTTATTACCCTTGAGCACCTAAAGAGTGATTAATGGTAAATTTACAAGAAGTTACAAGTTTATATTTTTTTTAATTAAATAGTGTTAAACTATTTTATTTCTAACTAGTGCAAGCATATACTGGATACAAAAAATATATTCTAGTATTATTTTAGGAGAGATGAAGATACAAAATTTCAATAATCAATCAATAAATATGATGCAATGAGTCGTGATGACATATGTACATTTTGATAATAGGTACAAGGAAATAATGTTCCAAAACTTCATGGCCAAATGATTACTTTAGGAATGGGTGCTAGTCAATCTTCTACACCACTAGTTGGTCCCTATACATATAAATTCAAAGATCTGCCTCCGTATTCATATCATGAATTTATATGTAGTCAATTTCAGCCATGGCATGTGCCAGTCCCTCCTAGCTATAGTTCTCTGCTATTCTATGTGGCACCCAACCACAAAGAGTATCATATGTTCCCTCTCCATACACAGGCTTCATCTGAGATACCTAACATAACACTGATGAGTTACTTATAACATCCTACCGAGCAGGTTGAGGAGGAGGATCAACTATGGTGTTTATTTTAGATGTGGGGAGGGGACACTACGATCGTAGGGGTACTTATTGAAGTAATCTGCATAACATTAAGGTACAATGTACTATCTCAAAAGATATAGGCATCACCCTACAATGGACTTAATTACTTAATAAAGACTCCTAAGGCATAATAGGTCTTCAAATATACCAGAAATGTTTCCCCTACTTTACATTGATGAATAAAGTAGGGATTATATTAAGTCGAAGTTCTTAAGTTCCTATGAGGCAAGCCTCCATTAATTACATCCTAATGAAATTTCCTAATAATACTCTCAATTAAAATATACAATTATTATCTCCAAAGATTTCAAGATTAGACTATTAAAGAATTGGTTATGTTTGGAAAATAAATTGGGAAAGTTCAAGGAGAAGACTTACTTTTGAAATCTAAAGGGAGGAAGTAGGAAATGCAAATGATACTAGGAAGCCTAGTGAGCATTCCAATCTATCCTATGGTGAGGCTTCATATATTCAGTAGTGAAGAGATTTTATTCATTTGAGTTGAAATTTTATTAGATTGATAGGGCTTATAATCTGCCAACACATGGTTGTGAAAATGCCTACGAGATAAGGATTTATGCTTGTAGCCCAAAGGAAACAACTACCTCAGATTCTAAATCTAGTGAGCTTTAGCACGAGCTAAAGCACAAACTAAATCTAAGCGACAGGTGGACATAAGGGTTTGCCTCCATAAGAGAGGATAAATCATCTGACTTTTAGACTTACAACAACCTGGGGTGGCCCTCAGCTAACTCTTTATGGTGTTTATTTTTGTTTGTGTTGGTGTGTGTTATGTGAAAAGCTCCATAGATGTACTCATTAGGGTGATCGGTACATTAAATGAATAGTGTACTATCTCGAGAGATAGAAGTCACCACCCTATAATGGACCTAATCACCTAATGAGGACTCCTAAGGCATGATGGGTCTTCTAATGTACCAGCGATCTTTTTCCTACTTTACATGAATAAATAAAGTAAGGTTTATTTTAAGTTGGGTTCATTAAGTTCCTATGGAGGCAAGCCCCCATAGTTAATTACAACATAAGGAATGGGATTCCTTAAGAATACTCTTAATTAAGGTAAATGATCATTATCTCTAAAGATTTCAAAGATATGACTATCAATCAATTAGTTATTTTAGAAAATCAAGTGGGATTGATCAAAAGGAGGGAGTTATTATCAAAACCAAAGAGAGATGAGTAGGGGAAGCTCATGATATTAGGAAGCCTAGTGAGCATCCCAAACTATCTTATGGTTGGGCTTTATATTTTTTAAATTGAGGAGAATTATGTGTTTGAGTTGAATTTTTATTGAAAATCTAGGGCTTATAATTTCAGAATGCAAGGTTGTAGAAATTTCTAAGAGATGAGGATTTATGCTTGTAGCCTAAAGGAAACAGCTACCTTAGATCCTAAATCTAGGGAGCTTTGGTGAGGGCCAAAGCATGACCTAAATGTAAGCAAAAGTGGGTATATGATTTACCTCCACAAGAGAGGATAAACCACCTGACTGTTGGACTTACGACCGCCTAGAGTGGCTGCCAACTAACTCCTCCTATAATTTTAAATACATGTAGGCAAGTCATATGCTTTTTAAGATGGTTAGGATATTATTTATTTAGAAGAGAAACTAAGTCCATAAACTCACACCTAAGAGACTATATCATGAAGGGCACGAATAATGACCTAAATCTAATGCAAAATTTGTCAAGTTTTATTTTTATTTTTATACATTTTTATTTGACACAGGCTATGATATTTTATACGCCTAATGCATGAGAAGATTAGTTATTGACCAAAATTAGAAAAAATGAGGTGTGTTTCCACCATGACTCTCAAAGGTTAAGCCATTTTTTTTGGCAAAGGTGGAAGCTCTCCATTGGCAAGAGTGAGACAATATGATTTATACATGATATGAGATATACAACATCCAATTAAGGGGTTACTAAATCTTTGTTATTTTGATTTATGTCTTAGGCTTTAGGTGAGGCTATGAATTATTTAGTTTAATTTTGAATTGATTAATTGGATAGAAATTTTATTATTTTCTAAGTGCTTAATCACATCTAGGCCATTCAACAGTCATCAAGCAATTAAGAAACTAGAAAAATCATGTCATCCTAATTGCGCAATCATAAACATAACATTAATCAATTTATAAAATTAGCACAAAATAATAAGAGGTTGATGTGGTCGGGTTCCACCGCACAATCCAAAAAATGAAAATGGGTAGCCGAGCTCTACCCTTATACAACCCGAATTACAAATGAATTATTACAATTAAAAGGAATTCATGTTACGGGGGGTCTTCATTCTTCATTTCTTCATTTTTATTTTTTCATTTTTATTTTCTTATTTTCTTTTTTACCTTTTGGCTTGATTGGAATATGGTACTC
Organism: Cymbidium sinense; assembly: GCA_021442155.1. Lineage (NCBI taxonomy): Eukaryota > Viridiplantae > Streptophyta > Magnoliopsida > Asparagales > Orchidaceae > Cymbidium > Cymbidium sinense. The sequence continues at coordinate 6,225,501 of CM038220.1, read as the reverse complement.
CAAAGGCATCACATAATACATAGGACTTGATCTTATAACTAATGTTCATCCTAATTCCCCATAACATTCATTCCAAATCTTAATTACAAAAGTTACATCAAAATGGGAAAGATAAATCTAACTAAACCTGCAAAACAAAGGTTAGCTTAATATACCACACAACCAAAGCAATTATATGAATAATTTAGACTTAGCAACCCACACATAGGTAACCTAGTCCACCTGTCCTAATTTGGGTTATGCTTAGGGGCATAAGCAACATGTACAACAAAAAGTATTTATAGTTTTATTACAGCGCCCCTTAAGCACAACCTCCCAAAAAAGCATGATTAGCTAATATAACATCCAAACTACGATCACACACTATAAAATCCAGTCTAAAATATTACACCACAAAATAAAACATTCATCAAACCATGCACCGCCCTAGCCTAAAGTTAGAAAAGGTGACTTAGTCTAATATGTGTGCCATTTAAGGCTTGTGTGACATGTCTTAGCTAGGCTTTAAGGTTGAAATTTTCTAAGTGTGAAAGATTCAATTTAGAGGGTGATTTCATTTTAAATGATTTAGTTGACTTGTCAATTTTAGTTAGTGATTTGATTTGGTTTGAATAAACCTACACTCAGTGACTAAATGTTATGAATAGAAGAAAAGAGAAGAGAGCTCTCTTTCATCCCTACCTTAAAGTATTTCTAAGGTAGATTCATTAATGAATTTCCTTTCATGAATGATTTATTATGTGTTTTAATTGGTCCTAAGTTTGGGTTCTCTTTAAATAGTCCTATTCAATAAGAAAGGCCTCTTAGGATTAGTTAGGGTGGATTACTATCACATAACATACCCATTCATTTCTTTTTATCATGTATACCATGCATATGAATAATCCTAAGCATACCTATACATGCAATGCAATCTTAGGACACTTTGATGATGAATGCAAAGAGATGTGACTTAAAAATTTGGATATTTCATTTATTAATTGTATTATTAATGGATGTCTTTATTATGTAAAAAAGAGAGATTCATTCATTAAATGCACATCCACATGTATAAAAGTTATAAGTGACTATGGCGCTATTATTTTTCTACACCAGGGGCATAAGGTACAAGAGCTATTAAGGCTACTTAAAGTCTTGCCGGATTTCTAGACTAATATACCACTTTTCTTAGATACATGTAAATGCAGCAAAAAGAATCAAATGTATACAGAATCATGCAAGAAATTATGTTTGATTTAGTTATATGATTTACATGTGTAATATGAAGATCCTTCCTAAGTCTCAATATAGAGATGCATAGGAATAGATTTAGGCAAGTGTTATGTTCTTTTCAAATGAACTATACACTTGCAAATCCTATGTGAATCCATATTTAAGAGAAGGAAAGACAATTTCATAATACACATCTTATGTTATAATCACATGCAAGGTTATAGATATTTATAACTAGCATCACTTCATTCATAATCTTTGATTTATAGGTTTTAAAAGATAACTTCTAGTTTAATAGTGATAACAGCCACTCATATTCTTAATTTTAGTCAACACATGTAATTTGACATAAAAGAAAATATTTTGTTAATTAATTTTTAAAAGAAATGAATGCATGATTTCATATGGCAAAAAATATTTAGTATGATTGGAAAGAAATAAAGGGATGTAAGAACGTGACTTCATTCACCCTAATTAATTCTTAAGGATAATCATATAAAATAAGATCATTCAAAATTAATCAAAATACTTTAAGGAGATTTTTTTATTGCTGAATTTGATTTGATTTAGGAAATATGAGAAAGGTTTGCTAGTCCTAAACCATCATCCCCATATGTAAATTGGTTTGGTTTAACTTAGAATAATTAGGTGGATTTTATGTTTTCTTTAGGTTAAGGTATGAATTAAATGGATTAATTATCCTTTACTTATATCACCTTAAGTTAATTAACTAATTAATGATAAGCCAATATGATATGCAACCACTTGAAAGTAAATTTGCAATGCTCCTAAGAAATGAAAGGGGCCTAATGCAATTGGCTTATGAATAATAGTTAATTAAACCTAAGGGATCACAATTACTCTCTATGATTTTTTCATACATGTGAGTCAATCATAATTTTATTATCTCTCACCTTGGGTTATTGAATACCCAAGGAGCTACCCCAAGACAAATTAAAGGTTGTTTAGTTTGGATGAATTAATTTTTTTTGAAATTTTGATTTCATTAGGCCATTAATGAATTGCTTAAATCCTTTAGTTATGCTTTGATTTAAGTGATAAAATTAACTTAGGGGAAAGAATCATGGGCAAGGCCTCAATCCTAATCCCTAAATCATTCAATCATTCCACTAGCTTTTGATTCCTTCATTATAAAGATCTAATCACTTGATTAATCAACCAATCATCATTCCATTAACCCATTAATTTAATTTTCAAAGGTAAAGGATACTTAGGAAATAAATAAGGAAAAATATCTCTAATCATATTCCCTAGGTGATCCTACTAACAGGGATAATTATGTTCAAGTGATTAATCAAGCTACTATTCATCTTAATTATAATTTTATTAAGAGAGTGGCTTACTCAAATGATTTCACTAATTAGAAATCAATAAAATGTAAAAAATAGGGAGTATCATTAAACATCTATAAAAAATTTGGGATTAATTAAATGCTCAATTAAGGTAAAATTAGGCTAATTAGATTTTTGATAAATCCCAAATTAAGCTAAGGTCACTATTTAAAATTACTTAATTTTAATTTTTCTAGATTCTCCTCTGAAATATCTTCAAAATGAGCCCGAGTTTGCATTTTTTTTTTTTTTGCTTTTTTTATAATTAGTTATGATTTTAGGAAGTTTCATAATTAAAATCAGATTAATTAAGCCAAATTAAACTCTTAATTCTATCCGCCAATGGTAGTGACATGGCGCTTTCGGTGTGATGGAATTTGTTATTCAAGTTGTCAAATTGCTATCGAGTCAACCGGCGGTGGACGACTTTCTTTTGCTCCGATCTAAGATCGATCAGATTAATCGCAATGTAGGCTTAGAATCATAGTGGATCTAACATGATCATATCACAACAGTCGATTCCAATCATGCAGAATGGACGGCGTATGATCTGTCTCCTCTCATGCGATGACAGACGGATGTCGTCCATCGATCGTCGTTCAATCTGAGATCACCCAAGCTTGAATGGAGCTCAAATTCAACCCACACCTTTGGGGAAGCACAAGCAATACATCTAACAGTGGAGATCACATGACTTAATGATTTCCCTCACAATGGACCAAGAAAAATTTATTCTAAGGTCAGTTTCAATGGCATACCTCATCGGAGGCTATTATTGGCACTTCCAGTGATAAAGGTAGCTTCGTCTAATAGAGATGAAGCCCTGTTGAAGAAATCTAGCCTTGATTTGAAGTGGTTTGCTCAGTTGACCAAGCTTCTCTTCAAAGGCAATCGATCTTGATTGAACTCCCAGCTCTGGTCATGGGGAAGCTCTAGATTCAATTTGTTTCAACTAGCCTTGGTCCAAGGATGGTGCATGTAAGATTAATTTTACTTTGGTTGAGAATTGAGTAAAATTGGTTTGGAAATCACCTCACCTATTTCAGTTTTGAGTAAAACCAAGAGTAGGGAAGCAAGGGTGGTTGGAATGGCTAGGAAAAGCTCTGGAATGCTTGGATTTGACTCTTAGAGCTCTAAGGAATGAATGGATTCTTGTTTGAGTGAGAATGAGGTGGGGGGTTGTATATCTCCCCCTCCTTAGATTGGACGGTGGATGGCTGATTTGACATTTTAGCTCAATGGCTTGGATTGGCTGATTTATTTGAGCTTGAAAATGTCCCACATGGGTCATTTTAGGTGGAGGAGTGAGGGAGAGTGACTGCCCATGTGATTGGTGAGTGGATTTGGTGAGCCAAGTGTTCAAAGGTGATTGGGGAGGTTGGTTTGGCATTGCCTTGGGTCATGGTTGACCCAAGCTCATTGGAATATGTTCACCACCCTCCTTGGTGCCCATAGATAAAATGAGTGGCCTGGGAATGAACCAAATTCTAAGTGAATTTTGGTCATGGGATACCCTTGACCCAATGTGGTCAATTGGCTATGAGTGTGATTTGGATAGATTTGAAATAATTCAAAAATGGGTTGGGCCAAATTTCAAGTGATTTGGAGTTCATTTGATTTGATCTAGCTCAATTTGACCCATTTAGGACAAGTTGGGTCAAATTGGGCTAGGTTGACCTATTGGTCAAATTAGGTCAAACCATGGGTTATGCCAAGTTCAATTGATTATTTGAAGCCTATGGGTATCATTGGTTTAGTTTAATTTGGTTTAGATTTGATTTTGGTTGATTTAGGTTCATTTAGGTCAAATGGATCAAGTTGACCAATTTGACCCATTTGACCCAATTGGGTTAGGTCATGGGTCGGTTTAGGCTTGGTTGATCATTTTGAAATGTATTGTAAGCTTTGGTTTCAATCAATTTTGATTTGGTTTGATTTCAAGTTGATTTTACCTTTTGGGTCAAGTTGGGTTTAAGGTCAATTGGGCTAGGTTGAGTCTAATTGGTCAATTGATGTTTTGGTCAAGTTCAACAATCAATTTGAAATGAATTTGACACATTGGTTGCAATCAGTTGTGCTTAAATTAAGATTTGACCCATTTTAGCTTTTTAGGTCAATTTGGGTCAACTTAGGTCAAATGGCCAATTAGGCTTGGTTTGGCTCAATTGATGACTTGGACATGTTTAATCATTGATTATGGATTTTTTTAGATCAAAGGTTTCAATCAATTTGGCTTATAGTGAATTTTAGCTTGTTTAAGTCTCATTTGGGCTAAGTGTTGACTTGGTCAAAGGCTAGGTTTGATTTGGTTTGACCCAATTTGAGTGATTGATCATTCTAGGATTATTGTTGGTCACAATGTGAGTATGAGCTTAGTTCAATCCAATTTGGATTGGATTAGAACTTAGCTCAAAAAGGGTCTTTTAGGTCACTTTAGGTCAAGTGAGTCTAAATGGGTTAATTGACTTGATCGAGGATTGATTTAAGTTTAGTTGAACTTACACATGGATTTATGATGGAAATATAAATCCAATTACAAGTGGTTTGGAGTCAAATGGATTTTGGTTCACTTGATAATTTCAAGTCAAAAGGATGAGTGTGGGTTTGACTTGGGTTAGTTTAATTTTGGCTTAGTGATTATAGTTTATGTTTATATTTGGGCATATGATTGAAGGAGTGATTGTTTGAATAGGAAATCCAAGGGTTTGGATTAATTTGAGAATGATTTGGTTAAATCTAAGAAATTGGCTTAAAGGGTATAAATTGGATTTGGATTTGAGTTTTTGAATTTATATTGATTTGATTTTGACCATTTGAATTTATGTTTCATTTATATTTGTGAATATAAATGGGAATATAAATGATCCTTGAGATAATCATATGAATTAGAGTGATTTGAATGTGAATTCGGCTAAGGTAGGCCAAAAGTTTGAAAAAGGGGTTTTGATTTGGTTTGATTTATATTCATTTGATTTGGATGCCAATTTTATTGGTAGTTGTGAATATGAATGATGGAATAAGTGGTTTATAAAGAAATCACTTGGCTTTGGGTTGGTTTGAAGGGTTTGGCTAAGCTTATGGATGTGATTCATAAGGCTTAGGAAGGATTTGGATTTGGAATTGGTCAAGGGTTTCAATCATCTAGAATTGGAGTTAGATTTGGAATTGATTTTGGATTTGAATCATTTAAGATTAGAGTTAATTTGAGATTTGATAAAATCAATTGAGTTGGAATTGATTTGAGATTTGATTTAGATTGGTTTGAAGGAGTGTACATGGGGTTGGATTTGAGCTATAGGGTAAGGGGTTGTCTTAAATCCTTAATTCATAGCCTAAACCTATGATAAATCCTTCTAACTCTCTAGGGTTAAGTTAAGTGTTCACCTAATCACTAGAAGTTTCTCAAGACTAAGGAACTCTTAGTGTCTAGAGGAGTCCTATGTCTAAGATGGAGAAGTTGAGAGCTCACTCCAAAAGTGGGTCAATACTCTTCCTACGATTTTAAAATCATGTAATCCGGTCTTATGAATTACAAGATACCTAGGGTAATTATTTAATTTGAAAGAGACTAAAGTCCTAAACTCATTCTCTAAGAGACTAGAGCATGAGTGGTATGAGCATTTGACTTAATCTACAAACACAAAATCTTTTCAAATTTTATTTCATTTTTATATATCATTTAGATAAAGTCTTTGAGAGTTTTATCTATCTAAATGCATGATGATTATTGGCTAAATCAAATAAGAGAGAGGTGAGGGTTCCTCTCATAGGTCAAGCGGTCCCTATTATGTAAGGATGAAGGCCCTCATTTTTGCAAGAGTGGTAGAAGATGCATGCATGATGTGAGACATACAACATTTAGCTAAGGGGTTGCTAAATCTTTTAATTATCTTAATCATAGCCTAGGCTTTTTGGTGGGGTTTTGAGTTACTTAAAATTTAGTTATAAGTGATTAGTTGGGTAGAAAATTTTATTTAATCCTAAAAATCTACCGCATCCTGGCAAGACATTAAAGCATCAATCATGAAGAAACTATGAAAAGCATGTCATTTCTAATGCTCAAGTTAAACAAAACATCAAATAATTTTATAAATTAACGCAAAAGAATAAGAGGCTGATGCAGTCAAGTTCTACCGTATAACCCGAAAAGAGAAAAGATGGGGTGGCCGAGCTCTACCCATATACAACCCAGAATATAGAAGAATAATTATAATTAGAATGAATACATGCTATGGGGGCCTTCATTCTTCATATCTCATTATATCTTCATTTCCTTGATTTGATTAGTTCTTATTTTGATTTGATGTGCTTGCTTCAAAGGCATCACAGGGAACATCAGGACAAAGCTTTTAGCCACTGCTCATCCTAATCCCTCATTGCACTAATCCTAATTCCTATTGCAAGAAATTACATCCATATAGGAAAAAGTAAATCTAACTACACCTATAAAATAGATGTTAGCTAAACAAATATACAATCCCAAGCAATTATATATATATTTTTTGACTTAGTTCCCTACACATGGGTAACCAAGCCCACATGTCTTAACTTGGATTATTATTAGGGCGCAACCTATAAAGAGAGCATTTATATTTAATTTTAAGCATCCCCTTAAGCACAATCTCCTACATAAAATATGATTAGGCTAAGAGTAACCTAACATCCGCTAAGCATACACCCTAACATCTGTCTAAAATATTATATCTCAACATACACTATCCTAACTTAGGACTAGAAGTTGTGACTTAGTTCTATAGTTAGCTATTTGTGGCATGTCTTTCTAGGTATTATAGTCATGCTTTTAACGTGAAAAGATTTAATTTAACATAAAGGTTGATTTCATTTCAAGTTATTTAGTTGATTTAAGAATTTTAATTTGTAATTTGTTTGGTTTCACTTTATTCACACTTAACATCTAAGTGTTATAAAGAGAAGAAAGAGGATTTCCCTCTTTTATCCTTACCTTAAGCCACCTTCTAAAGCACATTTTCTTATTTAGTTTTCTTTAATTAATGGCTTATTGAGTATTTTTATTAATCATAAGTTTAGATTAACTTTAAATAGTCCTATTCAATATGAAAGGAATCTTTGGATTAATTTAATTGAATTACTATCATATGACATATATCAAATTATTCTTTTCCATCACATATAACATGCATATGATTTTAATATTTAACATATCTATACATACCAGACATATTTTAGCACACTTAAATGATGAATGTATACATTTAGAACTTACATTTCATTTGATTGAATTATTTAATACATGTAAATCTAAATTTCTATCCAAATTCTTATACCAAAATACATAAGAATGAAGTTAAATAAGTACATTTCATTGTTAACCAATGAAATGAGGTAATCAAATGACCTCCTTTGGGCTACTTAAAGTCTCATATTCCCGGGATGTCTAGATTATATACTTATTAACATCCAAACTTATGTAAATCTATATATGAATCACAAGAAAGAGAGCATTACCTTACATGTAATGTATTCTAATGACTTGGGTAATTTTGGATGCATGTATTCTTTAATAATAAAAGGGAATTTTCATCTTTTGATTAAGCATACATACACATGTACAAAAGATGTAAGCAAGTGTGTGTCATTATTAAACTAGGGAAGTGAGATAATCAAATGACCTCCTTGGGGCTACTTAAAGCCTCATATTCCTGAGATATCCAGACTAAACACTTGCTATCTTAGGTACATATGAATGTATACACAACTATAAGGATGAAAACCATGCAAAGATTGTATTTTCTTTAGTTGAATTATTTAGGCGTATGAATTAAAGCTCTATCAAAATTCTTATACCAAAATACATAAGAATGAAACTAAATGGGTACAAGCAATTATTAAACCAGGGAAGTGAGCTAATCAAATGACCTACTTGGGGCTACTTAAAGCCTCGTATTCTGGATGTCCAGACTATATACTCATTATTATTCAAACTTATATAAATTTATTTATGAATCTTAAGAAAGAGAGCTTCGCTTCCCATACTTAAGGTATAAGCACATGAAAATCCTATATGTATTCATAACTATCATCACTCCACATGTTATTATCATATTATAAGCTTTGAAAAATAAATTTGAATTTATTAGCAATAATAGTGACACATATATTAAGTTAAGCCAACACATGCAAGCTTACATAAAGAAAATTCATTTTATTCATTTAGATTTGAAAACATGAATACATGAAACCATATGTAATATAACATTTAAAGTGATTAGAAAAGAATATTTAAATATAAACACATGGTTCATTCAACCAAATTAATTTTTAAAGACAATCACATTAAATAAAACTGTTTAAAGAAAAAAAAAAGCTAATTATTAATTTTATTCTTGGATTTTGATTAATTTGAAAGAGGAGAACTTATCATTTGTTGTTTTAATCCCATTCCTATATTGGTGAACTTAATTAGTTTAAGAAAAAGTAATTAAGTGTATTTTAAGAATTAATTAAGTTGGATCCATATTTAAATCAATTAATCACCCTTACCTATGCTTCTTTAATTTGATTAACCACTTAATTATGAGCCACAAATGACATGGAAATATGAGAAATAAATTTTCAATGCACCTAAAAATACTTAATGCAAATGACTCATAGTTAATGGTTAATTAAATTAAAGAATCTAATTAAGTACTTTTATGATTTTCCACACTTATGGGCTAATCATAATTTCCTTAAGGGTCTTTATGTTATTAAACATAAAGAGGAGCCATGAATTCCATTGATAATTATTTGATGTGATTATGATTTCAATTTGATTAATTAATCCACTTAATTAATTAATTAATATGTTAATTTATTTTTATATTAATTAACTTTCTTTTAAAATGAAGTGGACTTAGGAAAAGAATCTATGAAATAGGTCCTAACCCCACTCCCCTTGTCCAATCACTATTACATAGTGATTAATAACTTAATTTATTTATTTATTACTATTTATGTTGTTAATTAGCCATTAAGTGGATTAAGAGTGTAATTAGGGCTTAAATGATCAATTCCCCTAATTAACCAAGCAAATAATTGCAAGAAAATTATGGGAGGCAGAGGTCAACCCATTAAACTAACACACAGTTTAGGATTAATTACTTAAGTAATTATATCTTAATTAAGCAAATTAAGTTTTTATTTAAACATTAATTAAGCCTTAATCACTAATTAAATTTAATTGAAATTATTTTTAATTAATTCTTCTATGTTTTACCTTCAAAATGAGTATTTATTTATATTTTTTAAATTTTTCTATAATTTATTATGAATTTTTAAAGATTCATCCATTAAAATAATTAATTAAGCCTTAATTAAGCCTAATCCCATCGGTGCCACGTAGAGCGCTGATGTGGCGCTCTTTCCATGTGGTGCCGCAGGATTGGTTATTTAAATGCATCCGAGTCAAAGCTAATGTGGCTGGCGGAGGATGTGGTTTCATCCCCTTTCGTTTGATCTAAGATCAGCCCGCGGAGATCAAACCTACAGTTTCTATAGAATTAAATGAGATCAGATCCAATGGATTAATTATGGCCATTCATTCAAATCAAGTAGAATGGACGGCATGTGATCTATCATCCTCCAACTAATGGGATACGGAGACCGTCTTCCTTCCTTCGCTCGATCCAAGCTCACTAGAGCTTAGATGACCATGAAATCGATCCCACACCTTCATGAGAAAAATTTGAATGGATCAAATGGTCAAAATTACATGGCATATAACTTTCCTTTGAAAAGGCTAAAGCCTAAGTTTAATGGAAATTACCTTGCTAGAGCTCAAACCTTGTGGTGCAATGCTTGAAGAAGCTTCGTATGGATGAGGTGAGGCCCTACTGAGCAACTCATGATGTTTTCTTACTATTGGCTCGATGGACCATGAATTGATGATTTATAGAGGGACATCAATCGAAATAGAACCTCTGATGGTCGTGGATCTCAGGGGAAGTTTTATTTTTGCTCGACGGAGGCAGGGGAAGGTGTGGGTGAAATTAATTTGAGTTTGGTTAAGATTTGAGGGAGTTGGATCGAAGAATGCCTTACCCTATTTTGGATCAATGGAGTCTAACACCAGGAAGGAACGGGATGGCTTAGAGGCTTGGGTAAATGCTTAGGGAGTTCATTTTGGTGTGCTTTAGCTCACTGAGGATCCAATTGTGTGATTTGAATTGAAATGAGGGGCAACCCCAATCATGAGGAATGATTTGGATTGCTTTCTCGATTTTGACCAGTTGGCCATTGTCCCAGCACCAGAAAGGTTAGGTTCTAGCTAAGGTGGTTTAATTTGTTTGGCCAAGAAGCTTGGTTGGTGACTCAAGGCAGCCTCCATCTTTCTTGACTTCATTGGGTTCGATTAAGGTGGCAGAGGTGAGTTAACTCACCTCTTTTCCCAGCCCACTTGGGTCCGCTGGCATGTAGAGAGTGTCATTTTGGGTCATGGTGACTACAAGGGAAAAGGGAGGAGTTGACTTGCCAATTTGGGTATAATCCCATGTGAGGGAGTTTTAGCCAATGGGTAATGCCTTGGATTGGGTTCAATTTAGGTTGGGCTAGTTTGGGGCTGAGCCAAGGTGAGTCTAGGATGGATTGGGTCAGGTTTCAATTTTGGACTAGGTTTGAGTAGGTTTGGCTCAATTTATCTCATTTAAGTCAAATTGGGCTAGGTTGGGTTAGGTTGACCAATTGGTCAAATTAGGTCAAACTAAGGGTTGAGTCATATTCAAATGATATTCAAAGTATTTTAGTTCAGTTGGTTTGAGTCAATTTGGCTTGGATTTTATTTTGGCTCATTTGAGTTCATATGGGTCAAATGGGTCAAGTTGATTAATTTGACCAAATTGGCCAAATTCGCTAGGGTTAGGGGTTGATCTAGGTTTGATTGACTAATTGTTGTTGGCTTCAATTTCAATTAATTTGTATTTGGTTTAGATTTAGGCCAATTTTATCCTTTAGATCAATTTGGGCTAAATTAGTCAATTGGGTTCAATTGGTCAAATTGAGTTTAATTGGGGCTTTGGTCAAGTTCAACAATCAATTTAGAATAAACTTGAGCCACTAATTACTATCAATTTGAGTTATATTTTGATTTGGCCTAATTTGATCAAATTGGATTAACTTGGGTCAAAAGGCCAATTAGGTTAGGTTTGGTTCAATTGATGGTCAAGTCATATTCAATCAGTGATTATAGGTTGATATGGATCATTGGTTTCAATTAATTCGGCTTAGGATGAGATTTGGCTAGTTTGATTTATGGTTAGGTGGGTTGACTTGGTTAAATGACCAAGTTGACTTGGTTTGACCCAATTGATGCCACTTGATCAATCAAGGATGATTGATGATCATCATTGGAGATTTTGGTAGGTTTGGTTCAATCCAATTTAGGTAGGATTGGAATTTGGTTCAAATTGGTCAAATTGGTCACTTTGGGACAAGTGGACCAATTGGGTTTAATTGAATCGATTTTGGGTTGAATTGAGTTTAGTTGGATTTATATATGGTTTTAGGATTGATTTATAGCTTTGGTTGCAATTGATTTGGGTTGAATGGATTTTAGTTCATTTGAATATTTCAAGTTAGGTTAGGTTGATAATTTTGGATTTGGTTCAATTGATTGTAGATTTAGTTAATATTTAGGATGATGATTAGGAAAATAATTGAGCTTAGCTTCAATTGAATAAAATTTTGTCTAAGTCCTTGGGATTAAATCATATGGCTTATGTTAGGTTTGGATTTTTGTTTAGTTGATTTGGATTGAAATTGATTTGATTGGAATTGAATTTGATTTGAAGTTGAGTTTGATTGTAGATTTTAGTAAATTGATTGAAGGATTGAATTGATTTTGAGGTTTGGTTTGAATTTGGTAAAGGCTAAGTCCATGAGATTGAATCATGTGCTTAGGATAGATAATTTTGAGTTGAGATTTTGAATATAGGTTTCAATCATTTGGTTTGGAATTTGGATTTGAATTCTGTATTTGAATTTGGATGACTTGAATTTGAGATTTGGTTTAGGACAAAAAGGTAGGCATAGATTGAGTTTAGGCTATAGGGTGGCTTAATTTCCCTAAGTCCTAAGGCAGAGCCTAATCATATGATTAACCCTTCTGAGTCTTTAGGCTTAAGTTAAGTTTTCACCTAATTGCTTTGTGGTATTTATTTTTAGATGTGGGGAGGACACCATGCAGATCGTAGGGGGTACTTATTAAAGTGATCATGTACGATATTGAGGTATGGTATACTATCTTGAAAGATAGAGGCATCACCCTTCAATGGACCTATTCGCCTAATAAGTACTCCTAAGGCATAATGGGTCTTCGAATATACGAGAGATTTTTTCTTGACTTTATATGGATGAATAAAGTAGAGTTTATGTTAAAGTTCTAAAGCCTAAGCCTCCATAGTTAATTACATCCTAAGAAATGAAATTTCATAAGAATACTCTTGATTAAAGTAGACAATTATCATCTCCAAAGATTTCAAGGTTAGACTATCAAAGGATTGGTTATGTTTAGAAAATTAATTGGAAAAGTTCAAGGAGAAGACTTATTTTTAAAATCCAATGAGAGAAAGTAGGAAATGCTCATGATAATAGGAGACCTAGGGAGCATTCCAATCTATCCTATAATCTGGTTTTATATGTTTGAAAGTGAAGAGACTTATTTATTTGAGTTTAGTTTTATTAGATTGCTGGGCTTATAATCGCCAACACAAGATTGTGGAAATGCCTAAGAGGTGAGGATTTATTCTTATAGCCCAAAAAATAGCTACCTCGATCCTAAATCTAGAGAGCTTTAGTAAGAGCTAAAATATGACCTAATTCTAAGCTTACAGAACATAAAAGTTCACCTCCATAGAGGATGAACCATCTCTCGGACTTATAACGCCAGTGGCCGCCTAACTCCTCCTTCAATATTAAAACCATGTAGTCTAATCTTATGAATTGCAAGATAGCTAGGGTAGTTATTTAGTTAGAAAGAGACTAATATCTTGAATCCACTCCCTAGGAGACTAGAGCATGAGTGGTATGAATATGACTTAATCTAATGCAAAATATTTTCAAATTTTGATTTTCAATTTTGGCACATCATTTTGACAAAGACTTTAGGATTTTTATATGCCTAGATGCATGATGAAGTAGATTATTGGACAAATCAAAAGAGCAAGAGGGTGAAGCTCCATCAGTAGGGGTTGCTCTTATGGGTCAAGCGTCCCTGCAAGGGGACGAGGCCCTCATTTTGTAAGAGTGATTCAAGATGATATGCATGATGTGAGACAAAGAATCATACAACTAAGGGGTTACTAAATCTTTTAATTATCCTATTTAAGACCTAGGCTTTATGTTGAGGATATGAGTTGTTAAAAATTTAATTATGAGTTAGTAAGGGTAGAAAATTTAATTTTACCCTAAAAGCCTAGTCGCATCTAGGCTATACATTAAAGCATCAATCATTAAGAAACTAAAAAAGATGCAATTTCTAATACACAATCTAAACAAATCATCAATCAATTTCTATAACTATCATGAAAGAATAAGAGGCCAGTGCAGTCGGGTGCTGTCGTACAACCCAAAAAGAGAAAATATTGGTAGCTAAGCTCTACCCTTATGCAACCTAGAATATGAAAGAATAATTACAATTTTATTAAGTATTATGGAGATCTTCATTCTTCATTCTTCCATTTCCTTGATTTGACTCTTCCTTCTTTGATTTAGATGTGCTTGCTTCAAAGGCATCATAGAGCACCCCATGACAAAGCCTTCTGACCACTACTCATCCTAATCCCCGCATGAAACTAATCCTAATTCTTATTACAAAATTTATATTTACATAGGAAAAGTAAATCTAGTTACACCTATAAAATACAGGTCAACTAAACTCATGTACAATCCCAGACAGTTATATGTATAATTTAGACTTAGCACCCTGCACATGGGTAACCAAGCCCACCTGTCCTAATTTAGATTATACTTAGGGGTTTAAGCAACTTGCAAAGAGATCATTTATATTTATTTTTAAGCAACCTCTTAGACATAATCCCCTACATAAAATATGATTAGGCTATGAATGGCCTAGCATCCAGTTTATGAAATATACACCCTAATATGTAACATACATCACATCACACACCATCTTAACATAAAATTAGAAGTGGTGACTTAATTCTAGCGTGTGTGTTAAGACTTGTGTGGTGTGTTTTGCTAAGCATCAGAGTTATATTTTTTTTAATTGTAGAAGATATTCAAATTATCATGATGGTTGGTTTCACTGTAAATTGTTTGATTAATTTATAAATTTTTATTTTTATTTTATTTCATTTCATATGATCTGCACTTAACAACTAAGTGTTATAAAGAGAAAGAAGAGGGTTACCCTCTTTCATCCCTACCTGAAGCCATGTCTAAAGTAAATTAATTTGATTTAGTTCTCTTTTGTGAATGACTTATTACATGTTTTAAAATTAATCTTAAGTTTAGGTTCACTTTAAATAATTGTATTTAATATGAAAGGCTTCTTAAAATTAATCTAATTGAATTACAATTACATGACATATATTAAATCATTCCTTTTCATCACATGTATCATGCATATGGTTTAATACTTAGATATCATACATATATGTTTTGGCATATTTAAATGATGGATGTATGTGTATATTCCAAATTTATCTTTTCATTTGATCAATTATTTAGTATATGTAAATTTATAGCTCTTTCCAAAGTATACAAAAATACATAAGAAAATTAAATAGTAATGCTTGTTGTTAAACTATGGAAGTGAGATAATCAAATGACCTCCTTGGGGCTACTTAAAGCCTTATATTTTTGAGATGTCCAGACTATATACCCACCGCATTCAAATATATATAAATTTGCATGCATAACATAGGAAAGAGAGCTCCAAATCACATGAATTGATAATTTAATCATTTAAATGATTATGAATGCATGTATTTTTTAATAAAAAAGAGGATCATTATTCTACAATTAAATATACATATGCATGTATAAAAGATATAAACAAGTACGTGCCTTTATTAACCAAGGAAGTGAGGTAATCAAATGACCTCCTTGGGGCTACTTAAAGCCTCATATTCTTGGGATATCCATACCATATACCCATTTTTCTTGAATACACACACATACATTCATAATTATTGGGATGAGAATCATGCAAAAATTACATATCTATTTTTTTTAATTGAATTATTTTTTGTATATGATTTAAAGCTTTATCCAAATTCTAATATTAAAATACATAAGAATGAAATCAAATGGATATGTTCCATTATTAAACCAGATAAGTGAGGTAATCAAATGACCTTCTTGGGGATACTTAAAGCCTCGTATTCCCAGGATGTCCAGGCTATATACCCATTACCATTCAAACTTATATAAACCAACATAATAAAGGGAAGAGGACTTAACATTCATATACTTAAGCTATAAGCACATATACTTCTTATGTATTTATAAGCATCACAACATATATTATTATTCATTTATAAGCTTTTAGAAAATTACTTTTGAACTTAATAGTGATAGTAGCCACCTATATTAAATTAAATTACATGCAAGTTTGACATAAATGAAATTTCATTTTGATTTAATTATTTTGAAAAGATATGAATGCATGAAATAAAATGACATATTTTAGCATGAATGAAAAAGGAATAATCAAATACAAATATGTGATTCATTCATTCAAATTAATTCCTAAGGGCAATCATACTAAATAAAATCATTTAAAGTAAACTAAAGCTTCTTTATCAACTAAGTTTTGGATTTTTATATGATTTAAAAGAGGAACATAACTCATCATTTGCTGTCTACCCCCATTCCCACATTGGTAACATGATTTGGTTTAATAAGAGGTAATTAGGTAATTTTATGAGTTCATTAAGTTGAATTCTTAATTAAGTCAATCAATTACCCTTACCTATGTTACCTTAATGTAATTAACCAAAAAATTAGGTGCCAACATGATATGCTTATGAATGTAAAATAAATTTGCAATGATCCTAGGAAATAAAGGGACCTAATGCAATTAGCCCCGAATTGATAATTAATTGGATTAATGAAGTTATCTACTTCCACATGTGGATTAACCAAAAATTTTCTTAAACCTTTTAACACACATAAAGATCTGCCCAACATTTAATTAATTAAGACTTGATGTGATTATGATTTGATTTTAATTCATTAAGCCTTTAATTAATTAATTAAAACTTTAATGAATTCCCAAATTAATTGATTTCTCTTTAAATGAAATGGACTTAGGAAATAGATTGAGAAAGGGGTACCCATCTCATTTCCCTTGTCCACTCACTTTTTAATAGTGATTAGCAAGTTTAATTAATTATTTTTTATAATTTAAGAGGTTAATTAATTAATTAGATTAATTAAGAGAGTGATTAAGGCTCAAATAGTTAATTACACCACCAATCAAGCAAACATTATGGGAGGTAGGTCATTCTATTAAACTAACACAAAAGTTTAGGATTAATTACCTAAGTAATTAAGCTAATTAAGTTTTCAATTAAAACTAAATTAAGTTTTAATTACTATTTAAAATTAATTAGAATTAATTTTAAATAATTCTCCTTTGAAATACCTTTAAAATGAGTATTTATTTATATATTTTTTATTTTTCTATGATTTGTTATGAATTATAAAAGTTTTAGCCATTAAAAATAATTAATTAGCCCTAATTAAGCCTAATCCCGTCGGTGCCATGCTGACCACTAACATAGTGTGCTTTTCACGTGGCACCATGGGATTGGTCACTTAAACGCATCCGACTCAATGATGATGTTGCTGGCGGCGAAAGCGCTTTCTTGTCCATCATACAATATCTAGTGAATCTAATCATGATCGTCCATTCTGATCACACGGAATGGATGGTGCATGATCCATCGTAACACGAGTGAGGAAGGATGGAGGCCATCAACCATTCTCGCTCAATCTGAGCTTACCTGAGCTCGGATGGCCTCAAAAATAAATCGACACCCTCACACGAAGGATCCGAAGGGATCCAATGGTCAAGATCGCATAACATGCAAGTTTCCTTTGGAAAGCTCAAATGAAATTCATCTAAAGCTCAATTTAAATAAAATTACCTTGTCGAAGATCACGGCTAGTTGAAATTCCGATTGAGGAAGCTTTGTCTAGTGGAGATGAAGCCCTATTGAGTAGCACTTGGTATAATTCCTTCTCGTTTTCTCGGTGGACCAAGATTCATTCCTTTGGAGCTCAACTTTGATCGAACTTGGACTTTCGGTGATCAGAGGGCTTAGGAGGTAATTTATTCTTGCTCAATGTGGCATGGGGAAGGTGTGTGTGAAGTTAATTTTAGTTTGGTAAAGAAATGAGAGAGTTGGATCAAAGGAACAAGTGCCCTATTTCGATTTCAAGCTCAGGATGCTTGGAAATCACTCTAGGGAACTCGTCTCTGGCTACTAGGGCTCTGAGAATGCTCTCTTGCTTGATTTGGATTGAAGTGAGGGGGGTATACCCCCTCCTCCCTTGGATCAAATTACATTGATTTGTTTGGCTTGTAATGGCCATTCGACCACTAGTGGTGGCTATGGGTGGCAGGGAATCTTCTTAGGTGGCTCGATTTGAGTGGCTAAAGGTAAGTGAGTGGCTTCCATGGGTGGATAATGGCTGTCCTTGGGTTTCAAATGTGCCAATGAGGGATGTGAGGTGAGTTCACCTCCCCATGGGTCATGGCCGACCCAATCACCCCTTGGGTCAGGTTGGGCAGTGTCCTAGGTGGACTAATGGGAGGTTGTCAAGTGGTCAAGAAGAAGAAATGATCACTTAAATGGGTGATTTATCTCATGTGATACCCATCATATAATAATCATTTGGCATTGATTTGACGGCTTTTAAAATGAGTCCAAGGTGGGTTAACCCAAGTTTCATGTGATTTGAATTGATTTGATTTGACTCAATTTGACTCATGTAGGTCAAATTGGGTCAATTTGTTAAGTTGACCAAATTGGATCAAACCAAGGGTTAGGTTAAGTTCATAAGATCATTTGATTTTTGGCTCATTTGAGTTTCATTGGGTCAAAAATTAAGTTGACCAATTTGACCAAATTCCATTGGGGAGTTGGTATGGGTTTGATTAACTAATTGAAGATGATTGTAGCTTTGGTTTGAATTAATTTAGATTTGACTAGGCTAATTTAACCCTTTAGGTCAATTTGGGCTGTCAATTGGGTTCAATTTGGTCAAGTTCAACAATCAATTTAGAATAAAACTTGAGCTATTTATTACAATCAATTTGGTTTATATTTTGATTTGACCCAATTCTTTAGGCCAAATTAGATCAACTGTTAAGAGGCTGAATTAGGTTTGATTTGGCTCAATTAAAGGTCAATTCATGTTCAAATATTGATTTTGAGTTAGTATGAATCATTGCTTTCAAGGGATTTGGCTTAGGTTGTAATTCGGCTAGCTTGGGTTCATAAGAGTTAAGAGGGTTGACTTGATCAAAGGACTAAGTTGACTTTATTTGACCCAATTTATGATAATTGATCAACCTAGGGTGATCAACAATCATGATAAGATGTTTAGATTGGCTTGGTTCAATCCAATTTGGGTTGAATTGAAGTTTAGCTCAAATGGGTCCTTTAACTCACTTTGGGTCAAGTGTGTGAGACACTATAGCACCCAAGAGGGGGGGTGAATTGGGTAATATTAAAATTTTCAAAACTTAAATTTTAATTTTTAAATAGAAAATTAGATTTTGATTTTATAATGATAAGATATAATTCTAAATGCAGCAAAAAATAAAAATACAATAAAGTAAATAGAGACAAGAGGCACACGATTTTACGGTTCTTAAACCCCAAACCTTCACTAGCCTCCCCGGCTAGGAATCCACTAAATGAAAAATGGTTTACAAAAGTACTCCTATATGGGCAAGTACAACCCTACAACAATATGTACTCTCCTACAAAGTAGTACAACCCCAAAATAAATTTTACAACACAAAAAAAATACAAAATAATAAATTTTGATAAAGTAAATCTCTCACAAATATACCAAGAAATCAAATTCAAAAGTGATCTCACAACTTATAAATGATCACTTTACAACTCAAAAAAATTTGCAAAATGCTCACTTAATAAAAATAAATATCTTAAAGTGATCTTACTAGGATGTTTAAGTTATTATAATTTGTAGAATAATACAAAATGATTTCAAAATAAATTCACAATATTCTTTTCATGATAAGATAAATTTCAGCAAGGAGTAATTTTTTTTTTTAACCAAAAGATTCTTTCAATTAATGCTAATGATCACAAAATAAAAAAATAAGTATATGATAGATCTAAGTTGGCTAGTAAGCTTTCAATTAAAAAGAGAGATCTAGAAAATATGAAAATAATTTCAGCACAATAATTTATTTTAAAATGCTTAAAATAGATCTAAGAATAAATGATCTTTCAAAATAAGACCAAAGAAGAAATATTTCAAGAAACCAAAAGAAATTTGTAGGAAGCTAAAAATTTCAAGAAGTTGAAATAGATCCTACAAATTATCACAAGAGTTTTTCACCAAAAAAAATGATTGAGAAGCTTTGATGTGAAAACCAATATTCAAAGACTAATCCACCAAAAGTATAAATTAGAAAGAAGAAATAGATGGTGAAAATAGCATGAACAACTAAGAAGTATTAAGATCAAGAAAACAAACTCAAGTAATTTAAAAAGGCTTGCTTCGTTGAAGATGTTGAAGCTTCCAAACCAAGGATTTGATCTTGCAATATTTGGAGAACACTTGGAAAGAACATTTAAGAGATTTTCTCTTAGATTTGCTGGAGAGATTTTGAATTTTGAATGAGGGATGCTTTCATGAAGAGAATGAGGGCTATTTATAGGCAAGAAGGTCATTTAAAAAATTATTTCAAAGAAATATATTATACAACCTCATGCTATCATGTGATAATTTAATATTCAAAAATATAATTTATATTAAACAAATATTAAATTTAGCAGCAAAAATTGGCTATTCACATGGGAAAGTCAAAAGTAATCACATGTAGCTCTTAATATATTCAAAGCATGTAGCATGCATCCATTATTAAAATCAAGTAATGTTTAAAAATCATAATAAATTCAATTTTAATGCAAAGTGGGTCATGTAACCACTTATTTTAAAGGAAAAAATCCAAGGAATCCGATGGAGATAAAATCAGATATGAATTCTTTGATTAAACAATGACTTTGGCTAAAATACAAAATTTTATATATTTTTGTTAATTTTGACATGTGATATTTAAAAATTATGATATAATTTATATATAATCATAAATATGTTAGTTATCATATAACCAGCAAATTAAATTAAAATACCTAATTATATTAAGTAAATAAAATAATTATACTTAATAGTTATGATCATTTATTACTTTGACAATTTTATTACTATGTAGAAAAACATATAATTGAATGTTAATTAAATAAAGATTTATACAAATTAACCTCATTAAAATAGTATGTTAGGTTGTGAGCAAATTGATTCATGCCAAAGAACTCATATGAATAGTCATATAACCCAAAAATCATGAGCTTCACATTATCCCTTTCATTCTTTTATTCTTGCAATTTCTAACAATTTGTGAGATGTATTGGATATGTAATTAGCAATTGATATATCTGAAACACATAAAATATTCATTAGAACATCCAAGCATTTGTTTGTTATCATCAAAATTAATCAAATTGAACATGAGGCTAATTAAGCCAACAATCTCCCCTTTTGATGATGACAAACTAATGTATTGATTTTGATGAAGGTGCAAATTGACCTTTCATCATAGTTTTGAAAGAAATTCTATTAAAAAAATTATGCATATGAGATGAATAATGTTGCTCCCCTAAATGTATGCATTAAATAGACTTAATATTAACCAACATTTTACTCTTCTCCCCTTTTGACAACATCAAAAGTGAGAACAAACTACATACAATTTTAAATATTAGGATCTAACATTCCAAGCATGCATCTTAAAGTACAAAAACGTTCTTTCCGGTAAGGGTTTTGTAAAATATCTAATTTGTAAATCGGCTAATAAAATTAATATTAACATCACCTTTCAAAACATGATCCCTAATAAAATGATGTCTAATTTCTATATGCTTGTTCGAGTTGATAGGATTTTTAGTTAAACTAATAGCACTAGTATTGTCACATTGAACTAGAATGTGATCTTGCTTAATACCAAAATCTTCTAATTGTTGCTTTAACCAAAGGACCGAAAGAACACCATATGTACTCATTTGGGATAAAGCTACAATTTTGTTTCTAGATGACCAAGACACAAGTGATGATCCTAAAAAATGACATATGCCGATGTGCTTTTTCTATCTACTTTGCATCCCGCAAAATCAAAGATCGAATAAGCAATCAAATCACATGATAAAGAATTTTTAGGATACCATAAACCTAACCTAGTGCCTATCAAATACAAAGATACTTGACCGCTATTAAATGAGATTCTTTTGGCAAAAACGAGCACACAAACAAATAGCAAACATAATATCAGGCCTACTAGCGGCAAGGTATAAAAGTGAACCTATCATACTCCTATAAAGTTTTTGATCAACAGATTTTCCTAATTCATCTAAATCCAATTTTATAGATGGGCTCATAGGAGTTTTACTAGATTTAAATCTTTTCATGTCAAACCTCTCAAGCAATTCATTTATATACTTAGTTTGACAGATGAATGTGCCATTTTCTTGTTGCTTCACTTGAAGACCTAAGAAAAAATTAAGTTCTCCCATCATACTCATTTCAAACTCTTTAGACATCAAAGATGAGAACTCATGGCATAAAGATTCATTTGTACTTCCAAATAATATATCATCTACATACACTTGTACCAAATCAAATCATCATCTATGCTCTTAAGGAATAAGTGGTATCTACTACCTTTCTAAATCCATGATCTATCAAAAGTTACTTAACCTATCATACCAAGCACGAGGAGCCTGTTTTAAATATAAGGCTTTCTTTAATTTATACACATGATTTGGAAAATCAAGGCTCTCAAATCCAGGTGGTTGCTCTACAAATACATTTTGGTCAATAAATCCATTCAAAATGCACTTTTGACATCCATTTGAAAAAGTTTAAAATTTCTAAAACAAGCATAAGCAAGGAGTAACCTGATAGCTTCTAGTCTACTGCAAAAGATTCTTCAAAATCTATACCTTCAACTTGTGAGTACCCTTGTGCAACTAACCTAGCTTTATTTCTAATAATACAACCGAATCATCTAGCTTATTCCTAAAGATCCATTTTGTTCCAATGATATTTTGATCTTGGGGCCTTGGGACTAATTCCCAAACATCATTTCTTACAAATTGATTTAACTCCTCTTCCATAGCAATAATCCAAAAATTATCATTTAATGCTTCTTCTAAATTTTTAGGTTCAACCTCATAAAAATGTTGAATGATCTACAACTTCTACTATGCCTTCTAGTCATAACTCCTTTTGAAGGATCCCCTATAATTAGTTCCTTTGGATGATTTTTATTATATTTCCATTCTTTAGGCAATGAATCATCCATATTATCTTCTAAAGATATTTTCTTAAAGTTATCAATCACTTCATTTCTAATAGGATCAATCAAATTTTCATCAAAAATAACATGTATTGATTCTTCTACAATCATTTTTCTTTTATTGTAAACTCTATAAGCTCTACTAGAAAGAGAGTATCCTAAGAAAATACCATCATCGATTTGCAATCAAACTTACCTAAATGATCTTTTCCATTATTCAAAATAAAGCATTTACATCCAAATACATGAAAGTGTTCAATCTTAGGCTTCTTTCCAAAAAACAATTCATAGGGTGTCTTCTTCAAAATTGGTCTAAAATAGATCCTATTCATTACATAACATGCATATTCTACCCAAAATATTTTGGCAATTTATACTCATCAAGCATAGATCTACTTAATTCAATTAATATTCTATTTTTCTCTACTACTCCATTTTGTTGGGGAGTTCTAGGTGAAAAAATTATGTCTAATCCCATGTTCATCACAAAATCCTCAAATAATTTATTTTCAAAGCCACCATGATCGCTTTGAACCCTATTAATCAAAAGGCCTTGTTCTCTTTGAATATATTTAGAAAACTTTCTAAACTCACCAAAACATCATCCTTGTAAGTTACAACCCAAGTATATCTAGAGAAATCATCACAATCACAAAACCATAATTTTTTCCACCTTTGGTGGCTTAGGACCAAATAAATCCATGTGTAATTCTAGAGGTCTAGAAGTAGAAACAATATTTTTACTTTTAAATGAGCTTCTAGAATGTTTACCATGAATACATGCATCACAAACATAGTTTGAATGAAAATTTAATTTAGGCAAACCAACTACTAAATCAAGTTTAGCAATTTTATTAAGTGTGTGCATGTTAATATGACATAGTCTCCTATGCCATAACCATATATCATCATGAGTGCTTTTAAAACAAAGTAAGTTTAAATTTACATCATGAAAGCTATCTAAATCAATGACATAAATATTTTTGTATCTTTTCCTACTAGCAAAACATTTTCATTATTTTTTATAATGCAATATGATGCATGGAATACTACATTCAAACCTTTATCACATAATTGACTAATAGAAATTAAATTATGTTTTAATCCTTCTACTAAAAAACTTTATCTAAAGTGATAGAATTCTTACAAATAGAACCAATGCCAATGATTTTTCCCTTGCATTATCTCCATATGTAACAAATCCTCCATCACTTGATTCTAAAGTTGTGAATTTATCTTTATCTCTCATCATATGTCTTGAACATCCACTGTCCAAGTACCACATGCCTTCTTTGATTTTGCTTTGAAGGCATTCCTACAAAATAAACTCACATGTTAACTTTTGGAACCCAAACATGTTTGGGTCCACATTCTAAATTTGAAGTAAGATATTTAGCATGCATGGTTTGTGTAGTGTTTGTACCTTTTGGTACCCATACATAAGATGATTGCTTAGTATTTTGTATTTTACGTGCATAGCAATCAAATGAAATATGCCCTTTTATTGCAATAGTTGCACCAAACATTAGTGTTTGCATATGATTTAGAATGATAATTATAAGATATATGAGTGGGATGTGTATGATGCAAATAATTTTTATTAAATGTTTTCTTGATGAAGTATTATAATGAACTTGTGATTTTAAACATAATTCTAATCTTGCTTTTAATAAGATATTCTCTCTTTCAAGTTTACCTACAACTAAGGAACAATTTAATAAAGAAGTATTTTTACTTTTTAAATTATCACATTCATTTTTAAATCACAAAATGCATATCTAAATTTTATGTTCTTTTCTAAGGTTTTGTATTTTCTTTTTAATTTTTATATTCAATAACTAAATCATTAAAAGCATCATCTAATTCATCATAAGATATATCATTACATACCTCTTGAGAATCTAAGTCAAATTCTCCATTTGCCATAAGACATATGTTGACCTCTTCATCGATGAGCTAGTACTTGATTCATTTGAATTTGATTGGCCCATAAAGTCTCTCTTCTTCTTATGGTACTTTTTTCTCCTTCATATTTTTTCTTTTGTTTACATCAATTTCTTTTTCTTTGATTCAATAAGTTCGGACAATCACCTCTTATGTGTCCGTTTTTTACAATAATAGCAAATGATCCCTTCACTTGTAGGAAATTTCTTAGTTTGAAATTTATAATTTTTAGATTTTTTATACCTTTGATTCTTCTTCCTTAGCAAGTTCCCAAGCCTTTTGGAAAGCATGACCACCTCATCACAATCACCATCCGAGCTTGAGGTGTTATGCTCATCACTATCATCAACTTAAGTGCAATGGCTTTTCCTTTCTCCTTCTCCTTTTTCGAGTTATCCATCTTATCCCTTTGAGCAATAATTGCTCATGTGCTATCAAAGAACCCAAAAGCGATCAAGTGGATAAGTAGATAAATCTTTAGCTTCACTAATAGTCGTTACTTTAGCTTCCCATTCTTTTGGAAGACATCTAAGAATCTTATA
This sequence comes from Cymbidium sinense, assembly GCA_021442155.1. Classification (NCBI taxonomy): domain Eukaryota; kingdom Viridiplantae; phylum Streptophyta; class Magnoliopsida; order Asparagales; family Orchidaceae; genus Cymbidium; species Cymbidium sinense. The sequence continues at coordinate 6,199,852 of CM038220.1, read as the reverse complement.
AACTAAGTCTTGATTCCTATATGTTTTCCAAGAGAATGTGTTAATTATTTTCATAAATCTAGTATACATATCGAAATAGATTAGGAGACATATGAAATAACTCATAATCATGAACAAGTCTATTTATGTGAGCATCTCTAACTTCACTAGTTCCTTCATAAGTTATAATAAGTTTATCCCATATTTCTTTTGTACTTAACATAGAAATTTTCATGTAATCATCGTAATAAAGCACAATGTAAAGTATTACAAGCCCTAGCATTTAATTCATCAAGTTCTCTTTCACCTATAGACCATTCCTCAAAAGGTTTTTCTACTTTAATGCCATTTACTTCCGTGGGTGTATGATATTGATGTGTCAACATATACCACATGCGTGCATCTTGACCTCTTAAGAATGTACTTCTATTTTTCCAATAATCAAATGGTACACTATCTAAAAGTGGAGGTCTATGAGTGGATTGTCCCTCGTAATGAACCCTTTGAAACCTTGTGCCATAGTGAAAAGATTTACTCTTGGATGTTAAGCCAATAAAAGAGCCTAGGCTCGATACCACCAGTGAGACACTATAGCACCCAAGAGGGTAATATTAAAATTTTCAAAACTTAAATTTTAATTTTAAATAGAAAATTAGATTTTGATTTTATAATGATAAGATATAATTCTAAATGCAGCAAAAAATAAAAATACAATAAAGTAGAGACAAGAGGCATACGGTACCCCAAACCACAGCCCACCACGCTAGGAATCCACTAAATGAAAAATGGTTTACAAAAGTACTCCCTATAATGGCAAGTACAACCCCTACAACAATATGTACTCCCTACAAAGTGAGTACAACCCCAAAATAAATTTTACAACATAAAAAAAAAATACAAAATAATAAATTTTGATAAAGTAAATCTCTCACAAATATACCAAGAAATTCAAAAAGTGATCTCACAACTTATAAATGATCACTTTACAACTCAAAAAATTTGGCAAGCAAAATGCTCACTTAATAAAAATAAATATCTTAAAGTGATCTTACTAGGATGTTTAAGTTATTATAATTTGTAGAATAATACAAAATGATTTCAAAATAAATTCACAATATTCTTTTCATGATAAGATAAATTTCAGCAAGGAGTAATTTTTTTTTTAACCAAAAGATTCTTTCAATTAATGCTAATGATCACAAAATAAAAAAAATAAGTATATGATAGATCTAAGTTGGCTAGTAAGCTTTCAATTAAAAAGAGAGATCTAGAAAATATGAAAATAATTTCAGCACAATAATTTATTTTAAAATGCTTAAAATAGATCTAAGAATAAATGATCTTTCAAAATAAGACCAAAGAAGAAATATTTCAAGAAACCAAAAGAAATTTGTAGGAAGCTAAAAATTTCAGCAAGTTGAAATAGATCCTACAAATTATCACAAGAGTTTTTCACCAAAAAAAATGATTGAGAAACTTTGATGTGAAAACCAATGTTCAAAGACTAATCCACCAAAAGTAGTATTAGAAAGAAGAAATAGATGGTGAAAATAGCATGAACAACTAAGAAGTATTAAGATCAAGAAAACAAACTCAAGTAATTTAAAAGGCTTGCTTAGTTGAAGATGTTGAAGCTTCCAAACCAAGGATTTGATCTTGCAATATTTGGAGAACACTTGGAAAGAACATTTAAGAGATTTTCTCTTAGATTTGCTGGAGAGATTTTGAATTTTGAATGAGGGATGCTTTCATGAAGAGAATGAGGGCTATTTATAGGCAAGAAGGTCATTTAAAAAATTATTTCAAAGAAATATATTATACAACCTCATGCTATCATGTGATAATTTAATATTCAATAAAAATATAATTTATATTAAACAAATATTAAATTTAGCAGCAAAAATTTGGCTATTCACATGGGAAAGTCAAAAGTAATCACATGTAGCTCTTAATATATTCAAAGCATGTAGCATGCATCCATTATTAAAATCAAGTAATGTTTAAAAAATCATAATAAATTCAATTTTAATGCAAAGTGGGTCATGTAACCACTTATTTTAAAGGAAAAAATCCAAGGAATCCGATGGAGATAAAATCAGATATGAATTCTTTGATTAAACAATGACTTTGGCTAAAATACAAAATTTTATATATTTTTGTTAATTTTGACATGTGATATTTAAAAATTATGATATAATTTATATATAATCATAAATATGTTAGTTATCATATAACCAGCAAATTAAATTAAAATACCTAATTATATTAAGTAAATAAAATAATTATACTTAATAGTTATGATCATTTATTACTTTGACAATTTTATTGCTATGTAGAAAAACATATAATTGAATGTTAATTAAATAAAGATTTATACAAATTAACCTCATTAAAATAGTATGTTAGGTTGTGAGCAAATTGATTCATGCCAAAGAACTCATATGAATAGTCATATAACCTAAAATCATGAGCTTCACATTATCCCTTTCATTCTTTATTCTTGCAATTTCTTCTTCTAACAATTTGTGAGATGTATTGGATATGTAATTAGCAATTGATATATCAAACACATAAAAATATTCATTAGAACATCCAAGCATTTGTTTGTTATCATCAAAATTAATCAAATTGAACATGAGGCTAATTAAGCCAACAAAGTGAACCTAAATAGGTCAATTGGCTTGATTTTGGGTTGAATTGGATTTAGTTGAGTTTATATATGGGTTTAGGATTGATATATAAATTCAATTGCAATTGATTTGGATTTAGATGAGTTTTAGTTCATTTGAATATTTCAAATCAAAATGGCTAAGTTGGGTTTGACTTGGGTTAATTTTGGTTTGGCTTGATGATTGTAGATTTCATTTATATTTGGAATAATGATTGAAGGAATGATTGATTCATGAGAAAATAAATTGATTTTGAAGTTTAGATTAGAGGAATTTGGCTAAGTCCATGGAATTTGTTCATATGGCTTAGGATTGGATTTGATTTAGTTTGATTTAGTTTGATTTAGCTTTGATCACTTGAATGTAGATTTGATTTATATTTTGGAAGATGATTGAAGATATAATTGATTCATGAGAAAATCAATTGATTTTGGATTGATTTGGATTAAGATTTGGCTAAGCCCATGGAATTGGTTTGTTTGGCTTTGGAAGGATCTTAATTTAGTTTGATTTTATTTGATTTAGTTTTGATCATTTTAATATAGATTTGATTTATATTTGAGAAGATGATTGAAGATATAATTGATTCATGAGAAAATTAATTGAGTTTGGTTTGATTTGGATTAAGATTTGGCTAAGTCCATGGAATAAATTAAGTGGCTTAGGTTTAGATTTTGATTTGATATTTGGTATTTAATATGTGATTTGATTGTAAGTTTGATATGAATTGAATTTGGTTGTGGCTTAAGAAAGTGGACATAGGTTGGGTATGAGTCATGGGGTAGGTAGGTCATCCTAATCCCCAAGGCATGACTTAATATTGTGATTAATCATTCTAAGTCTCTAGGCTTAGGTTAAGTGTTCTCCTAACTACTAGAAGTATCTTACGGCTAAAGAAGTCTTAGTGTCTAGAAGGCTCTTAGGTCTAAGAAGAGGAGACTGAATCTTCACTCCAAAACTGAGGTCAACACTTATGACTAAGGAAGTCTTAGTACCTAGAAGACTCCTAAATCTAAGAAGAGAAGATTGAATCCTCACTCCAAAAGTGAGGTCAATAGAAGCGATGAGGACATCATCTACAAGATCGGCCTCTACAACCAATAGTTCATTACACTCCTGAGAGTGACTCCATTCTGCCACGCAGACCTTACTTACGATAGTTGTCTCTGCTCTTATGTTTTCTATACAGTTGAGACATTTTAGTTGAAGTGCTACTTTGTATTAAGTTATATTAATTTTGATTCACTTATATATTTGTATTATGGGTTTGTATTTCATCTGAGCTTGGTTGTGAGTTATTTAGTGAACTGATGTGTGGTTGGCTTTGTGGGCCTCTATTTTTCAATCATTCTTGTGATATTTCTCATTCTAATATTTGAAAGCTGAGAACATACTTTCAATGGCACATAGGATTAGAAATTAAGCATTGATTTATGTAAAAATTGTGGATGATTGTGCAAGTATCGTCAAAAGTTGTCAACATAAAAATTATAGAGAATTTTGTAAGCTTTCCAACGATAATAAAATCGCTGAATTCCGACACCAGACAAGTGCGCTAAAGGCAAAAGACCGCTGTGAGGTGCAAAATTCCAATTTCACGACATAAATTGCAAGAATATTTCTAAAAACTATGGCTGATCAAGTGAGTATCATAGAAAGTTGTTAACATAAAAAATTATAGAGAATTTTGTAAGCTTTCCAATGATATCAAAGTCGCTGAATTCTGACTTTAGATGAGTACGCTAGTTGGCAAAAATGCTACCTACTGCAAATTTGTTTTTTTTAAAGATGAAACCAGTCCGTGATCATGGTTCCACATGCATCAAATCGGCCCAAACATATGGAGCATTGATGACTACGGAGCACCGTTGAATAATCTCAGGAAAACAGAGCTATGATCGTGACTAATGATGAAGCCAAATTTGAAATTTTTTCAATGAGTGATACCTCTAAGAGAAAGGATGATATCTACAAAGAAAGCACATGCAGCCACCAAACTGGAAGACCCAACATAAATACGGAAGAAAAAAATGAGAGTAAGATATAGGAAAGATGAGGTCTCCTACTTTCTTTCACAAAACTCTCACTGGTAACATTTGAGCATCTCCTCATCATATCATAGAAATATTTCTATCCTTTTTCCATTCTCGGAAAGGTCAGGAACTTTTGTGAGCATTATTTTGAGAAATGAGAGATAAATTGTTGCTTTGTAATCCACATTCTATTATAATGAAAAATTAATACATCCTTCCTACAGTGGATGTAGGTTGGATTTCATAATGATCAAATCACTCTAAATTCACGAGTTCTTGTGTGGATCGGTCTATTCTTTTCTCTTAGGATCTTTTGAGTTTTTTGTTCGAGTAACTCAAGTGGTATAACTTATCCGACCTCTCATTGATTGACTTCTCATCCAGGGGACAACTTAAACTTTTTATAGAAAATCTAGACAATAATGATAATATTAACAAATATTTAGGAGCTAGTTTGGTTGTTTGAATTTTGGGTGTAATGTAAAGTAAATATAGGTGTTTTAAATTTTTTTGTATTTGGCATAGTGCAAAGTAAAATTTTCAAGGTAATGTAATATATTTAGAATACATTAAAAATATCATTTTTGGTATATTTAGAATTCAATTTAAGACAATTCTAATCTGGCCAGAAGAGTGTTATGGCAGCCATAAAGCCTTATGCTTTACTATTATTTGATAATTTTTTTACTTTACATGATCGCCATACCATTAATACCACCACATTTGCCATTCAACCATCAAAAGAGTCTTTTATATTACATTTATTTCACAAAAAAATAAATAAATAAACTCATATATTTATAGAGTTTTTAACCAAACAATTCTAAAGCAATCCAAATATATTACATTCTTTTTACGTTGTATTACTTTTTTAGATAACCAAACAACCCCTTAGTGATATTAAATAGTTAATAGATCTAAGTTATTATTCTTTTTTCATAAAACAATTTTAACAAAAAGTGTCATTAATATATGAAATAAATTGACTACTTCTATTTTTATTTCAGTTCCAACTTTTTCTCCTTAACTCAATTTCTAAAGTTTGACTCAATTTCTATTGATATTATAGAATTTATTATTTAACTCAATTTCAACAATAAGATCTTTGTCACTAGAGGCATAAATGAGTCGAGCAGAGCTTGAGTTTGAGCTCAAGTCATAACAGAGTCGAGCTCGACTCATGTAAACATAAGTTGGATCGAACTCAAGCTCGAGCTCAACTCGAAAAGTCAATGTCTAACTTTAGCTCGGCTCAAGAGCTCGAGTACGAATGGGAAGCCCAAGCACGGTTTAGTTTTAAGCTCAATTTTGAGCTCATTCTTCACATCAAACAAATCTAATGATAAGAACAAATGCAAATCGAAGAAGACAAGAGGCTTTTGCAACAAGTGGAGAGAAAAGGAACCTCATGCTTGTCCTAAAAAAAATAGGTATCTCATGCTCTCAATTTTTGCAACCAGTAGGTAGGAAAAGCATTGAATCTGATCTCCATAGCAGCCTTGTAGTCGGTCCTCTCGGTTTCATGACAGGAAGGAGAAAGAAGTAGAGAATGGAGCAAGTGGAAGGTCGAAGGTGAAGCTTGTGATTTAAGGTCTATGGGGGAGTGAATGAGAAAGGGTTGGACTAACAGGGATGAAGATAAGGACCCACATCACTCGTGAAAGAATCTGACAGGAGGGGATTCAGTGAACTAGGTGTGCAGGGAATGAACTTTGGGGGGGGACTAGCTGGGACGAACTCGAGCAGGTCGGCAAGTTTTTAAGTTCAATTATATTAAACTTAAGCTCAAGCTCTTATTAAATGATTACTTAATTGAGTTCGAGTTCAAATTCATGACTCAATAAGTTCAGCTCACCAACTTATAAAAACTAGACAGCTGGACTCAATGATATTTTGAATGTCACATTTACATCACGTTTGTGTATAAAAAAAAATCGCCTCCATGAACCTATAACTCGTTTGGACGTTCGTATCTTTCCACGTGCTCTGAGTTGGACGTTTGAGCAATCGTACTAAATACGATAAAATAATATTATATATCTCTTTCAATATATAGTGACAAAATAGAATACTGTAGGTAGTATACCCTACTAAAAAGTTTATTTAAAAATTGTTTTATAAAAACTAACTTATAATGTATATAAAAATTGTGATTTAAAATTAAAAAGAAAATTTTTTTTTGCAAGAAACGCTTTTAATTAATTAATCAAATTAAACAAATTAACAGAAAAAATAACATTTGAGGAAGCTACTATTAATCTAATTTTAAAGTTAATATATGAAAAATAATTTTTAAAAAATTATAATAGGTGTACAAATAATTTTTTTTTAAAATTCAAATAATAAATTTTGGATTGCCACCACAAGTATTTTTTGAGGTTGTGTTCTGTCTAATTTCATTCACTACATTTTAATTACATCATGTTATATTTTGAAAAATCTTTGATGGGAAGACTACATTTTCAACTTAACATAGCTATGATAGCTAAAAGTTGTGATTTTTTAAAATAAAAATATTTATAAGATATCTTTTAGATATATTTATGTAAGTCTATTATTATTTTTTCATAAAGCTGTAGATATCTCAAATAGATCTCATGATTAGTTTTTGAAATCAACTTTTTATCACAATTTTTTAAAAAATAGCTAAAAAATTTAATAACTAAATGAAATTAAGATTGCTTTGTTAAAATCAAAGCAATCCCAAATTTATCTCAAAATCATCCTAACTTTTCTCTACTTCTTTTTCTGTTTATTCTTTTAATGTCAATATATAAAAAAATTTAATTTATATTTAGAAATGACATTTTATAAAACAAATTGTAAAATGTGCTTTATAAATTTTTTTTCATTTTAGTTGTTCATTAATTTTACTTTAAAATATTAATAATTTAAAAAAAATTAAATAAATTTAATTGTAGATCTGCGCACACATATATCAGATCTTGAATTCAAGACTTTATGATTGACGTTAAAGCACCAAATTATTAGATCAAGTTGACTACAATATATTTTTAGTTGGATAGTTTTTAGTGCTACTTTTGCGAGATCTTCGATCTGTTTAGGCTAATATGACATATGTTATTCCTTCTATGTTTTAAAGTTTATTATTGTTTTCTCTTCACTTTTGATTACAGCTCCTTTAGTTATCTAAGTCGTATTATTTAGTCCTCAAAATTTAGCCTTTTTCTTTTAAAAAAAAAATTGTGTTTACTCCATTCCAGCCTTCTATGCTTTTTTTTTTTTTTTTCTTTTTTTAGTTAATTCAACTATGCTTCTCCCTTAACACTTAGGTGATATGCAATGCAACACTGTGACATCAATCATGACAAAATTAACTATAGAGATAGAGAATCTAGTGTCATAATGTTGAATCAGCAGTGTCAAGGCACTACAATTGCCGAATGTTTGGACCTCAAGTCAGTGAACCTAGAGCCTTAGTGCAACTAGAAGAAGCACGGCGATGCTAAAATAAGCCTAAAGAAGCTTAAAAGTACAAGAAAAAAGTAAGTTGTGTTTCTTAGTGCTCAGGGTTTGCACCGTGACACTAGCTAGATCCCTCTCATTCCAACATAAAGATAGAGAATCTAGCACTATGGCACTACAATCTAGTGTCGCGATGCTACGATCCAATAAATTCAGTTTGAGCATTTTCAGTCATCTGTTTGGGAAGTTACAAGGGTTTTAAAACCAACTTAGATTGGACATGTCCATGGACAAAGATGATGAGGGTGGCAATATAAAAAACATGTTTTTATTATATTTTGGAGGATTTTTCATGTTCTATTTCAAGTATAACTATTATGAGTGAGACTTTTAGTGAGCCTGTGAGTATGAAGTGTGTGAAGAAGATTATATTTAGTAGATCAAAGAGAAGGAGACAATAACTCTAGGAGAAAAATCTCGTGGTGCACTTTTTTTTCTTTTCTTTATATTTTTTAGTAAATCTTACACATATTTATATATTATGTTTGTGTTTTATTTCTCGAAATATTGGATAGTGCTTGAACTCTAACTTTATTGTGAATCTATGCCTTTCTTTTAAATCTTTGTGTTAATGTTGGAATAATTTTTAAGCTATTATTCATTTTTTGTTTTAGTTTTTTCTATGCTTAATTTCAATGTGAACTGATCACTCACAATCTTAAAATTTAATGCGGTCTATAAATATAAGAAGAGTCATAGAAGAATAACTAGAGAAAAGTAAATAAGTCTTTTAATTATACAAAAGTATATATTTGAATATTTACAATCTTTGACGGAGATAATAAAAATACAATCATTGAATTCTAATTAAACTAAATGCAATAACTAATTAATTATTGTAACTAGATTTTCTTGATCTCAAAAGAAACAAAAAAATATAACTGCTATTGATTGTGTGGGCTCCGAAAATTTGCCACCGACCTCTCGACAAATTGAATTGTAGAGAGTGTTAAATAATGTCGTGTAATTTTTTAAGCCGATGAGAGATAACTACCCAGATTTTGTCTTCATTTGGTAAGGACTTTAGATCGGTTCCGGGTTTCCTATATAGCATATAGTTAATTATCCCTCTCAATAAGTGAGAGAGAGAACTTTTGATTAAGGCTAGTCGTAAGATCACTTAATGCATAGCGTATAGTAACAGCATATTGAGTTTCAGAATTTAGATTATGAAATTCATCATTTCAGCTTAAATCAGAAGGTTGGTGGAATGATGACGTGCCTGATCTAGATCTCATGGTTCTGTCATCCCGGGCTATCGTAATCCCTAGTCTACTTAATCAGAGGAGATAATCGACTCAACTTGACCGAAGGATCCTTATCAGCAACACATGAGTTACGTCATCCAAGAAATCTTTATAGACCTGGGTAATGTTTGTCTAAGGAGATAATCTTAAGTCATTGACATTGTTTTCCTATTAAGTATACTATGATTCACCAAAGGGTAGAGCCATGCCATTAAGAAATCTGATCATCATGATCGTAATATAATGGAATTTAACCACCAAATCGGACTCTGGTTGTAACTAAATCATGAAACTGCTTACAGAGGACTGGGTCCTAGCAAGAGATTGAGAGTGAATATAGTAGAATACTTGATTTAATATTGGCTCCTTTGTGAGCTAGAGTTTTCTTAATTTGTCACCCCCGATAAATAGTTGAGAAAGGGGGATTGATTGAGTTTTGCTTTAAGATTTTAATGATAGAGTTTTAATCAAACAATTTTTATATTGATATTTAATTTGAGTTAGATTTGAAAATAGAATCACATTTTGATGAAAGTATCCCCTCCAGTTGAAATCACCATTCAACACAGCTATCATTGGAATAGTTAATTGATTAACTTGAATATACTTAAGAACTTTAGATCCTATCAACTCTGTTTAGCTCATAACCGAGGATCAGATCTACTATTACATGACAGAATTAGCCTTTTAGATATTTCACTAAGTTGAAAATCTTGTAATAAATTTTCAAGTTTTGTTAACCTGAACCCAATCCTAAGGCTAAACCAGGAAGCAACCCGCGCAACATCCTCAAACACTTGATTTTAAGCATTTAGCATAGTGTCGGAGCCCATGCAGGTGCATTTAAGAGCGCCTTAATTAATGTCTTTTGTTCGCTTGCACAAAGTGTTCCAAATCCGATGGCATAGAAGATGTTGTAAATTGATCTAATATCTTATTAGATTTTTCAAATTAATATTTTAGATTCCAATTTAGCCTATGCAGCCTTTTCAGACATTAAAACTTGCACTTTAAATCTCTGTGTCTTAGCACATGTAGGTGTTTTATAACTTAGATAATTGTATCTAATTAATGAAATCATTGACATTAAAAATCATAATTATAATGAAATTTCTTTTATTTTTAGATTGAAGAAAAGTTCCCCAGGAAAGTTCCTTCATTTGTGCAACATTTAATTTAGTGTCGCCTTCTATCTGCTTGTACAAAGAATTGTAGATCCGGTGGTGACTATTTAAAAGTTTGCACAAGCTTTGAATAAAAAATATATTCATTTTAGATATGTGTAATGAATTTATTTTCATTCAAGCATTTGCATGTATTTTAGAATATTTGACCCAAATGAGTGACTACTATAAGATATGTGCGAAGACATACTTCATGCAGTTGTACTCATACAAGTTATATGTACAAAATTAACCCAAAAGAAAGCTTCAAGCCTCTCTAATTTTATCATTTAAGGACTTTTCACATTTTCTACAATAAGAGTTGTTAGACTCAATTTAGATTCATTTTTAACTTCATATCAAATTCCCTATTTATTTGAAAATTAAACTTTAAATTTATTGTAAGTTTGTTATGAGTTTAGTATTAACTTCCTTAAGTTTCACTTGCATTCATTTTGATAACAAACATGGAGCAAGATTGTTATGATATGTTTTACCTATATTGTTAGTTTAATTATAAGTGGGTCTCATAAAGCTAGCTTTCCTTTCCTATAAATAAGGCTAGTGGGAGAGTTTTACTTTCACATTATTTGCTTGAAGAGAAAACATCATAGCCTTTAAGGATTTTGAAGAAAGGAAGGGAAGTTGCTTTCGTTTAAAGTAAGCAATTTACTTTAGTATTATGTTTCCTCTTTATTTTGTTTTATTTTATTTAAGCATTCTCCACTTTGTTTTAATGTTTATTTTCATGTATATCGTGCATTTTTTATTTGATTTAAGTTTAAATGATTTCCATTTAAATTTGCTTTAAGTCTCAAATTTAATCCAAAATCAGGCATAATTTTGGCAGCCTCCCAGCGTCATCCCCATGTAGGGGGCTGCACCGGGAGTATTTTGGCTTTCTTGATACGCCCTAATGAGCGTAGCGAGTGGTGTCTTGCTGCACCACAGCCGTCTTCACACCCACTATGCCCTGATGGCCATTAGCGAGATCTTGAAACCTGCAGAAAGAAATACAATGTATGTGTATTCATTTCATTTTTATCTATGTCTAGAATTTATTCAAAATTTTTGTAGCATTTTGATTAAGGAGAGCGACATCTAAAGGATGTTGGCTTACTCGGTACGCCCTCATAAGCGTAGCGAGCGGTGTCTTGTGACACGGTAGCCATTTTTCATCTCATCGCACCCTCATGAGTATGATGAGGCCTTCAAACCTGCAAAAAAATTACAAGCATGTATATATCCACATTCACACATTGATCCCACATATTCTAACTCATTCTTTCTCGTGTTGCAATGATCAACAAAGAAATGGGGTTGGGTATGTCGAAAACCAAGAGAAGAACATGCCTCATAATGGTGTTCTTCTCTAGTTATTGTGAAGAGAAGGGCCAGAAAGGGGATGAAAATGGGAGACGTTGAAAACTAGGAGAAGAACCCACCTTAGTGTTCTTCTCCGGTTGTGGAGAAATGAAATAGGAAGGGTAATGCAACAAGGACGACGCTGGAAACCAAAAGAAAAAACCTCATGTTCTTCTCAGGTTAAATAAAGGAGATTGAAAATAAATAGAGAAGATTGGAATCTGGAAAAAATTTCAGAGAACTAAATTAGAAGGAAGAAAGAGAAGAAGGGAAAGGAGGATTAGTGGAAAAGAAAATGGAAGATAAGGAGTTTTGTGTAAATAAAGGTTTAGTTTGGAAGGAAGAAGAAGAAGAAGAGAAAGGGAAATAGTTCTATCTGAATAGAGGAGAAAAAGGTCAGTTGAGAAGAAGAGGATCAATTTGGAGAAGGGATGGTGATTTCCATTTGAATGAAAGAGGGGAAATGGATGGTTTGACCGAGCGGTTTGCCTTGCGTGAGGTTGCGTGCGAAGGGGGAGCCGAACTAATGTGATTACCCTCGCCTATTCGATGTTCTGAATGTGATGGTAAAGTCCGTTCATCTATTGGAGGTCATTTCAACTATTTTCGGTACGTTCAGTGCATATTGAGCCCCGATTTACATATTATCACATGTGAAGTCCGTCAAATTAAACTTGTGAGATTGTCTTAATTTATAACACATATGAGGAGGTCAATAAATGCCCCCCAACAAATGTGATTGGCGTATGGAGCGATTCACATTTATTGAAAATTGATTAACCTTTTGGGCTGGCCATAGAACTTGGATCATTTCAGCTTCGATTGCATTAGCTTACGGAGCTTTTGATAGCATTTTTCATTAATATGATTCCTTATTTAGGACATGCTAAATGATGAGATTGATCGATTTGTCAGAATCGACTTGTCGGATAGATAAAAGTTCTTATACCATCTACTCTCTACTTTAATGGTTTTGCTAAAGATCTCTTTCTTTTATGTTTTTGTAGATTTGAGCCTCCTCCAACGCTAACTTCATGCTTGGTTAGATTTGATGGAGGAATTGGTTTAATTGTTTTGATGAAGGGTTTCGCTGGGGAATTAGTTTATCCGTGCTTGGTCGAATTTGAAATTCTTATGTCCTAGTTATAAGCTTGAAGGGCTTGATGAAGAACTAACGTGATTTGTCCATATTGACTTGTCAGAAAGTGTATGTACACCATGAATCCTGTGCTTGATGCCTTGATGGACTCGTTGAAGGGTACATATAGATGACCCAACCTTCCGACTTATATAAAGTCAATGTTGAGTTATTAGTCTAGCAATATATGCTTTAATAAACTAAATAACTATAAAATTTCTTTAGTTTGACCATCGACTTTATATGAACTATAGAATTACTTCCTCGGTCCTGTACTTTCTACTTTGACGGACTTGATGAGTAGATTGGCTTTGATCTGTGATTTGAGCATGATCAGATTATTTGAGGATAAATTGAGATATCACCCTGTGGACAATATATAGATTGATTTGAGGCAGCCCAGAAATGAGAGTTTCTCAGATTATCTTAATCTATCTATCAAGTAGAAAGATCTCTTGAATCCGATTTCTTGTAATCACTAAGCTAGATCTAGTTTGAGATTGAATAGTTATCATTATTGGACTGACGAGCAGGGGCTCTTTCACTATGGACTTTTCTTATGGCTTGTTGAGGAGGCGAGCGTCAGCAACTCAACAACATTTGGGCTTGTTGAGTTAGACCTTTAGAACTTATTCAAGTTTTCTACTTAAGTTATAGTGGGTTGGCAGTTTTGTCATTAGACTGACGAATGAGAGCTCTTTCATTGTGACCTTTTCTTGCAGCTTGTTGGAGGAGAGCATCAAAACTCAGCCATTTGTGGGCTTATTGAGTTTGACCTTTAAAACCCATCCATGTCCTAGACTTCAAGATATAGAGGTTGATGTTTCTTTCAACTCAGTTGATTGAAACTTCCAAAATTGAGAGTTCTTCTGACTTGATCTCTACAATTTGACAAATCTGAGAGATAAAATATTTTGACATTTTAGGGTTCTCTTTTCAAGCGTAGAAATAGATTCTTTTTTTTATTCCTGTAAGAACCTGCAACTTAAAAATAACAAGTATATATATATATATATATATATATATATATATATATATATATATATATATATATATATATATATATATATATATATATATATATATATATATATATATATATATTATATATATATATATATATATATATATATATATATATATTCATTTCAACGTTGTCAACTTGAATCAAAATATATTGATCTATCACGATGTTACTTAAATAAACTTAACATAAATAAAAAATACCCCCTATCTTGCAGGGGGAATTATAAAGCACTTTTAGAAGAAATTTTAAGATGAAAATATGCAAATACACTAATATTTGAATTGATATATTCTTAAGAGGGTTTTAACATGTAACATTGCACTCATCGATGTATATAAATCTAAAAATACTCCTTGTGTAACAGGGAAATTTTCACGAAAAAACTTTTTTTATATGGAGTGAGTATTTTTATTTAGGGATCTTGGCATGAAGAGTGATGTCGACCTAAATGGATATACTAAAAAAATGCCCCCTGTCTTGCAGAGGGATTTTTATTATACTTCGAGAATGTGGTCATCATATATAATACTTTTTTAGATAATGACCATTGATCGGTGGCGTTGGTCTTTCACCTTAAGGTCAATGAGTTGGTATGCCTCTCCTTGATATACTTTTTCAATGACAAAAAGGGTCTTCCCAGTTAGGCTCAAATTTTTCACCAAATTTTTGATTGAGGAGAATTGGTCTTCTCAGCACCAGGACCTATTCTCTTTTTTGGAAAGTTCGAGGATGCACCGTATGGTCAAAAGCCCTTGACATCTTTGCTCGATAAACTCTCAAATTTTGATGAGCTTGCAATCTAACTTCATCAAGTGTGTCGAGTTCCTCCATCCTCAGACGAGCATTTTGATATTTAGTTAGATTGTATTGGATGGCTACTTAAAGTGAAGGCAACTCAACTTCGAGCAAAAGAACTACTTCAGTTTCAAATACCAATGAATCGGGAGTGGCTTTAGTCGGCATCTTGAAGGTGGTTCGATATGCCCATAGTGCCTCTATTAGCTTGGTATGTCATTCTCTATTATTTTTTTTAGTGAGGTTGCTCTTAGATTATATATTGAAGAGTATCATCAATCAATTTTATGATCGATGAATTTATAAATCTTTGTACTTTGAAAGTAAATTATTCAACATGGCACTCCAAATCTAGAATTATATTATATGTGAATTTGATCACTTCTTTAAATGGGGCTTTAGCCCACTTAGAGAAAATAGGATGAAGTTGTTGATGATAGATCAATTAAATCTATGCGATTGAATGGCCAAGATGCTATTGTTGGGTGTAGTAGATTTAGAGGTTGATGGATTATATTCCCATGTACTTGACATTCATGGCGCCTCTTAGCATGATTGATACAGTCTCTCACCATAGATGGCCAATAATAGCCCATCTTTTGATCTTTACTATCATTTTGGGACCTGACTAATGTGCACCACAAAGTCCTTCATGAACTTCAACCATCACTTTGCTAGCTTCATCTGTATTTAGGCATCATAGCCACATTTGTTTAAAGGATCTACGATATAAATTATTATTGATGAAATCATAGCATAACATTCTCTTCTCGATCTGAGCTGTTAGTGATTTATTGATTGGTAATTTTCCTTCTTTGAAGTAGTCAATGAAGGGTTGCCTCCAATCATGTGGCTCTTCCACAATAAAAGCTTCACACTACTTTTTTGAGGCAATATTTTTCTTAACTCTTCTTGGTAAAACTTCTTGTTGATTTTGGGGAATATGAGGAGCGCCTTGAGTTGCATTCTGCTGTGTCAAATTTAGTAACCCTTCTACCTACGAAGATTGATATTTTATTAGCTCTAGAACTCGTCGAGTAAACATACCGATTATGGCATAATCATCATTCATACTTGTTGTCTCCTTATCTAATTTTGCTAAGCAACCAACTTTACTATTCTCAAATCAAGAGACTCAAGTTAGTGTGATAGTTGGTATTTGCTTCATAAGCTCAAGAACTCGCTTGTGAAAGGTAACTCAAATTTGTTGGTTTTATAGAGGCTAAGTATTTGATTTATAATAAGCTAAGAATTGCCAAAAATAATCAAGTTTTGAATGCCTATGAAAATAGCTTCTTCAAGACCTGCCACTAATGCTTCATATTCAACCTCATTATTAGTTCTTGGCTCGGTCAGCCCATATGATCGTCTCATTATCTCCCCTTCTAGTATTATGAAGACAATGTCGATTCCTGCTCTTGCCCTTAGGAAATTTAGAGGTTTGACTTGTTTGATCAATGAGACTCCATCAAAGTATATTTTCCAAAATTGTATTTTTCCCTTTCATGAATGAGCATAATTTGCTCATCGGGCAGATCGCCATTAAGAGAAGATTCTGCATGGATGGGATGTGCAGCAAGAAAATCTGCTAAACTTGTCCCTTTATTGCTTTCTGTGAAATGTATGTGATATCAAATTGTAAAAGCAATACTACCCATCTTGCCATGTGATCTATCAATGCTGGTCTTGTTATAAGTACTTCAACAGATCAATCCTTGAGATGAGGGTGATCTTGTGAGATAACATATAGACAGATTTGACTACAAACATCGCTAACAAAGCTTTTCTCTATCGTGGTGTCTACTCTATTAATCTTTGACTGATATAATAAAGAGCATTCTTTTTGCTTTTTTCATTGTGTTGTGCTAATAATGCCCCAAGGGACTTTTCTAATGTAGCTGTGTATAGAATGAGGGGCTTCCCAAGAGTACGCACTACAAGAATTGGTGGATTTAATAGGTAGCTTTTAATGCTATTGAATGCTTCTTGGCACTCCTTATCCCACTTGAATAGAGCATCCTTCTTCATCAACCTTGCAAATGGTTGACTGCATCATTGTAGGTTTGATATAAAATGACGGATGAATGTGAGCTGTCCTTATAAAAAATAGAGCAAACATAAACTTTTCGGTGGAGGCATCTCCACAATTGCCTTGATTTTGGCATGATCAATTTCAATACCGCTATGACATACAATGTACCCCATGAATTTTTTGAAGGATGCCCCAAATGCACATTTTAGAGGATTTATCTTGATATCATATTTCTCAATTCTCTCCAATATAATTCTCAAGTCTTCAAAGTGATTTTCACGATTTAAGTTTTTCACCACCAAATTGTCAACATAACATTCCACCTTTTGATGAATCAACTAATCAAAAATACGCGGCATGGCTCTTTGGTATGTAGCTCCAGCATTTTCAAGTCAAAAGGCATGACTATATAGCAATAGATACCAATATGTATTATGAATGATGTATACTTTTCATCTTTAGGTACTATCTTGATTTGATTATATCCCGATGATCTGTCCATGAATGAGAACATGTTATAGTTGGAAGTGTTGTCTGCTAATAGTTCTGATATTGGAAGCGAAAAGTCATCTTTTTTGCATGTCTTATTTAGGTCTCAGAAGTCAATGCAGAGATGGATTTGACCGTTCTTCTTCCTAACTAGGATAATATTAGCTATCCAATCTGTGTACTTCTCCCGGATGAATCCTGCTTTGATCAGCTTCTTAGTTTCTGCAATTACCTATTCTTCAATCTTTAATCTCATTTACCTAGGAGCTTATTTAATCGGCATCACATCTGATTTAATAGCTAGTTTATGAACTACATCATGGGATAAGCCTGGTATTTCAGAATATGTTCAAGCAAAGCAATCCCTAAATTCACAAAGTATCACTTTTAACTCTTCAACTTTCTCATCGAGTAAAATGGCACTATCGAAAGTTGGACGGAGATCATCTTCAGCTTCTAGGTTGATTTCTTTGAGTTCATCCATGGTAGTTGTTAGTCCACCATCTTCAAGTTCTTTAGGCGCCGACTCAGCTTCTACTTCTTCATCATTTGCAAGAAGAATTTCATGGAGATCCTCTTCTTCATCGCCATTTGTTTCGACCTCAGCTTCTATTATACTATAATAAGCTTTATTTTGATGAGATTTGCATATGAACCCAAGACCTTTAGTGATAAACTTATCACTTCTTTGTGATGCTTGAGAACTTCTTTGGCTCCACATCTTGTTAAAGATTTGAGTTCTATGTTTAGTAGTTCCAATATGAATTCCAAGCTTATGTATCACTCTTCATAATTTCTATGGATAATATATTGGTACTCTTGTTGGCACTATCTCATCATAACTTTCATGTTGAGCAGGCTGATCAAAATTGTGAGGCTGAGACTCTTCAGATTTGTAGAATAAAGTTCATGTTCCTCCACACTCATTCAATGGTGGTACATAAAATATTATCAATTCTTCAATATTATGAACCTTTAGTGGACTGATTTCTTTGAACTACTACTGAGGGATGGGTATAATTTTGAGTGAGTCATCTGACTCTACCAAGTGAGCTATCCTCCTTAATGCAACCATCTGAACTATATTTCCATAAGTAGATTCAAAATCATAGTCTGAATCATAATCACTTATTTCATACTCTATCTTCTTGAAAGCTTATAAGTTCCCTTAGGTTTGACAAGATTATCTTCTCCTTCTTCTATGTCACTTCCCAAATGAGGAACTGATTTTCTTGATTTAGGTGCATAATCAAGTGATTTAGGGAGAGTCGGCATTGTCTTCTTTCTTCCTCTTTGTTTCTGCTCTTTCACTTTATGAAATTGATTTTTAGTTCATGAAGTGGATGTTATTTCTTCAAGAGGCTCTGTTGGCTTGGGCTCTTTGAGGATGAAGTACTTTGCATCTTTATAAATTTTTGCTTCATTAACAGAGAATGGTTGTAGGTTACTAGGAATTATGAATTCTTCTTCTTCTTTTAGGTACTTCATACACTGATGCATAATTGATGGGACCATGCTCATGCAACCATAGTTGACCCAAAAGAGCTCTAGATGATGTATCAGCATCGATTACATGAAACTTGGCTTCTATATATAAATCTCTGAACTTGAACGGGAGAATAAAAGAACCCAGAGTTTTCTGCCCTTTTTTCATTGAAACTATGAACCATCAATTTATCTCTCCCAAGATGTTGGATATCAAGTAATAATCCTCTTAATATATTTAGACTCATAAGATTGATAGAAGAACCTAGATCAATCAATATTCGGCTGATCGAGATGTCATCACTCTCTGTAGTAACAAAAAGAGGACGGTTGTGATCCGTTGTCCCAAACATAAGATCTTCCTCGAAAAATGTGATTACTCAGAGGCTGTTTGAGTTTTAAGTCGACACAATTAGATAATCAATATATATATATATATATATATATATATATATATATATATATATATAAGGTTATTTTGATATTTTGAATGCAACAACGCATTTCATTTCTCAATCGGTGGTCGTTTGGTTCAAGTCGACGCCAAATTGAGTCAATTTCAACTTAAAATATGTGTCACCACCGCCCCACATTCATGCAGACTCGTCCAAATTGAGTGCGAATAATCTTACTTGATAGATTTCAATATTTTGAAGCTAATGTCATGATCAATTTCATGAACGAAGGTCATATGGTTTGTGTCGGTGTCTCCTAACCTCAATATGTGTGCAAGCACGTTGATGACTAGAACGCTTGATCAGTTAATCATCAAGTTATGCAATATTTATATCTTGACCAGTTTTGATGTTCTAAATGTGATGGAGAAGTCTGTTCATCGATCAGAGGTCATTTGGGTTGATTTTGGTGACGTCCAACGTACTTCAACCTTGATTTGCGCACTATCATTTTCGATTATTGGACATCTGCACAGACTCGTACGAATTGAGCGCAGACAGTGTCATTTGATAGATTTCAATATTTTGAAGCTAACAGGTGATCAATTTTATGAATGGAGGTCATTCGGACATCGTCTCAGCTTCCCAACTCTGATATGCGCGTCGACACATTAATAGCTCGATCGCTTGATAGGTTGATCATTAGATCATATAATATTTATATCTTGACCAATTACGACATTCTGAATGCGATTGTGAAGTCCGTTCATTGATTGGTGGTTGTTTTAACCATTTTTGATGGCTTATAGTGTATTTTGAGCCTCGATTTGCATACTGTCACCTCCGAAATCCATCAAATTAAACGTGTGGGCTTGTCTTGATTTATGACACATATGAGGAGGTCAACAGATTGATAACAATTTTGAAAGAAAATTATCAACACATGACTTTCAAGAATATGTTTAGAAGATCTATAGATTCATATTACTTTTTTTCATATCGAATTTTGAATCAAAACTATAGTACATTTTAGTAATTTTTTTTAATTTTGAGTAGTTTAATAAAAATTTAGATGAACATAAGAATACTAATTAACATATTATAGATAAATGTGTTTATCTAAATTTTGATTACAAAAAAAAACTAATTAACATATTAAATTTTTTATTAAATTTCCGTGAAAATGATACTATTTTTATGACTATATTATTTAAACCGCACGTGGACTCCATACACAAACAGTTTTAACTGATCAATATGTTCATCTAGTCGACCAACATTAAATATGATAATTGTTATTGAAAGGGAGCAAAATTGTACTCACGTAACAGGACCATCTCACATCTAAAATAAAAAAACTTACATAATAAATTAAGCTTTAGAAATAACATTTTGACATTTTTTTTTTTCATAAAACAATGCCATCAATGACCCAATGGGTCCCAAAAACTGCATTTTGAGGGTAATGTTTCTTAAAATTTAGAAACACTACCCGTTCCTTCTCACCACCTCTCGTTCGTCTTTATTTTATATCCAAAATGCTTTTGGTTCCATGAATATGACCTAAAAAAATTTATTTTAAGCACGTTAAATGGCTCATGTACTATGTATTATCGATTCAAAAAATTCGAAAATTTCTTTTAGTCTATTTTTAAGGTAATGTTACAATGCAACATAACCCTTACCATGTTGAAGGTTTTCTTCAATTGCTTCTCTATGTTTCAGCACGACTACTAATTAATTACATTTGGCATTCTAAAATCGATTATATATATATATATATATATATATATATATATATATATATATATATATATATATATATATAAATATCACGATTTAACTCAAGAAAAGCTCCTATAAATCATTTTCAACCAGCTGATATTTGATTTAAGTTAAAAATAAAAACTTAAATTAGATTACGAGTTGAAGTTGTCTCATTCAATGGACACAGTATCACCACTCTTAAGCATGGTACAAGAATCTTTTTTCTTCATAAACAGGTTTAATTTAAATGATGGTGATCTCCCTTTCTCAAATGAGTAGCTAAGTGTTGTATTCTCGATATGTGTAACCTTGTATTGTTTATTATGAATAATGAATTATGAAGTTTAAAGAAAAAGTTCAGTGTTGTAATTTCTTTGTACTTAATTTAGTTGTAATCTAGCCAATTATAATCTTCAGATTAAATATTATTTAAAGATATCGAAAGAGTCCTAGAAGAATGAGTAGGAAGAAGCAATCATGTCTTTTAAATATACATAAGAATATGATATTAAATACTCGCAATCATATACGGAGAAGATAATAATGTAATAACTTATTTTAATTAATACATAGACATAATTAATAGTGATTTGATCTTTTCAATCTTGATGAAGATGGATAGATAAAATTGCTATTGATTGACAACTACATAAAATAATTTTTCAATAACAAAATTTGTAAAAACAATCAAGTGACCATAAATTCATAGTATATTTTTCTAGAACTATGTAAAATTCTTTATCTTTAAAAGTAGCTATTATAATTTTAAGTTTAATTTAACTTTTTGAATTTTAATTTTGTTGGATAAAAATCTAGGTTAGCGATGTATAGTATTTAACTTAATAAAATTTTATAAAAGATCCTCATTGAAATGTTACTCAACTTATTGTTATATTACTTGAACGATATGTGCACTTGCATACACCGTTTACAACGATAACAACAACAAGCCTTTATCCCACTAAGTGGGGTCGGCTACATGAATTCTTCGTATCCATTGTGTCATATTATGTATCAAATTCTCATTTAATTCAAGTATACTACGTTCATTTTTTTATATATTTTAACTAAGTATTTTTAGGTCTACCTCTACCTTTCTTAACATAAGGCAAATCTAATGCATCTACTCTCCTAACTGGGTCATCGGATGGCAGATGCTTTATGTGGCCAAACCATCTAAGGCGACTCTTTCTAATCTCATCTGCCACTGGAGCTACTCCAACTTTTTCCTGAACATACTCATTTTGCATTTTATCTCTAAGAATAAAGCCACTCATCCACCTGAGCATCCTCATCTCTACAACACTTAACTTAGTCTTATGCTTCTCTTTTATTGGCCAACATTCTGCAACATAAATCATTATAGGTCTTACCACCATCTTATAAAATTTTTCTTTAAGTTTAAGCTGTACTTTTCTATCACACAACAGGCCAAATGCATTCATCCACTTCAACCATCCAACTTGAATTCTATTAATAACATCTCCATCTATTTCACCATCATTTTGAACAATAGTGCCTAAATATCTGAATCGCTCACTCTTCTAAATGACTTGTTCACCTAATTTTACAACACTGCCACTAGAACTTCTACAACTAAAATTACACTCTATATATTCAATTTTACATCTACTTAAATAAAAACCTTTAGAATCTAAGGTTGACCTCCATAATTTAAGTTTCTCTTGGACTCCCTCTCTAGTCTTATCAATAAGATGAATGTCATCAGCAAAAAGCATACACCAAGGCACATCTTCTTGTGAATGCCTAGTAAGAACATCCATAACTAAAGCAAAAAAGATAAGGGCTTAAAGCTGGTCCTTGATGTAATATAATTGAAATGGGATAATATTTTATCAATCCTCCTTGTGTTTGGACACAAGTAACAACTCTAGTATACATATCCTTAATGACTTGAATATAACTAATATTAACTCCTTTCTTTTCTAGAACTCTCCAAAGAAAATCTATTTAAACTTTATCATAAGCTTTCTCTAAATCAATAAATATCACATGTAGATCCTCCTTACTTTCTCTATACTTCTCCATCAAAACTCTTAACAAATGTATAACATCCATAGTAGATCTACTTGGCATGAAACCAAACTGATTGTGGGAAGCTTTTGTATCACATCATGGCATATGCTCAATTACTCTCTCCCATAATTTTAATGTATGACACGTTAACTTAATTCCTCCATAATTTGCACACTCTTGTGCATCACCTTTATTTTCAAATATAGAAACTAACAAACTTTTTCTCCACTCATCTTGCATCTTTTTTGTCTTTAAAATAATATTAAAAATATTTGTAAGCCAAGAAATTCTTTGATCTCCTAAGCATTTCCACACTTCGATTAGAATTTCATCAGGTCCTACTATTTTTTATACATTTCATTTTTGTTAAAGCTTCTCTAACTTTAGATTTACTAACATGATGATAAAAACCAAATTCTCTATTTTTGTTCAGGGTATTAAGGTTGATAAAATCAATCATATTTTCAAATCCATCATTGAAAAGTTTATCAAAATACCTCATCCAACTATTATCAATATCCTTTTCTAAGAAAAGTGTTTTATAATTTTTCATCCTTAATACACCTCACTTGAACTAGATCTTTACTTTTCATGTCTCTTTGGTTGGTTGACTTATACATATATCTTTCACTTTCTTTAGTATTTAATCTATTATATAAATCAATAAAAGCTAAATTTTTTACATCATATATTGCTTTCTCAGAATCTCTACAGACCACTTTATATCTTTCCTAATTCATTGAATTTTTATATCTAAACCAAGTTTTATAACAATACTTCTTATTACATAACTTTTCTTGTATATTTTGACTACACCACCAAGTATTTTTATTAAAAGAATGCTTTTCCTTTTTGGTTCTCCAAGCACATTTTTTGTAACTTGCTACTTTTTTCCATATGAAATTAGCTTCCTTATGGACATCCCAAATTCTAAGCTCTTGTAGTTTGCTCTTTAAAATATTTTTATTAGTGTTCTTTAAGTGCCCCATCTAATCTTAGGACAATAATTTGATTAAGTTTTCATCTTCCAATCATTCATCTTAAAATCTGAAATTAACAATCAATATTGGATACTTAAACTTTCACTTGGAATGACCTTACCATCTTTACAATCTAAAAGATCTATTTTTCTTATCAAAAAATAATATATCTATGTTTTACAAGATCCAATTTTGTAAGTAATAATATGTTCATCTGTTTTCTTAATAAAGTATTGCATACACCATTTAGTTAGGTCAAATTTTTGTTGTCATTGTTGTAGAAGTGTGTAATATTAAATTATCAATGAATGAATGTGATCATACCCTTTAATCATAAAATACATGTAATGCTTATAAATATACTTAAGATCTTTAAAATAATAAAATAGAAGAAATTGATGTTTAAAAACTTACTCTCCTTTAGGAGATTGTGTCATACCCTTTCAAAAAGTGTTTAGACTATTATCTTCATAAGGCAATCCAATTGACTAACACAAGCTAGGGATAGAATAAATGCCTAATGAGATACTATAATTTGTGATCTAAAGGAGATTGCCTTTGAAGAAGTGTTTACAAACAAAGCAAATTTATCATCATGATGTTCTTGATGCCACAAATTCAGTTAGCATATCAAAAATCTAATGATCATATTGCTGAAAATAATTATAAGAAGGTTTATGGGTCAAAAATGAAGAAAATCAAGATTTTCAAGATTAACACTTTGGTGATATGTAATGCAACACTCTGATGTCAATCATGAGGAAATTGATTGTAGAGACAGCGAATCTAGTGTCACAATGTTGAATCAATAGTCTCGAGGCACTGCAATTGTTAAATGTTTGGACCTCAAGTCAACCTAGAGCCTTAGTGCAATTAGAAGAAGCACCGCGATGCTAAAATAAGCCAAAAGAAACTTATAAGTACAAGAAGAAAGTAAGTTTTGCATCTTAGTGCCGGTGCGTGACACTAGCTAGGTCCTTCCCATTCCAAACATAAAGATAGAGAGTCTAGCACTATAGCGCTACAATCTGGTGTCACGGCCCTACGATCCAATAAATTCAGTTTGAGCATTTTCAGTCATCTATTTGGGAAGTTACAAGGGTTTTAAAACCAACTTAGAGTGGACATGTCCATGGACAAAGATGACGACAATGGCAATATAAAAAAAATGCTTTTATTATATTTTGGGGGATTTTACGTGTTCTATTTCAGGTATAACTATTATGAGTGAGACTTTTAGTGAGCCTATGAGTATGAACTGTGTGAAGAAGATTACATTTAGGAGATCAAGGAGAAGGAGGCAGTAACTCTAGGAGAGAAATTTCGTGGTGCACTTTTTTCTTTTCTTTATATTTTTTAGGAAATCCTACACATACTTATATATTATGTTTGGGTTTTATTTCTCAAAATGTTGGACTGCGTTTGAACTCTAACTTTATTGTGAATCTATACCTTTCTTTAAATCTCTATGTTAATGTTGGAATAATTTTTAAGTTATTATTCATTTGTTGTTTTAGTTTTTTTTTATGCTTAATTTTGATGTGAATTGTTCACTCATAATCTTAAAATTTAATGAGATCTATAAATATAAGAAGAGTCATAGAAGAATAATTAGCGAAAAGTAAATAAGTCTTTTGATTATACAAAAGTATATATTTGAAGATTTACAATCTTTGATGGAGATAATAAAAATACAACCACTCAATTCTAATTAAACTAAATGCAATAACTAATTAATTATTGTAACTAGATTTTCTTGATATGAGAAGAGACAAGAAAAATATAACTGCTCTTGATTGATAACAACTTTGAAAGAAAATTATCAACACAAGAGTTTCAATAATATGTTTAGAAGATCTATAGATTCATATTACTTTTACCATATTGAATTTAGAATCAAAATGATAGTACATTTTAGTAATTTTTTTAATTTTGAGTAGTTTAATAAAAATTTAGATGAACATAAGATTACTAATTAACATATTAAATTTTCTTTAATAAATTCTCATGAAAATGATACTATTTTTATTACTATATTATTTAAACGGTGCATGGACTCCATACACAAACAATTTTAGCTGATCAATATGTTCGTCTAGTCGACCAACATTAAATATGGTAGTTGTTATTGAAAGGGAGCAAAATTGTACTCAAGTAAGAGGACCATCTCACATCTAAAATAAAAAATCTTATTTATTAATTTCAGCTTTAGTAGTAACATTTTGATATTTTTTTTCATAAAACAATGCCATCAATGGCCCAATTGGTCCCAAAAATTGAATTTTGAGGCAGGTGTTGAAACATGCCCGTTTCCTTCTCACCACCTCTCGTTCATCTTTATTTGGCTAAATTTTTAAAATAAGCATATTTAAAATCTTAATTAGTGGATTAGACACTAAAAAAATTTTAAAATAGGCACAATCGCCCATTTAACGGGCGACTTGCTCCTGAGAATTTTTTAAAAAAAATCTTTCAACCAGCCACGGTATTTTGGCCGTACCAGAGTCATCTATTGTCGAAATTTAGTGAGCTTAGTATCGTTGGAATTGGCACAAAATTCCCCACGGCGTTCATGTTAATCAAAAAATGTGATTGAGGCTCCTTGTGTAGCAGATTTCACCAATGAGTGAAAAATCTGTGACGCAATTTTGAATATTACGATCAGCTGCGGTATTTTGGTCGTACTGGAGTCGTCTATTGTCAAAATTTAACGAGTTTAGTATTGTTGGAATTGGCATAAAAGTTCCCATGACTTTTATGTTGACTGAAAATTGCGATTATGGCTCCATGCATAGCAGACTTTTCCAATGCGCATTCACTATCATATGTGTTTGTACTCATTAACTAGGCATTGTTTCGTAGCCATCATCTTCAGTTTGTAAAGGAGCAACATTATCGCCATGATATTCACCCATACTAGTAGAAGTTGAGGCAATATGATGAACATGAGTAGGAGGTGTAGATACATGTCTATCATCAGTGCTGTGCATTTGAATGCAGTGTGTAAGACTAAAATGAAAAATATTAATTAGATAATCACTTCGAGGAACTTACCAACGAAAACCCTGATTGAGATCGGTCTGATATGGTTCCTGTGGTAGTATACGGTTTTGGACAACTTCAGTTGGCTGAAATTCAGCTTCAGTGTAATTATGAACTTCGGTATCATCCACTGGTTTCAACTCAATTTTGACGTATACAACTACAGGTTGTATACTTGCTGCATTAATGACTGACTCACATATTTCGTCATCATTTAATGGCGTAGCAATGAAACTGGCACCAACAAAAAATCTATATATGAGATTAATCCTAAACCATATCGAATCAACTTTTAGTGACCTCATGATTCGATTATGTATTCTGCTAAAATCAGCTCGGTGTGAAACTGGTATAGGACGATTTTTTCCACCAGTATATGTAGGGAATAAATCGTCACCAACACTTAATTGACCGTCATAATATAGTACCAAGCATACTATATCTGAACTCATATTTGAATCAAATATATGTATCGGAGGCAGTAATGTTGAAAAACACACCTGTTTAAATCAACTAGATTCATGAGTACTATATGAATTGGTTAGAACACAATAAATAGCTATTTACACTATAAAAAAAACAGCTATTGCCGACAGAATAATCCGTTGGGGATTATCAATCAAATATTCGATAACTTTTTAGTGAAGATGAAGATAATTCGAAATGGCTTTATGTAACTGAAGAGGATATCAAGAAACTACAATGCTTACAGAAATAGTCACTAATTGCAATTAAAGCACCATATGACACTACCTTGGAAGTTCTAGATCCCGATGAGGTAGGCGTAAAGCCATGGTGTTACGTCGGTCCTGGTCTTTCTAAGGTTTAGGTCATGTTTTAGGTCAATTTTTAGGAGATGATTGGCATTGATAAGCCATCAAATCTCCCTTCTACATCAAAATGCAATGAGCATTCAGATGCTCCAACATTGACCACAAAGACAGGAATTGGAACTTCAGGTCCATGGCTCTTACAGAATGAACACACATTTAAACGCTCCATAGGATTACATGGGTAGTATGATGAAGGTCGATCTTCCTAATAAAGATACTTAAAATCTACATTACATTTGCCTGAAATCAACCCTAATACTACCTATTCACATAATACATATGATAACACACAAAAAATCAACATCAATTTTGCATATTCGTCATTTTACAAAAAAAAAAATCAAAAACTCAAAGAATACCTTAAATACCTAAAATCCACATTCCATTAGCCTGAAGTCAACTTAAATCATACAATACACTCACTAATAACTTAATAACACACAAAATATCAAAATCACATTTCCATATTTCTCATTTTACAAGAAAAAAAGCCAAAAAAACTCAAAATATACCTAAATTACCTAAAATTCACATTCCATAAACCTGAAATCAACCTAAAACTAGCTAATCATATAATACACTAACTAATAACTTAATAACACACAAAATATGAAAATCACATTTACATATTTCTCATTTTACAAAAAAAAAAAATCAACAAAACTCAAAAAAAATCTAAAATCCACATTACATTTGCCTAAAAATAACCCTAAAACTAGCTAATCACATAATATACTTACTAATATCATCATAACACACAACAAATAAAAATCACATTTTCATTTTCTCCATTTTTTCATTAAAAAAACCAAAAAAATACCTCAAAAGGTGGAGCGGGGTTCTGGTCAGATCTGTCGGGCGGGCGGCAAGCTGGCGGTGCTAAGCCATTTCGGCGATTGGGAGGCGGGGTAAGCGCCAGCTGACATTAGAGAAAATGCGATCAGACACTCTCCGATCAGCGGTTCATGTTAAAAAAAATATTTCAGCTAATTGCCTTTTAGCAGGCGAGTGGTATCTATAGCGTTAGCTCATGTGAGGCGACTTTGCCTATTTTAATTTTTTTTTTTAGTCTAATCCGATAATTAGGATTTTAATCATGCTTATTTTAAAAATTTTGCCTCTTTCTTATATATCAAAAATTCTTTTGGTTCCATGAATATGGCCTAAAAATTTTATTTTAAGTAGTTTATTTGGCTCATGTGCCATGTATTATCAATTAAAAAAATTAAAAAAATATCATTTAGTCTATTTTTAAGGTAATGTTGCATTGGAACATAACCCTTACCATGTTGCAGGTTTTCTTCAATTGCTTCTCTATGTTTCAGGACGACTAATAATTAATTACATTTGGCATTCTAAAATCGATTATATATGTAATTAAGGCATTCTAAAATCGATTATATATATATATATATATATATATATATATATATATATATATCAAATCACGATTTAACTCAAGAAAAGCTCCTATAAATCATTTTCAACCAGCTGAAATTTGATTTAAGTTAGAAATAAAAACTTAAATTAGATTACGAGTAGAAGTCTCATTCAATGGACACAGTATCACCACTCTTAAGCGTGGTACAAGAATCTTTTTTCTTCATAAATAGGTCCCCTGCTAACTTCTCATATAAACTGAAACTACCACCAAAAAAAAAATTAGAGAGAGAGAGAGAGAGAGAGGAGGTGGGGGACAGAGAGACGATGGAAAGAAATTCATGCTGTTTCAAGGAAGGGATTAACAAGGGAGCATGGTCTTCCACGGATGACAAGCTTTTGACCGCCTTCGTCAATGCTCATGGGGAAGGCAAATGGACGACGGTTCCGAGCAAAGCAGGTGCTATATATATATATATCAAAGTGTTTTATAATTTAATAAGTAAAGAAATAAGCACTCTTCACATTAATCTATATATATATATCAAAGTGTTTTATAATTTAATAAGTAAAGAAATAAGCACTCTTCACATTAATCTAATTTAACATATTCTAAACGATGTTTTTATTTTTTTAGATGCCAGCACACCAGCACATCTATAACTCATACATATTGTTCGACTGCATGTTGAGAAATCTAGCTTTTTTTTTGTTAAAATGGTGCAAAATATGACAGGTAAAATTTGTATTTGTAATTTTAAAAAAAAAAATTAAAAATTTTATCAAATTAAGTATTTAGTACGTACAACTATTCTTGAATTAGATATTCACATATTTTCTTGAAAGCGTAATATATCATATTATCGTTTTGAGCAAAAGTATATGAAAGATTTATAATAGTTTATTAAGTATAAGAGGTTTTACTCAAATTTTGTGATAGCTATATATATATATAAGTGATATGACCCTGAAAATTCCTCTAATCGAAGCACGAATCTTGATGCCAAAAACAAGCTGATCAGAAATTGAAACTGGTGGAGATCAAACACTTAAAATATCATTAGAAATTTTGAGACATCAGTTAAATTCCTAAAAAAGCTCTCAAATATAGAGTGTTTATAGTCAAATCGGTCTCGATGGTTCCAACAAAGATCTTACAATTCGACTTCATTTGGCGTTCAAATACACAAATACATCATATGATCAAGGGAATCATCATGAGCCGTCCAGATGGAGAGTGGTTGGATTTTGCATGTATTTACAGGCCACTCCTCCAATCTATAAATAGCCTCATTCCTCATATGAGGCCAAGCAAGAGAAAGGGAGAGCTCTAAAGATCCTCCAAGCACGTCCGGCGGTCGTCAACCACGCCGGCCGCCGTTGATCCTTGCGTCGTCAATCTCGTCGGTCTCCATCATGATGACTTACCAGTGATTGTTCCCGCATTTTGATGATTGTTCCCTGCATTTACGATTAATTGTTCCCATTTCTAGGTGATTGCTCATGCAGTTCACCATCATCTGCTACTACTAGCAACTGTTACAACCTGATCGTTGTCACATAACTGTTGTTCATTTCTCATATACAATTCTATAATCCCGGTATCGGGAAGATCTTGTACTCTGAAACACATACATAGTGGAAGCTTTTCTTGGGTTAGACCATGGTTTTCCCTCTTTTGAGGTTTTCCATTAAAATTTTGGAGTTTTATTGTTCACTCTTTAAATACACGTGTGTCTTTTATTTCACAAGGCAAAACTTTTACTCGCAACTAGTTTTCAGCATAGTTTGGCAATGCCCTGACGGTGTGGTGGCAGTGGTTGATGACGAGTCAGTGGCACGATTGTGCTTGGAGGATCTTTAGAGCTCTCTCCTCTCTTTTGCTTGCCTCCCTTCTCCTTCACTTGGCCTCCCTTCATATGAGGAATGAGGGGTTATTTATACATTGGAGGAGTGACGTCTCTGTAAATACATGCAAAACACGTACCACTCCACTTCATCGGACGGCTCAAAATGATCCCCTTGATCATATGATGTATTTTGTTCATTTGAATGCTCAAATGAAGTCGGAATTGTAAGATCTTTGGCTTGTTGGAACCAGGTCATCAAGACGCTCTATTTGACTATAAATACTTCATATTTGACAGCTATTTAGGGATTTAACTGATATCCCAAAGTTTCCAAGGATATTTTAAGAGCTTGATCTTGACCAGTTTCAACCGGATCGACGCTTTTAACATCAAGATTCTTCATTAAGTATTTTAAGTGTCAAGGCCCGCGATACTTACTTCGTTGTTCCAATTTTCCCTCAAAAGAGGCGTCAACCGGCCTCGTTGGACCGTCCGGGTTTGGAGGCGATTAAGGCCCGCAGTACTTATGTCATTGTTCTGGTTTTTCCTCAGCCCGGCCTGGACCACATCCAGTTTGGAAGGCGATCAAGGCCCTCCACCAAGGACCTTTTATCTAGGTTGTTTCTCGAGTCTTTTCGATGATGTTAACTGTGTGGAAGGTCGTAGGAAGTCCACCAAGGACCTTTTGACTATCTAGGTTGTTTGTCGATTCTTTGCTTTCGATGTTAACTGTGGAAGAGTGGGAAGTCCACGGGGACCTTTGACTATCTAGGTTGTTTGTCAGAGTCTTTGCTCGATGATTAACCTGTATGGAAGAGGTCGAATCAAAACATCCATTTGTGGTTAGGCCAAAGTTGCTCCTCAACCTTGGTCTCGTTTTTCCATTAGTATGATTGGAAAATCATTATTTGCAAAGTTATATCTCTTCTCAATGTTGAAATATCCTCCAACTTTGACTTATTTCTTGGGATGGTAATCGATTAGATTCTTACCATATTAACATGGGTAATCTTCTAAAATTAAGAGTTGCCCCCCAATTTTCAATAAAAGTTAAAGGATCAAAGTTTGATGAATCTTTTTTATTCTTATGTGCTCCTTAAAAGCTTGAAATGATTCACCTCGCTGATGGTTTTGATCTTTTTGGGAAACTTGGTCGCCATACAACATGAAATAATGGGAATCATTTCAAGCTTTTAAGGAACACATAAGAAGAATAAAGATTCATCAAACTTTGATCCTTTAACTTTTGTTGAAAACTGGGGGGCAACCCTTAATCTCAGAAGATTACCCATGTTAATATGGTAAGAATCTAATCGATTACCATCCCAAGAAATAAGTCAAAGTTGGAGGACATTTCAACATTGAGAAGAGATATAACTTTGCAAATTATGATTTTTCAATCATACTAATGGAAAAATGAGACCAAGGTTAAGGAGCAACTTTGGCTACAACCACAAATGGATGTTTTGATTCGACCTCTTCCACACAGGTTAACATCATCGAGCAAAGACTCTGACAAACAACCTAGGATAGGTCAAAAGGTCCCTGGTGGACTTCCCATGGCCTCTTCCACACAAGTTAACGTCATCGAGCAAAGACTCTGACAAACAACCTAGGATAGGTCAAAAGGTCCTTGGTGGACTTCATACGACCTCTTCCACAGTTAACGCCATCGAAAAGACTCGACAATCAGATAGGTCAAAAGATCCTTGGTGGACTTCTTCCATGCAGTTAACGTCGCCATTTAACACCTTGACAAACAACCTAGGATAGGTCAAAAGATCCTTGGTGGACTTCCCACGACTTCTTCCACATAAGTTAACATCATCGAGCAAAGACTCTGACAAACAACCTAGGATAGGTCAAAAGGTCCTTGGTGGACTTCCTACGGCCTCTTCCACACAGGTTAACGTCATCAGGTAACACTCTGACAAACAACCTCGGATGGGTCAAAATTCTCAGTGAATTCAATTCAACCTCTTCCATACAGGTTAACGTCATCAGGTAACACTCTGACTAACAACCTCGGATGGGTCAAAGATCCTCAGCATATTCAATTCCATGCAGTTGCGTCATCAAGCAAAGACTTCGACAACCGGATAGGTCAAAAATCCTCAGCGGATTCGATTCAACCTCTTCCACACAGGTTAACGTCATCGAGCAAAGACTCTGACAAATCCTCGGATAGGTCAAAAATCCTCAGCAGATTCAATTCAACCTCTTCCATACAGGTTAACGTCATCGAGCAAAGACTCTAACAAACAACCTCGGATAGGTCAAAAATCCTCAGCGGATTCAATTCAACCTCTTCCACACAGGTTAACGTCGTCGAGCAAAGACTCTGACAAACAACCTCGGATAGGTCAAAAATCCTCAGTGGATTCAATTCAACCTCTTCCTTACAGGTTAACGTCATCGGGTAACACTTTGACAAATAACCTCGGATGGGTCAAAATCCTCGGATTCTTCAACCTCTTCCACACAGTTAGCGTCATTAACACACAAACATCTCGGATAGGTCAAAATTCTCATCATCGCCCGGTCATCCCCGACTACCGGCGTCGATGCCAGCCGACTACGTCTCTTGCATGCCGACCACCCCGGCCAGTATGGCGGTCAGCCGCCACTCATGCTGAGTACCATACCATCGTCGGCGATCACCGACCACCCGTCGGTACGCCGTTATTCCGGTGCCGTACCATCGGCCGGTGGCCATCTCCAATCTTAGCGGTCACCACCATCATCGCGGTCATCCTGCCGCTAGATATCGGTCGTCCACCAGATAGGTCAAAAGGTCCCACGGTGGACTTCCGCGGCCTCTTCTGCGGTTAAGCGTCGAGCAAAGACTCGACAACCTAGGATAGGTCAAAAGGTCCTTGGTGGACTTCCCATGACCTCTTCCACACAGGTTAACGTCATCGAGCAAAGACTCTGAGAAACAACCTAGGATAGGTCAAAAGGTCCTTGGTGGACTTCCCATGACCTCTTCCATACAGGTTAACGTCATCGGCTAACACCTTGACAAACAACCTAGGATAGGTCAAAAGATCCTTGGTGGACTTCCCACGACTTCTTCCACATAAGTTAACATCATCGAGCAAAGACTCTGACAAACAACCTAGGATAGGTCAAAAGGTCCTTGGTGGACTTCCTACGGCCTCTTCCACACGTTATCGTAACACTCTGACAAACAACCTCGGATGGGTCAAAATTCTGGTGAATTCCTCTTCCACCTTGCGTCATCAGGTAACACTCTGACTAACAACCTCGGATGGGTCAAAGATCCTCAGCATATTCAATTCAACCTCTTCCATACAGGTTAACGTCATCAAGCAAAGACTCTGACAAACAACCTCGGATAGGTCAAAATCCTCGGATTGATTGACCTCTTCGCGGTTAGCGTCTCGAGCAAAGACTCGACAAATCCTCGGATAGGTCAAAATCCTCGGCCAGATTAATTCAACCTCTTCCACCAGTTAGCGTCATCGAATAAAGACTCTAACAAACAACCTCGGATAGGTCAAAAATTCTCAGCGGATTCAATTCAACCTCTTCCACAGTTGCGTCGCGAGCAAAGACTTCGACAAACAACCGGATAGGTCAAAAATCCTCGGTGGATTCAATTCAACCTCTTCCTTAACGTCGCCGGGTAACACTTTGACAAATAACCGGATGGGTCAAAATCCTCGGGATTCAATTCAACCTCTTCCACACAGTTAATCATGGGTAACACTCTAACAAACATCTCGATAGGTCAAAATTTTCATCATTGGGTCATCCCCGCATTAGGCGTCGGATGCGCGTCTGCTTCGCTTGCCGACCACGTCGGCTAACCCGTATGGCGGTCCGCAGCCGCTATGGTCGGTCAGCCGGCCATCGCGAACGATCACCGACCACCCCTCGGTAGCCGCTTCTGTCGTGGTCCGCTGCTTACCATCGCCGGTCACGTCGCCGTGCATCGCTGCGCAATCTTCGCCGGTCACCACTGTCATCGCCCGCATCCGTCACCACGGTCATTCGGCCGATTGCGCTTCGACCATGTCGGCACAACCGTCGCTCACCGTGGCCTACTTATGCGGTCAGCGTGAATTCCGTCGGTTGTCACCGCTGCAACCATCATTATCTTGGCGATCACCACCATCATCCGGTCAACCCTAGACTGGCATCGGTCGCC
Source organism: Cymbidium sinense (assembly GCA_021442155.1). Lineage (NCBI taxonomy): Eukaryota > Viridiplantae > Streptophyta > Magnoliopsida > Asparagales > Orchidaceae > Cymbidium > Cymbidium sinense. The sequence goes on along the minus strand of CM038220.1, from coordinate 6,164,486 downwards.
GCGTACGGTAGCGTTTCCATTGTCGACCACCCTCGTTGGCCGCCACCGTCGTCGGTCGCACGCCGTAGCTTCGTCCTTTCGCCAACTTTTAGCGGTCACCACCATAGTCGCCGGTCATTCCGCCGACCGACTCATCTCCACCATCATTCCGTGCCGATTCTTCTTTCGACCACCCCATCGGCGCAAACCCCGGAAGATCCCGAGGCGGTTGGCGCTTCTTTCGAGGGAAAATCGGAACAACAACGTAAGTACCGCGGGCCTTGATCGCCTCCGTACCCGGACGATCCGACGAGTACAGTTGATGCCTCTTTCGAGGGAAAAGCTCACGGATGCTGCGGGCCTTGATCACCTCCGTGCGGATGGTCCGGCAATCTGATTAATGCCTCTTTTGAGGGAAAACCGGAACAACGATCGCGGGCCTTGATCGCTCAAACCCGGACGTCCAAAGGCGGTTGATGCCTCTTCGAGGGAAAACGGAACAACGGCGGCGTAATCTTGATCGCTCGAGCGGACGGTCAGATAGGTTGGCGCCTCTTCGAGAAAAAATTTGAACAACGATGTAAGTACCACGGGCCCACCTCGCGACCTTCTCTCAAGAAGAGAGAAGGTGCCTTCTCCCTTGGGGGTTTTATAGACCCCAGAGAAAAACAATCATAAACCGCTTAAGCGTCAAAAAACCGCCTCAAAATCAAAGCAGTCAAAAGCTGTCGTTTGGGCTGCGTGATGCCGTCACCAGCGCCCCATGACGCTTTCGCCGCCGGCTAACCGCCCGACCATTTGCGTCCGTTCAGCGGCGCCCTGCCAGCCGGGTTCTTCAGCATCAGCCAGCATCGCCCAGCGCCCGGCCCATCGAGTCTCGGATTCTGACTTGTCGGACGCCTGCGTTTCTCGTGACCCAGCCGACCCGGCCGACTGCGCGTCGCCGTGGCGTGCCCAACCATGGCCTGTTCGGACCGGATGGGTCCAGTAACCTCAATTTTTTTCGCGCATATACATATTTGTGGTCGTGCATGCTTCCGTAGTCGTAATCTTGTGCTTATGAAGATCTTCTCTTAAAATGTGTGGTTAATGGACTGCAGATTTAGTTGAAGAATTTCTTTGTTTTGAAGTACTTGGTACATATATTTTTGGTGATTGAGATAATATCATCCAAAATAGGAACCGATATGACCACGAAAATTTCTCTAAGCACGAATCTTGATGCCAAAACAAGCGATTAGAAATTGGCGGTGAGATCAAGCACTTAAAATATCATTGGAAACTTTGAGACATCGGTTAAATTCCTAAAAGCTCTCAAATATGGAATGTTTATAGTCAAATCGGCGTCTCGGAGCGGTTCCAACAAGCCAAAGATCTTACAATTCGACTTCATTTGAGCATTCAAATACACAAAATACATCATATGATCAATCATCATGAGCCGTCAGATGGAGAGGTTTATTTTGCATGTATTCTGAGACGCCTCCTCCGTCTATAAATAGCCTCTCATTCTCATGAGGAGGCCAAGCAAGAGAGAGAGGAGAGAGCTCTAAAGATCCTCCAAGCACAATCGTGCCTACTCGACGGTTGTCAACCACCACCGCCGGCCGCCGCCGTTGATCCTTGCCGTCGTCAATCTCTGTCGGTCTCTATCATGATGACTTCTACCAGTGATTGTTCCGCATTTTCGCTGATTGTTCCTGCATTTGCCGAATTATTTCGCATTCTCAGGTGATTGCTCTTCACCATCATTCTGCTACTAGTTACAATCGATCGTTGTCACATAATTGTTCCTTTCTCATATACAATTCTATAATCCCGGTATCGAGAAGATCTTGTACTCTGAAACAGATACATAGTGGAAGCTTCTTACTGAGCTAGGCCCCGTGGTTTTTCCTCTTTTCGAGATTTTCCACGCAAAAATTCTGGAGTTTTATTGTTCACTCTTTAAATACCTATGTGTATGCTGGATTTCATAACGAAGTTAAGGCAAAAACTTTTACTCTACCACAACTAGTTTTCTAGCCATAACAATAAGTATAAGAAAACAGGATGAAATTTGTTTGCATACACTGTAAGAATGTTGTGTTACATTCACGTGTTTTGAAAAATGGTAAATATATAGAATCCAAAGTATTAGTCAATTAAAAATGTCCATAATTGTCACTTTGACAAGAGCATGACAATCTTTAACTGGTTAAAAAATATCTGACTGAAGAAATATAGCTATTTATTCAAAATTTGATAAGAAATACGCCTAAAACTTCAATCATCTAAAAAAGAAACCAAACTTCTTCAATAAATGTAATTATATAATCATTAGTGTTGTTAAAGTCGTTGCTTTAAGTCAATATTTTAGAAAATGGCTGAAATTAATATTTAATCATATTTAAATAAAGTGTGCTTATAATTCAAATTTATAATAGTGACACACAGTGGTCAAATTAATTGGATCTCAAAACTTAAACACATAAATGCGGCCAGCCATTTCTGCACAGTATCTTCTTCAATTATTCAAGATACAAGTGGAAATCAAAACTCTCGATTGTTGACAGTTACCTTGTTTGAGAAAAAAAAATATTTTGATAGTTAGAATATACTGCTAAGTGTTTTTTTTTTCTTCTTCAATAATCTTTTGTTGAATTAAATTTATGAGTTAGGCCTGAAAAGATCCGGGAAGAGCTGCCGGCTCCGATGGCTAAACTACCTGAGGCTTAACGTCAAACGTGGAAACTTTTCTGAGGAAGAGGACGACCTCATCATCAGGCTTCATAAGCTCCTTGGCAATAGGTTAGCTGTCTTCTATATATATATATATATATATATATATATATATATATATATATATATAACACAGATATATATTTATATTCGGATTATAAAAGTCCCACTTGTTCAATGCCATGCACAAAATTTGAGATAAAACATGTAAAAATATGCTTAATTTATTCTAAAAAAAATTAAATGTCAAAACTCAAAAGCTCGGATTCAAAAATAAGATCCGACGGACCGATTCAAGTATGAAATAATTTGAATATTTATTACATCAACTTATTCAACCACCATTGATTTCAATCAAATCATTAAACTTTGAATATCTATTTGATTTTTTATGTCTATCCAATTTTCTCAAATTTGATAAAAGAAGAATTCAATGATCTGACATGCATTGAGCATCATACATGAGTCGAACATTAGCCAATATTTAGTTTTTTTTTAATTTTGGCAGAGAAAATTTTATATTCAATATTTCTTCTTTTCTACTTCATCAACCAAGTAGCGCACCAAGTTTTCTAAGCACAATGAACGACATAGATCAAATATGTGCACGCATAGAGCAAATCAAAAAGCCTAGATAGATAGAATAGTCTCTATTGTAAAGACACAATTCCATAAGCAGCATATCGGGTTGGCCTTTCTTCAGTTTGTCCAGTTCCCATCAGAATTACCCAGCCTCTCGAGACTTAGACACATGAATAAGGGTAGTCATTAATATTTCTGCAGAGTATCTTCTTCAATTATTCAAGATACAAGTGGAAATCAACACTCTCGATTGTTGACAGTTACCTTGTTTGAGAAAAAAAAAATATTTTCACAGTTAGAATATACTGCTAAGTGTTTTTTTTCCTTCTTCAATTTTGTCAATAATCTTTTGTTGTGAATTAAATTTATGAGTTAGGCCTGAAAAGATCCGGGAAGAGCTGCCGGCTCCGATGGCTAAACTGCCTGAGGCCTAACGTCAAACGTGGAAACTTTTCTGAGGAAGAGGACGACCTCATCATCAGGCTTCATAAGCTCCTTGGCAATAGGTTAGCTGTCTTCTGCACAGTATATATATATATATAACACACTTTATATTAGGAAATATTTATATTCGGATTATAAAAGTCCCACTTGCTCAATGCCATGCACAAAATTTGAGATAAAACATCTAAAAATATGCTTAATTTATTCTAAAAAAATTAAATGTCAAAACTCAAAAGCACGGTTTTAAAAATAAGATACGACGGACCGATTCAACTATGGAATAATTTGAATATTTATTACATCAACTTATTCAACCACCATTGAATTCCAATCAAATCATTAAACTTTAAATATCTATTTGATTTTTTATGTCCATCCAATTTTCTCAAATTTGATAAAAAAGAATTCACCGATCTGACATGCATTGAGCATCACACATGAGTTGAACATTAACCAATAATGATCTACAAATAGGGTTGCAAACAAATCGAGTTGAGCTGAGTATGTGTGTGTACGAGTTCAAACTTCTTTATCAATATCGAGCTCGAGCTCGATTCGAGTTTGTTCACGAGCTAGGTTTAAATTGAATTATCGAGCTTGTTAATGAGCAGTTTGTTTAATGAAATAAATGAGATTTAATCAAGTCTTAATCAGCTTGTTCGTGAGCATCTTGTTGAGAAATATACTTGAAATATATTAATTAAAGTTTATTAAGCCTAAATAAACAAAAAATCTAAGCAATATTGTTGACAAGCAAGTCTTAATTGAGCCGTAATCAAGTCATAATTAAGCTTGTTCATCAACTTTAAATGATATTGTTCATGCACATAAATGAAGAGTACAACAAGCTATTCAAGCTTGTTTATTTAGCAATCGAGTATTTACAAAATTATTCAAGTTCATTCAATTAATTAATCAAATGATCATAAACGAACTTTAATCGAGCCGAACTACAAATAACTTGTTGAACGTTCGATTCATTTGCAACCCTATCTACAAATTAAGTTTCCATTCAAGTGTAACTTCACTGGATGTCTTAAATGTCTTACAATAGTTGATCAAAATAAGTCACTAATAATTGGCTACCTTATGTAAGTTCCCAAGGGAGTTAACTTTCAGGAAACTGCTATGGAGAGCTTCCAGAAAGGAGTGTTGCAAAAGAGCCACTACAAAAATGGTGCAATCAATGAAATTTATTTGTCACTAGAAAAAAAAAATTATTAGAAAAATAATTTTTAACTATTTTCATGATGAAAAAAAAAAATGTTTGTGGTAAACCTTGCATCACTAATGTTATCGATCTTATTTTTGTGATAATACTAATAGATTTGTGATAGAATATTTATAATAATTATGTCATAGAAGTTGTCATTTAATAGGCATATTGATGGAATATACATCAATCTTATGAATATATTAATTTTTTGTCAATCTTTTTATGTTTGAGAGATTATTAGCATAGTCTGGACATAGGTCTATATTAGGACTTAATTAATATAGCTTTACGTGGTCCTCAGTCAATACACAACTATTATATATTTGACTATTAAGTGATGTGTATTGAAGTTATATTAATTACACAATAATATATAGTATCTATATACACAATAATACATAGCACTTTATAATCAACACGATTTTTACAATACATAGTTGTTATATTACGTCACTGATATTATATTATATGAATGTGAATATAACTTTCTACATGTAGGCTCTATACATGATAATTTTCTTATGCACTAACAAAATATTTGCCACGAGAGCGGACAAAGAAATCAATTAGTAATGCCTTGCTTTGACGAAAATTTAGTCACAAAACTTATTTAAATTAGGTAGTACAAATAATTATTTCTTCTATTTTTGTGTGGATTTCCATCAGTGCGTAGTGAGGCCAATGTATTTTATCATTGGCCCAACTAATAGTAATGGCATCAGAGCGACAATTGATTTTTTGTCACTATATGCTATGCTGGTATCTTATTTCATTTGACATTTTATGATAGCTTTAGTACGTAGCAATATACTACGGGCAATTTTATTTTCATACATATCGTAATATTCTAAAGATATAAAAAATAAATACAATTCATAATCGCTTTATTGAATAAAAAGGTTAACAAGTCATAACAGTAATATAAAATGAAAAGCAAATGCATCTAAAACTTGTCACTGCTCTATTATCCCTCCCAAATCATAATCTTGCTCATCTTCATTTTCTTGATTCTCTTGATTAGGTGGTGATAGCAGTGGATACAATTATAAGTCAAAGAAGTATATCTCTTGTATTATATGTAGATTATTAGTCTCATTGCTTCCATATGTGCTTATATTTTTCTCTCAAATTTTACAATTTTGTATGCCATCTTTTATCAAGAAGTTTCTAGATATAGGCATTGATTAGGGCTGTCAAAAAAGCTCATGTTTGGCTTGTTCGTTAACTAAGCGAGCCGAACACGAATAAATATTTTAAGCTCGATTTATAAACGAGCCGAGCATGAATAATCCTTTGTTCGATCGTTTTCGGCTTGATTTAGCTTGAAATAAAAAGTTATATTATATTATATTATATTATATGCACACTCCTACGAACAATGGTTCAACTTGCTCAAGCTCGGCTCGTTTACACCCCTAGCATTGATAGATCTTGTCATGTTGTATGATAATGATAAATTTAATATAGTTTTATGTGAATCAACACACTACATAACCAATTTTTTACTCCAAAAGTAGCTTATGGTTTAGAAAAACTACCTTCTGTAAAAGATTAAATAGTTCTTGTATTCTTTTATCATGAGTGTAGCTCTTATAACTTAATTTTAATTAGCATAGATAAAGAAATATTTAGTAGAACTCATAAGTAAATATACTTGCATATTGAACTTAGATATGTATAGCAGTGTTCAAATCCACTAATAAATCATCAATTAACCATTGATGAGTATGTATGCAAATTAGATAAGGTTGGTTCCCTACCCATCAACTTTTCCTATAATAAGATATAAAAAAACGGTATACTTAATATATAAAATATTTTAATAAATTGTGTAAAAAGCCTACGTATCATCTTTCTTTTGTGCTTTGTTATCAGAATGTAACCTTCAATGTAAAGAGATGGGTTAAATCTATCACAGTCATAAATATATTTTTATTTATTTTCTCCTCTTTTTCACACATGCTAAATATATTCTCTACATAATAGCTTATATCTTCTCCTTAACCCAATTGGCCCTTTCCTTACTTTGACATTGCATTATTTAACAATATATTAATCTTTCTTTGCCCGACCTATTAACATTTTACTAACTAATTGTGTGATGGTCAAGCAACCACTAGCTCCTCTAACATAACATAATACATTTTAAAATTAATTTAATTAAAATTCTCATATTCATCTTATGATCACCTTCAATTTATTGTAAAGAAAAATTGCATACGTATAAAATGATCAAAGTTTGAATATCTTCTAATACATCAAATCTCAATTACATTATGTTATTTATGCACTTATGTTCCATGATTGAAAAGGGTCAAACCAATTCTAATTAATTAAAATGATAGTTTTTAGTAGTTCTCTTGAATGTTTTAATTAAACTATTTTGATTATTCAATAACGCATAATCTTCATATCCATTGTCTTCATTACAACTATTAACTATTTTGTACATGCATAAATTGAATTATTTTTTCTTAACCGTTGATAATATGTATTGGCTATATCTTAACATTTCTCATTATGCCCCATACTAGATCATGAGTTTTCAGTTTGAAAATATCATTTGAGGGATTTTGAACTCGTATTCAAGCAAAAGATAACTTACAAGATAATAAAATAGCATTAACTCACACTATAATTTGTAAAAGAGCGTAAGTAATTTTAAATAAGAATCTATTCTCTATCCTCTTATCCATATATATGCTGCATATAGGACTGTAAAGGAGCCAAGCATGAGCGAGTTAGTAATTTGTTAGTCTTTTGACTCAGTTGAATTTTTGTTTGAGTCATTTTTGAAGTTATTTATGATCAATAACTTCATTTTCAATTTGTTAAAATTTGAGCATGATAAAATCATTTTATTTATCTATTAGCTAATTATTAAATCTAAAATTTGTATATATAATGAAAATTTAATATCATAAATAATAACTCTATGGCCAATTTTATTTTCATTAAATACACTGAACTAGATGCATGAACTGATATTTTCTTAACAATATAATTTATTCTATTTTCACCCAGAAAGAATGAAAAAAAAAAATTCCGAACACCCAACTGAGCCCGCATAATAAAGAAGACTTTCACTGTTAGCACTGCTGATATTTTCCTACCATTTTTGTTTGATGAATTTACAGATGGTCTCTGATTGCTGGAAGACTACCAGGTAGAACAGATAATGAAATAAAAAATTATTGGAGTACAACCTTAAGCAAGAAGGCGAGCTTCCGCCATCTAATTCGTCAGTCAAGCGCCACAAAAAGGCCACCAGCTTCTAATCGTGTACTGCCATCATCATCATCTTCATCGCCATCACAACCACAAATTATACAACTTTGATCCGAACAAAGGCCTTAAGGTGCAATGAATTACCATTACCGCTTCCACCTTCTTCACAAAGCAAGCAGGAGATCCCAACCAAGCAATCAGCAGAAGAGTCTACGGCTAAGATGGTTGATGAGATGCCTGAAAACAGCAAAGGTGGTTGCATCGTCAAAGAACAACAGTTTCAGGTGGAGGAGAATATGGCTCTGAACTTCGGCAGCTTTGATGATGACACCATGGTTGCACTTCGTGATCAGACTTTAATGGAGTTTAACGGACCGATGGATTTTGAGAACTGGATGTTGAATGATGAGTATGTTGATTACCTTCCTGATGCTGATCAAATACAATCACTACCCTCTTTATTTGATATAGGAGGTGAATTCTAGGAGCGACTCTTATTTATTCTTTATTCTGGAGTTTCAAGACGTTGGTTTATATCATAATATTGTTTATGACGGTGTCTGTGCTAAGTGAAGCTCGCTCATGTGGCCAGTGGTGAAATAAAGAAAGGTTTATGAATGTCTTTAATTCCACTGTAACTAAAAAAAACTTATTTGTGTTTATATAACAATACACACACACACACACAAACATATATATATATATTGAAATTTGTTTCTTTTCAAATTTGGGTGTCTTCTTATCTCCTGTTTTTTCAAATTCTAATTCCAACATTGATATGCCTTTGAAATAAATATTTAAGCCCGTTCAAAATTTATTTAAATGGTGATAAATTATGTTCTATTTTTAAACTAGACATATTTGGAAGAAATTGCAAGAAATGAACCCCTTTGGAAAGTCCTATAATACGTGGTTGTCGACAATGTTTAATGCACAGCTATGAAATAACTTTTAAGCATGAAAACCAGAACAAATTTGAACAGCCATTAGCACATTATAATTGGCCTTCCTGAGTAGGATTACAAATAATTTGCACTGGAGCCTGCTCAAGCTTGAACTTATTCATCAAAATTTTAGTCAGACTCAAGCTTGAGCTTGCTTGATTAGGATTAGGGTATTTGAAGTATTGTTCGAGCTTGTTTCATTTAAAATTATAGCTGTTTGAGCTTGGCTCATAAGTTAAGCAAACAAGTTTTATCGAGTATATTAACAAGCACACCTCCGAGTAATGCATTAGTTAACTGAATAATGCTTATCCAACATATTAATTTGCAACTCTATTGTACTTAAAAATGAGATTTTAATTAAGTAAACTATTAAATAAATAAATATGTCAATGAGAATAAACAAGTAACTTGTATTCAAGATAAAAAAAATATTATAGAAAAAAAGAACTATTATATAATCACATATTAGATAAGTTTATAATTTAGTCTTAATTGAGTATATCAGTAAACCTTAATTGAACTTTTAACCAAGTTATTTACGTGCTTAAACAAATATTATTCATGATTATAAATGATTCAAATACTAAGATATTCCATCTATGCATTTATCAATTGAGTATTTATAAAAATATTTAAAAATTAATTAGTTAATTAAAACATCATAACAAAATCTAATTCGTTAGTGTTACTTTTATGTTCTTACTGAAGGATTAAATCATATAAAAATTCTATAAGCTTGAAATATATATATATATATATATATATATATATATATATATATATATATATATATATATATCATATTATGTACATAACATTTTAGGTAGAATCGCATTCATGCACTGAAAATTAAACAAATTATGGTGAAAATATTTAGAACTTGATGAAAGTTAAGAAAATACCAGTTAGGTGTGGGCTCCGAATATTCACCACTGACCTCTCGACAATTTTTATTGATATTGTTGAGGGTATGATTTGAAGTGTCGATGTAATTTTCAGAAGGCAGATAGGATAGTAAATAAGACACTACTCAGAGATTTCATTCTCATTTAGTAAGAACTTTAGATCTAGTTCGAGGTTTCCTATAGGCACAAGCCCTTATAGTTAATTACCCCTCCCAATAAGTGAGAGAGAACCTTCGATTAAGGCTAGTCATTAGATCGCTGAATGCATAATGTATAGTATTAGCATGTAGAGTTTTATAATTTAAGATATGAAATTCATCATCTTAGCTTAAACTGGATGGTTGGGGGAATGATGACGTGCCCGATCTAGATCCCATGGTTCCAGATCCCGTCGTAATCCCTAGTCTTATAGGAGGAGGTAGTGGTAACGATAAAAGGATCATCATCCACATGGGTTACATCGCTCAAATAAATTCTTGTGACAGGTGATGTTTGTGTAAGGAGAAGGACTTAAGTGCACTTAGTGACAGAGGATGTTTGCCCTATCAAGTATGCCCTATGATTCACAACTCAAAGGGCAGAGCCATTGGGGAGTATACAGGCTATGATCGTGATCATAATATAATGGAGTCGGACTAGCCAAACCACGTCATGACTGATCATGCTTCATCTGGAGCTATTGTCAAACCACACTGTGAGGACATGTCCTTATTGGTGTGAGATTGATTGAGAGTGAATATAGCAGAACACTTGATTTGACACTTGGCTCCTTTGTGAGTTAGAGTTTTCTTAATTTGTCACTCCCGATAAACAATTGCGGAAGGTGGATGGATGGAGTTTGATTTAAGTTTTTAATAATAGAGTTTCATTTAAGCAGTTTCAGATTGCTACTTAATTTGATTTAAAAAATTAATTAATTTGAATATGTTTAAGAGCTTTAGATCACAGCTTTGTTTGCTAAGCGAAGGATCGGATCTACTATCGGCGAATCAATTTCTCAAATATTTTACTGATTTGAAACTCTTATTATAGATTTTTAGGTTTTGTTAACCCGGACCCAGTCTTAAGATTAAATTGGGAAGCAACCCGCGCAACATCCTCAGATACTAGAATTTGAGCACTCAGTGTAGTGTCGGGGCCCATGTGGGTGTATAGTAATTTTAGCTAATTTTGTGTTTAAATTATGAGATTGATTTTATATTTTTATTTTTTATTCCAATTCAGCCTGTGCAGCATCATCAGACCTTAAAAATTGCACTTGAAATCTCTATGTCCGAGCACATGCAGGAATTTATAGCTCAGATAATTTCATCTAATTAATGAAATCACTAACATTAAAAATCATAATTAGAATAAAATTCCTTAATTTTTGATGAAAGGAAGCCCTATGATTTTTGTAGATTTTGATTTAGTATCACTTTTTATGCACTAAGTTGTGATTCTTAAGAAGGTGTTGTAAATTGATCTAATATCTTATTAGATTTTTTAGATTAATATTTAATTGATTCCAATTTAGCCTGCACAGCCTTTTTAGATATTAAAACTTGCACTTTAGATCTCTATGTCCGAGCACATGCAGATATTTAAAGCTTAGGTAATTTTACCTAATTAATAATTTCATTGATTTTGAAAATCATAATTTAGAATGAAATTCCTTAATTTTTGTATTGAAGGAAAGCTCCTTCATTCGTACAGCCTTTAGTTTAGTGTCGTCTTCTGTCTACTTGTACAAAGAGTTGCAGATTCGGTGGTGAAGTAGACATTTTGATTTAGATTATAGTTTAAAATATTACTTTCTTTAGATCCTGTCAACTCTATTTTTGCTCTTAATAGAGGATTAGATCTACTATCATATGACATAATCAACTTCTCAGATATTCCACTAACTTGGACTCATTATAATAGATTTTTAGGCTTTATTAACCCGGACCTAGATATTCCACTAACTTTATTTTTGCTCTTAATAGAGGAAACAACCTACGCAGCATCCTCAAACACTTGAATCTACACATTTAGCATAGTGTAGGGGCCCATGCGGGTATTTAAGACCTTATGTAGTTTTTATTTATGAGTTATGAGATCAATTTCAGATTGCTACTTAATTTGATTTGAAAAATTGATTAATTTGAATATGTTTGAGAGCTTTAGATTCTATGAACTCTGTTTAGCTACTAACCGAGCAGAATTAGATCTACTATCACCTGACAGAATTAGTTTTTTAGATATTTCACTGATTTGAAACTCTTATTATAAGTTTTTAGGTTTTGTTAATCTGGACCCAGTCCTAAGACTAAACCAGGAAGCAACCCATGCAGCATCCTCAGACACTAGAATTTAAGCATTCAGCATAGTGTCGAGGCCCATGTGGATGTATTTAAGACTTTAGGCATTTTTTTATTTTTGATTTATGAGATTGATTTCAAATTTTACTTAATTCCAACTTTAGCCTGTGCAGCCTTTTCAGACATTAAAATTTGCACTTGAAATCTCTATGATCGATTACATGCAAGTATTTATAGCTTAGTTAATTTTATCTAATTAATGAAATCATTAATTTTAAAAATCATAATTAGAATGAAATTCCATTGATTTGATCGAAGGAAGCTACATGATTTTGTAGATTTTGATTTAGTATCACCTTCTGTCTGCTTATACAAAGAGTTGCAGATCCGATGGTGAGTATTTGAAAGTTTGCATAAGCTTTGAATAAAAATATATTCATTTTAGATATGGGTAATGAATTTATTTTCATTCAAGCATTTGCATGTATTTCAGAATATTTGACCCAAAGGAGTGACTACTATAAGATATGTGCAAGGACATACTTCATACAGTTGTATTCATACAAGTTTATATGTACGAAGTTCACCCGAAAGAAAGTTTCAAGTCTCTCTAATTTTATCATTTAAGGACTTTTCACATTTCATATCAAATTCCCTATTTATTTGAAAATTAAACTTCAAATTTATTTTAAGTCATTTATTATGTATATCAAAGAAATTCAAATTTATTTCAAATTTTATAGGTTCACTTGAGTTTGTTCCCTATTTTCTTATTTGGAATATGATTTCTAATTTTATTTGTACTCAAGTCTCTTTCAAATTCATTTTCATTTCATTTATATTTAATTTCCACTCTATTTCTTTAGGACTTTATATTTTATATATTTTTTGGTTAAGTCCCAAAATTTGGTGAAATTTTGGCAGCCTCGGCGTTATCCCCACGTAAGGAGTTGCATCGGGAGTATTTTGGCCTACCCGTCACGTCCTAATGAGCATGATGGTTGGTGTTTTGAAGCACCTTGACCGACCTTCAATCTTGTTATGCCCTGATGAGCATAACGAGGCCTTCAATCACCTGCAATAAAGCAAATATAAATACAAATATTTTAAATTTTGGCAGCATTTCGGCATAGGGGGTGCCACATCTGACAGTTTGGCTTACTCGGTATGCTCTGATGAGTGTAGCGGTGTCTTACGACACCTCAACTGTCTCTTCACACCCACTATACCCTAATGGGCATTAACAAGGTATTGAAACTGATGCTAGTAGTCTTTGACAAGACTCCAGTACCACTTGGAAACCAAGAGTAGCCATTACTGAAGCAAAAATACAATCCCTACAGGTTGCATCCTGTTCTTGTCGATTGGGTACCTATACTGGTTAGGCTATTTCATGGTATTGAGTGAACCATAGAATGAAACCAAAGAGAAGATCCAATAAGGAGTTCAATGTGGAAGCAGCCATAGATAGAGATTTGCATGAAACTCATGCATAAACTTTGGCTATAAATAGGATCAAATTGGCCATATTGGATATGTTGATTGCCATTCTCTCATGACGAGAGACTTCGGTGAGCTCGTCCTCTATTGGAGCACCTTCCAGACAACCCAACTCATTAAAGCTCTCCATTTTAGTAAAATCCTTTAAAAGAATCTATTGTTGACCCTCAAAGGAGTGCTATAAGATGGGCGGTATCATGCAGTCTTCCTAATAAATTAGCGAGGCGTGCAGTCTTCCTATGCTTTCACTTCTTCTTTTTTATCAAGGAAGACTTGAAATTATCAAGCTCACCATTCAGTATTCCTTGATGTTCACCAGTCCATTTCAATAAAATCCTTTAGAAGCTTGTCCTGCTTATTATAATACTTGGCAACTCTACTCTTCTTTCCTCCCATGGAAGAACCCACCCAAGGTGCGTTCTTCCCGGCTTGTCCCCTCTGGCAATTGAAGACCGTTCATGTTGATATGCCATGAAGAACTTGATGAACCCACGTCCCTGTCTCCTCTGGCAGTCACTGGAGCGATGAGCTCCATTGCATCATCGGCGTGCTCTCCGCCGAGGGAATCCATCACTCCTCCTTAGTACGTCTTAACTCTGACTTTCCATGCATGTATGGAGAAGGCAGTTTGAAGGTTGAGGCAACCATCGTGATCATATAATCCAGCTACTATAGTTGCCACTCGAGATAAATTGGACTTGCATTCCTCGGCAAGCTCAATAGTTTCTTGTGCCAAAGTAACCTCTTCAAATCTTTTTGGTTTGGAAGCAAAGGGGAGGTCGAGAGAGAGAGGGAGATTTTTCTATCTAGAGGATCGTGAGTGGTTTTGAATTGGAGGCAGCGTTGGGCTAGCGATGATAAATTATATTGTCATTGTTATTCTTGTGCCATCTGAGAGATGGCTAGGTGAGAGCGTTCATCATAAAATGTCCTTTTGATAGGAGCGCGCACTCGGTTGACCTTTTCTGGGGATGAATGAGAAGTTTTTTTTTGGCTTGTGCGTTTGCGGTTAAAGAGTTTGAACGAGGGGGAGGGACCAATTTTTTGTTGGTTAAGGAAAGAGTGGAGGGAATGATTTTGGATGAGAGTTTTGAAATGAGAGCAGGATTGGTTCTTCGATTAGGCCTATTTAGGCTTAATTAATTTTCCTAAATATTTAATTAAATGTCAATTATGAGGTTTATGCTTGACTTCAGAATAGTCTATATATATATATATATATATATATATATATATATATATATGTCAATCTTAGGTTATTCCCATATTCCGGACTCAACAACACAGTCCGTTTCACAGTCGGAGGCCATTTAGTTTAAGTCGACGTTAAATTGAGTTCATTTCAGCTCAAAATGTGTGTCGCCATTTTCAACTGCTCGATTTTTGTGCAAACTCATCCGAATTGAGTGCAAACAGTCTTATTTGATAGATTTTGATATTTTAAAGCTAATGGTGCAATCAATTTTATGAACGAAGGTCATTTGATTCTCATTAGTGCCTCCTGACCTCGGTATGCATGCAAGTGTGTTGACGACTTGAGTGTTTGATCGGTTGATAACCAAGTCATGCAATATTTATATTATAACTAATTTTGACATTCTAAACATGATGGCAAAAGTCTGTTCATCGATTGGAGGTCATTTGAGTTAATTTTTGTGACGTCCAGTGCATTTCAGGCTCAATTTGTGTGTTATCATTTCAAATCACTCGACATTTGCACAGACTCATCCGAATTGAGCACGGACAATCTCATTTGATAGATTTCAGTCGTTTGATGATCGTAGCTTCCCGACTTCGATATACACATCAACACATTAATATCTCTAGCACTTAATCAATTGCTGGTTAAATTTTGCAATATTTATATTTTGATCAATTTTGACATTCTGACGACGGCGAAGTCTGTTCGCCGATTAGAGGTCATTTCGATCATTTTCAGTGATGTCCAGTGCATTTTGAGCTCCGATTTGTGCACTATCACCTCCGAAGTCCATTGAATTCGATTTGTAGGCTTGACTTATGGAACACATATGGAGGTCAACATTAGGTAATGTTATGAATTTTAATATTTAATTAATAATTAGATAAGTAGAGATTGGGTAATATTTGTTGTTTTATATATAGCCAAATTTTGGGTAGTATTATGATGTTAATTCCTGTCTTCTTGTTGTCACTCGATACTTACGTTAAAATTTAAATGAGGTTAAATGGAATTAATTGGTAGCTCGTCAAAGTTATCATTGACATGGGCAAGCCTTGATCATGATTAATTTTTGAAAGCTTGTTGACATAACTTATATAGACATAGGCAACCCATTCAAGAACCCTACAAAACTTTCATCTCTCAATTTTGTATTATCTTTGATATATCACACCAAAATTAATCAAATCAAGCATAAATCTTAAGACAACATGTGTATTAAATTTTTTTTGAAATTAATTATAAAGCATCTAAACTTTGATTTTAATAAATTTTTAGTCAAATTAAACATCTCGATGAGGTAAATTCATCAATAGTAAGAATGAGTCATTCTAAGTTTGGATTCAAATGTGCTCATATCAAGTATCATAAGTATAGTTAAAAACTTTGGAACATTAATTAAATGATCAAATGATCTTCAAATCTAGTGTGCATATAGTGAAATCAAGTAGCTCGACAAAAAGAATTCAAAGAACCCAAGATCACTTAAATCGAAAGTAGTTAAGACACTCAAATCTTCAAAAAATATTATGATTTAGAGAATCATTATGAATCATCTGATTAAGTGTTTTGAGATTTTAGTTAAGATACCAAAAGATTCCTCTTAAAACTCTATAAAAAAATGCTTCATTCATGTCATGAGAAAGAGAATCAAGGAGTCAAAAGAGGCTTCAATTAGAGCTGGAGACCTAAGCTTGGAAACTTGAAGCAATCTACCACCAACTAAAATCATCCACCTCGACACCAGTTAACCACCACACAAGTGCATTATACAATATTTGTTAGTTATTGATCCAATTTCTTGATTCTTTAGTATTAGTTTTTCAGCTTTGTTGGTTTTTCTATTTTTCTATTTTTTCATGTTTCTCTATTTTGGTTAGGAGTAGATGTGTGTCTACACATCTATACATATTGGGTTTCAAATATTCTTTGGCATGGTTAGAAGGGGTTGAACAATATACCGAGATCATCCATTTTGGATTGAATTTCCTTTTATTGCTCTTTCTTTTTTCTCTCATTTTTACTTCTTGTTTTATATCTTGGTGTTCTTAATATATCAATTCAAAGGAGAACTTGCTGTAAGGCACCATTGCTTGAGGGAATAATTCATCTTTTCACTTCAATTGATATCAGAGCTAGATTAAAGAGGAAATTATGGCCATGCCAAAGTTTGAAATCAAAAAAATTACTGGTGATAATGATTTCAGCATGTGGAGAATTAAGATAAAAGAACTTCTTGTTCATCAAGGATTATCTGATGCAATCTCAAGCGAAGGACTAGCTACAATAACTAATTGAATGAAGGCAAGAGAGATCATGTTAAAGGCACACAACGCTATTCTTCTTTCTCTTGGAGATGAAGTCTTGAGAGAAATTGTCGAAGAAGAATTTACCATAGATGCTTGGGAAAAGCTTCAATCACTTCTCTTGGAAAGGTCCTTTGCAAATCACTTAATCTTGAAGAAGCATTATAAACCCTTCAAATGGAAGATGCAAATGATCTCAGGAAGCATTTGAATGAGTTTAATAGAATCATCCTTGATTTGAAGAATTTTGATGTGAAAATTGATGAAGAAGATAAAGCAATTATACTTCTTAGTTCCTTGCCAAAGAATTATGAACACATTGTTGACACCATGTTATACGGTAAGAAGACTTTAACTATGATAGAAGTAAAATATGTTCTTATGTTCAAGGAAGTGCAAAGAAAGTCAAAAATAAAGAAGAAAGAAATGGAGAAAGTCTCATTGTAAGGGGAAGATCTGAACAAAGAAATAATAGGAATCAACATAGCAAATCAAGATCTAAATCAAAGGTAACAAAAAAAAAATGTTTCCATTGCCATAAATAAGGACATTTCAAGAAGAACTTTTTTGAAAGGAGAAAGTGGCAAGTTTAGAAAAACAATGACTATGTGGAGGGAAAAGCATCAGTAATTGCAAATTCAGATGGATACGAATCATTTGATGTTCTTATTGTTTCAGCCAAACCATCAGGAACTAAATGGATTCTTGATTCAAGGTGTTCCTTCCACATGAATCCAAATCAAGAATGGTTTCATGACTTCAAAAGGGAGGAAGAGGAATAGTCTTACTCGGTGATAACAAAGCTTGCAAGATTTTGGGTTCAGGATCAATCACAATAAAGATGTTTGATGGATAATGTCGAACTCTGCAAAATGTGAGGTATGTTCCTGACCTTAAGAAAAATTTAATCTCTGTTGGAATGTTAAATACCAGTGGATGTATTGTAAAGATAGACAGTGGCAATATTAAAATCACCAAAGGATCCATGACTATTATGAAAGGCTCAATGAGAAATGGTTTATATGTTATAGATGGTGAGACAACTATTAGATCAACTGCTCATGTTATTTCCAATGAGATTGATAGTACTATATTATGGCATTTAAGACTGGTCACATACGTAACTGAGAATTGGCTAAACTTGGTAAATAGAATGCACTTTATGGGGATGAAGCTAGCAAGGTAGAGTTCTGTGAAAGCTATATTCTCGGTAAGAGTTGTAGGGTAAAATTCCATAAAGCTATACATAATTCTAAGGGCATTTTGGATTATGTGCATAGTGATTTATGGGGACCTTCAAGATTGGAATCTAGATAAGGTGCTAGATACTTTATTTCAATTATTGATGATTATTCTAGACTTGTATGGGTATATAATCCGAAAGCTAGGGATCAAGCATTTAATACTTTTAAATAATGGAAGACTTTGACTAAAAACCAGGTTGGAAGAAGAATTAAAAAGCTTCAAAGTGATAATGGTCTAGAATATTATTCAAATTAATTTAAAAAGTTTTATAGAGATGAAGGCATTGCTAGACACACAACAGTTGTAAATACACCTCAACAAAATGGACTTGTAGAAATAATGAATTGAACATTGCTGGAAAGAGTAAGGAGTATGTTAAATTGAGCAAGTTTACTAAAGGAGTTTTGGGCTGAAACTCTAAAAATTACTTGTTATCTAATTAATCGATCACCCTCAGCGGTACTGGACTTCAAGTCACCAATCCACATTGGACTGAACGCATTTTAGATTTTAGCAATCTTAGAGCTTTTGGATGTGCTACTTATGCACATGTGAAAAAGGATAAACTGCAAGCTCATGCTCTAAAATGTGTATTTTTGGGTTATCCTGAAGGAGTAAAGGGTTATAAGCTTTGGTGTATTGAGCCTGGAAATGATAAGTGCATCATAAGTAGGGATGTGAAATTTAATGAAAAATTATTTCACTTACTCTCACAAATCCAAAGCTTTGATGAAATTAGACTGAAAGACAATGATAAAGTTCAACTGCAAATAGGTGACAATTTTGCAGTTAATAATCAAAGAGACACAATTCATGTTAACGAGCAACAAGATGAAGATGAAGGATGTCCAAGTTATTGTTTGTCAAGAGAGAGATCTAGAAGGGAAATAAAGCCTCTAGAGAGATTTAGTTTTGCTATAGCTTATGCTTTTTCTATAATAAATCAAGAATCTGAAAGGGAGCCATTCATATATAAAGAAGCAATGAAATGCAAAGATTCCAATCATTGGTATCAAGAAATGAAAGAAGAGATGATGTCTTTATAAAATAATCATACTTGGGATCTTGTTGATAAACCTGATAATCAAAAGGTAATAAAATGTAAATGGGTTTACAAAATAAAGGAAGCAATGAATGAAGTCGAGAAATCCAAGTTTAAGGTAAGGTCAGTGGAAAAAGGATTTACACAAGAAGAAGGAATTGACTTTAATGAAGTATTTTCACCGGTTGTCAAACAAACATCCATTAGAACAATACTGTCAATCGTTATAAATTTTGACTTGAATTGGATCAAATGGATGTTAAAATAGCCTTCTTACATGAGAATTTGAATGAAATGATTTTTATGCAGTAGCCTGGAGGTTTTCATGAAGGAAACCAAAATCTGGTTTGTTTACTGAGAAGATCAATATATGGTTTGAAGCAATCTTCAGGACAGTGCTACATCCGATTTGATTCCTTCATTAAAAGGATCGATTTTAAAAATTGCAAATTGGATAATTGTGTATACATAAAGAAGGCTTGTGACCATAGCATTCTGATATACTTATTGTTATTTGTAGATGACATTTTAATAGCTGGAAAAGAAAGATCAAAGATTGAAATTCTCTCTCTAAAGGCAGTTGAGTATGAAATTTGAAATGAAGGATTGTGGGCTCTAAAATTTGCCACCAACCTTTCGATAATTTTTGATTTTGAAGAGACTGATTTAAAGTGTCAGTGTAATTTTCAGAAGGCAGATGGAATAGTAGATAAGACACCATCGAGAGATTTCATCCTCATTTGGTGAGGTCTTTAGATATGGTTCCAAGTTTCCTATAGGCTCAAGCCCCTATAGTTAATTACCTCTCCCAATAAGTGAGAGAGAATTTTTGATTAAGGCTAGTCATTAGATCGCTTAATGCGTAGCGTATAGTAGCAGCATGTAGAGTTTCAAAATTTAGATAATGAAATTTATCATTTCAGCTTAAATTAGATGGTTTTGTCATCCCGGGCCATCGCGGTCCTTAGTCTACTTAGTCATAGGAGGTAGTCGACCCAACCTGATAAAGGATCCTCATCAACAACACATGGGTTACATCATCTAAAAAATCCTTGTAGACCTGGGGTGGTGTTTGTCTAAAGAGACAGGCTTAAGTCTACCTTAGCTGATAGAGGGTTGTTTGCCCTATCAAGTATACCCTATGATTCATAACTCAAAGGGCAGAGTCATTAACGAGCATATGGGCTACGATCATGATCATTATATAATGGAGCCTGACTAGCCAAACCACTCGATCAGAGGACTCTAGTCATGACTACTTCATCTGTGGAGCCTACTGGCCAAGCCACACAGTCAGAGGACATAGGCCACGTCCTTACTGGCACGAGATTCATTGAGAGTGAACATAGCAGAACACTTGATTTAACATTGGCTCTTTTATGAGCTTGAGTTTTTTTTAATTTGTCACCCGACAAACAGTTGTAGAAGGTGAATAGATTGATTTTGATTTATATTTTTATTGATAAAGTTTCATTTAAGCAGTTTTAGATTGTTACTCAATTTGATTTGAAAAATTGACTAATTTGAATATATTTAAGAGCTTTAGATCTTGTCAACTCTGTCTAGCTGCTAATAGAGGATTAGATCTATTGTCACCTGACAAAATTAATTTTTTAGATATTTCATTGATTTGAAACTTTTATTATAGGTTTTTAGATTTTGTTAACCCGGACCCAGTCCTAAGACTAAATCGGGAAGCAACCCGCGCAGCATCCTCAGACACTTGAATTTAAGAATTCAACATAGTGTTGGGGCCCATGCGGGTGTATTTAAGGCCTTATATAGTTTTTATTTCTTAGTTATGAGATCGATTTCAAATTGCTACTTAATTTGATTTGAAAAATTGATTAATTTGAATATATTTAAGAGCTTTAGATCCAACTCTAACTTGTGAATTAGATCATTATCGACAAAATCAGTTTCTCAGATATTTTATTGATTTGAAACTCTTATTATAGGTTTTAAGTTTTGTTAACCAGGACATAATCCTAAGACTAAACTGAGAAACAACTCGCGCAGCATCCTCAGACACTAAAATTTAAGCATTCAGCATAGTGTCGGGGCCCATGTGGGTGTATAGTAATTTTAGTTAATTTTATGTTTAAATTATGAGATTGATTTCAGATTTTTCATTTAATTCTAACTTTAGCCTGAACAGCTTTTTCAGATATTAAAATTCACACTTAAAATCTCTATGTCCGAGCACATGTAGATGTTTATAGCTTTAGATGATTTCACTTAATTAGTGATCTCGTTGATTTTAAAATTCATGATTAGAATGAAATCTTTAAATTTTTGATTAAAGGAAGCCCTATGATTTTATTGATTTTGATTTAGTATCGCCTTCTGTCTACTTGTACAAAGAGTTGTAGATTCGGTGGTGAAGAAGGAATTTTGATTTAGATTCCAAAAGATAATTTAATTTATTATTTTAAAAGAAGATTTATCCCTCTGAGTAGCTTTCATTTTCCCCCTCTTTTTTATTTTACTTTTGTGTTTGTTGTATGGTATTTTCTCTCCCCCTTTTGTTGTTTAGAGTTTTTAATTTGAATTTTAGCTTTAAGTTTCATTGCTTAGCATTCTTCAGTTGATTCCTTTACGTTTCATTTTTTTTCTAAGTATAGAATTTTGATGAAATTTTGGCAGCCTCCCGGCATCATCCCCGTGTAGGGGGCTGCATCGACGGTGTTTTGGCTTACTTGGTACACCCTCTTGAGTGTAGTGAGTGGTGTCTTGCGATACCGCAGCCAGTTTTTTTATCTCGTTGTGCCCTCTTGAGCACGACGAGGCCTTCAGACCTGAAAGAAAATATACAATGCAATATATATTCATTCCCCCCTTTCCCTACCTTTTTTTCCTAAGTCCAAAAATTTAAAAAAATTTCAGCAGCATTTCGTCTAGGGGAGCAACATCTAATGAGTGTTGGTTTACTTATTACGCCCTCTTAAGCTTAGTGGTGTCTTTGTGGCATTTTATCTTGGCACCCTCTTGAGCACCAAGGTCTTCAACCTACAAAGAAATACAAAATGTGTGATATTTCCACATTCATATATCACATGTTACGATTTTGTGCTCGAACAAGGAATGAGGTTAGGTATGCAATTGAGGAATCTGAGAATGCGATGCTAAAAGCGAAAGAAGAATTCCTGTTGACTATGTTCTTCCGGTTTGCGAAAGAAAAATTGGAATCTTGCGAGGGTGCGTCGCCCAAAATTGAAAGAAGAGTTCGTTTGTTGACTACGTTCTTCCTCAGTTTGCGACGAAGCGAAAAGGGGAAGGCTAAAGCAAGGGGTGGGATGCCAAAAGCGAGCCGGAGTGTGATGCGGGCTGGACAGTTTTGTGGCCTGCGGGTGTAGCGGATGCAGAGGCAGGCTAGCTTGCGGGATTGGACAATGGGCTCATGGGCTATAGGAAGGTGGCAGAACGGTTGCAGGCCAGAGCAGAGTGCGTGGGTGTAGCACAGATCAAACGGGTTTGCAGCCTGCGGAGCAGGCCGAGTTGATGGATTGGACAGCGGGGTCGTGGGCTGTAGGAAAGTGGCAGAACGGTTGCAGCCCAGAGCACAGCGCGCGGGTGCGCATCGGATGGTTTCCGCAGAGGGCTGAATTGCAGCGCGGGTTTGGATCACGGAACAGTGGGCCGGGCCGGATCAGTCCACGGTAGTGTGGCGAGCGAAATTACGTTAGAGCGATCTGCGGAGGTACGGCGCACGAAATTGCACCTGAGCTGTCTGCGGTGGTGCGGCGCACGAAATTGTGCTGGAGCGGTCCGCGATGGTGCAACGTGCTGGTTTGGAGGCGGAACGACAGAACAACCAAGGAGATTGAGAAAAGGGGGTAAATTACCTGTGCCAAAAAACCTTTTTCCAAACTAGAGAGGGAATGCAGGGGAGAGAGAAGAGAATCTATTGGAAATGGGAATAATGGGGAGGGAACAGTTTTTTTTCTTTCCTTTTCTTTTTTTTTTATTTCTAGCCAAACTAAAAATATGGGGGACCAGTTGAGATTTTAAATAAATTTTAAATTGATTAAACGGTTTTAATGTGAATTTCACACCGATAAATGCACATAATCAACACACACACACAGATATGTATATCTATCTATATATATATATACATATCAATTAAGGTAATTTTGATGTTAACACGCAAAATTTACAATCAGAGATTTGAACAGTCCTTTCGCCACGCGTCCACCGCTGACGCGACATTCCTGCAGACTTGTCCGAATTTAGTGTGAACAATCTTGTTTGATAGATTTTGACATTTTGAAGCTAACAACACAATCAATTTCATGAACGAAGACTGTTTGGTTATCATCGATGCCTCCTGACCTTGATATGTGTGCAGGTGCATTGACAACTCGAACGCTTGATCAGTTGATAATCAAGTCATGAAATATTTATATTCTGGCTAGTTTTAATGTTTTAAACACAACGATGAAGTTCATTTATCGATCGAAGGTCATTTGAGTTGATTTGACGTCTGATTTTGATTTGTGCGCTATCACGATTATTCAACATTTGTGTATGAATTGAGCGACGGCCTCATTTGATAGATTTTGATATTTTGAGTCTAACATCATAATCAATTTTATGAACGGAGTTGCTTGGCTTCGTCTACGCTTTGACTTTAATATGCGAAAGCATGTTGATGACTCGAGAACTTGATCGATTGATCATTAAGTTTTATATTTATATCAACCAATTTCGATATTGTGAGAAGTCTCGCTCATCGATCAGAGGTCATTTGAGCTAATTTTGGAGACTTCTTGTGCATTTCAACCTCGATTTGCGTATTATCACTTCAAACCATTTGACATTTACATAGACTCATCTGAATTAAGCATGAATAGTATCATTTGATAGTTTTCAATATTTTGAAGCTAGCGGCATGATCCATTTCATGAACGAAGGTTATTTGGTCATCATCGTAACTTTCTGACTTTGATATGCGTGTCAACACTTTGATAGCTTGAGCGCTTAATCAATTGCTCGCTAGATTTTTTTAATATTTATATTATGATCAATTTTGACATCCTAAACACAACGGTGAAGTCTGTTCATCGATCAGAGGTCATTTTGACCATTTTTGGTGACATGCGATGCATTTTGAGCCTCGTTTTGCATATTGTCACCTCCGAAGTCCATCGAATTTGACTTGTGGATTTGACTTGATTTATGACACATATGTGGAGGTCAACAAATGCCCCCCAAAAAATGGGATTCGTGCATGAAGCGAGTCACGTTTGTTGAAAACTAGTTGACCCTTTGGGTTGGCCATAAAACTTGGATCATTTCAGCTTCTCTTGCAATAACTTATGGAGCTTTGATAGGATTTATCATTAGTATGCTGCCTTATTCAAGACATGCTAAATGACTGGCTTGAATGATTTATCAGAATCGACTTGTCGAATTGATAAGAGCTCTTACACCATCTACTATCTACTTCAATGGCTTTGTTGAAGATCCCTTTCTTTTATGTCATTGTAGATTTGAGTTTCCTCTAACCCTAGCTTCACACTTGGCTGGGTTTGATGGAGGAATTGATCTGCTTATTTTGATGAATGATTCTACTGGGGAATTAGTTTATCTATGCTTCGTTAAATTTGAAATTTCTTTTATCCTAGCTTTGAGCTTGACAAACTTGATGAAAGACTGACCTGATTTGTCCATATCGACTTGTATGTACCATGCGAACCTGTTTGCTACTTGAACAGATTCATTGGAGGGTATAGACAAATGTCCCAGCCTTCCATCTTATATAGGGTAAATGTTGAGTTATTAGTTTAACAACGTGTGCTTTAAGAGACTAAAAAACCATGAAATTCCTTTAGTTCGCTATGGAATTGCTTCCGAGCTTGACAAACTTGATGGAGATTGGTTTTGACCGTGAGATCATTTAAGAATAAATTAAGATAGCTGATATAGATATTAATTGAGCATTTCGAGCGCCTTGATCTATTGATCAAGTAGAAAGATCTCTTGGATCCCTCTTTCTTATAATCATTAAGATATATCTAGTTTGAGATTGAACAACTATCATCATCGACGAGCAAGTTTTCTTTTCACCGCTTTTCTTTGTTGAGTGGGGAGAGTGTCAGCAACTCGACCATATTTGGGATTATTGAGTTTGACCTTTAGAACCTACTTAAGTCTTCAACTTAAGCTGTAGTTGGTTTGTGGTTTTGTCATCAGACTAATGAATGGGGCTCTTTCACCCTTTTCTTGCGCCTTGTTGAGGAGAGTCGAACGCCATTTGTGGGCTTGTTGAGTTCGACCTTTAGAACTTATCCGTGTCCTAGACTTCAGGATGTAGAGGTTGATGTTTCTCCAACTTAATTGATTGAAGCCTCCAAAATTGGGAGTTCTTCTGACTTGATCTCCAGAATTTGGAAAATCTAGGAGATAAATTTTTGACATTTAGGGTTGTCTTTTCATGTGGAGAAATAGATTCTTTTTTGTTCCTGCAAGACTCTACAACTTAACAATAATAATTAGGGATATATTCAAGAATTTTGGCATAAAGCTCGATGTCAACCTGACTCATAAGATATTTGAGGATCTCATCTTATACACCACACCAACTCAAATAAACTTAACATAAACTAAAAAAATGCCCCTATCTTGCAGGGGGGAATTCTAAAGCACATTTAGAAGAGATTTCAAGATAAAATTAAGCATATACATCAATATTTGAATTGATATGCTCTTAAGAGGGTTTTAATATGCAACATTAATTTATTCGACATATAAAATATCTAACATGCCCCCTATGTAACAGGTAAATTTTCACGAAAAATTTTTTCCATGTAAAGTGAGTATATTTAATTAGGGATCTCGACATGAAGTGCGATGTTGACCTAAATAGATATACTAAAAAAATACCCCCTGTCTTACAGGGGGATTTCTATTATACCTCAACAATGTAGTCATCATGTATAATATTTTTTTAAGTATCGACCATTAATTGATGGCATTGCTCTTTCGCCATTCAGGTCAATGAGTTGGTATGCCCCTCCTTGATACACTTTCTCAATGACAAAAGGGCCCTCCCAATTAGGCTCAAATTTGTCACCAAATTTTCGATTAGGAATAATTGGTCTTCTCAGCACCAAGACCAATTCCCTTTTTTTTGGAATGTTTAAGGTCACACTATATGATTGAATGCTTTGGACATCCTCGCTCGCTCAATAGACTTTCTAAATTTTGTTGAACTTAGAGCCTACCTTTGTCAGGCATGTCAAGCTCTTCCATCCATGAGGACATTCTCATCTTGAGTGAGATTGTGTTGAATGGCTACTGAGTGAAGGTAGTTCAACTTCAAGTAGCAAAACTCCTTCAGCTCTAAATACTTTAGCATAAGGAGTGGATTTCATGGGAGTACAGTTTAAATGTCATACTATTATCTTTTTGTAAGGAAATTTTACTTCGAGGTTTTGGCCTCCAAATTTGCTTACCTATTTGTTCGCCATTCGATGGTGGATTCTTGGACCTATGTTCCAAGTGTCATGCCTCGATGCTCATCGTGCGGGACTTGAATTAGTAGACATCTTGCTGGGGTTGTAGGAGGAGGTCTCTTTGGAGGACAACTTTAGCTCCTGATGATAGGACCTTGATATCTTTTTTTATTAATCATTTCTTCTTAGCAACTTTGAGGACTCGATACACTTTTGCATATACAGTTTTGAGTTTCCTCACTAGAGAAGTTAGAACCTGACATTTTTGGGTCCAGAAGGACTGTTTGATTTGACTAGTAGAGTTGTCCCTTTTTTACCCATATTAGGCTATCAAACCCATTATGGATTGAAATCCTCATTTCTGATTCTATAGTTGGTTGTACAATTTTCTGCTTGAACAATAGCTGTTGAGCATGCAGCTTAACATTTCTCTTTTCCCACTGTCTCTAGGTTAACTTGCTTCCAGATGAAGAAGCCGCATTTCTTCTTGCCCTCCATATTTGTTTTCTTTTTCTTTTACCAGGACCTTCGAATGGATTCTCGAATATGCGGTTCATATGTCACACCCCGATGCTCACCGTATAGTAATTGCTTAGGATAATCTTGAGCATTACCCACTAAGAGTAGCCTTTGTAATGAAGCTTTCTCATTTTCTCTGAAAACTTCATAAGACCCTTCTCCTTAACAACTTTTAGCACCCTGTGCACTCTAAAGGATAGATTTTTGAGATGCCTCCTTTGTGGGATTATAGTTGGTGTTGCTGCTTCCAAAATGATTGTTTGATATCACCCTCAGAGCTGTTCCTTTTCACCCACTTGAGATTTTCAAACTTTCTTGTGAATGGGAACACTCACTTCCGGTATCAAGTCTGGTCGCATGGTTAGTGATTGCAACAACTGTTGAGCTTGTAGTTCAACATTTTTTCTCCTTTTCCTTCTACTCAATTTTCCTCTAGAAGAGGAGGATTCAACATTATACCTTCTTAGTGCAAAATGTTCAACTGGCAAAGTGGTCGCATTCACAAGTATGACTAAACTTTCTATGTAGTGATGGTTCTTTTCATGACTGGTGCTTTAGAATGACCCAATCCTTCGAATACAGAGGCTTTCTTTCGATGAACCTTGGTAACAGTAATGGCCATTTCAATTGTCCTCTTCCATTTTTCATTACTGGTGCTTTCTTATTCAATTTTCACATGCACACATGAAGGTAAGAAAGACATAAGTGAGTATAGTGCCATTGTTAACTAGAGGTGTAAGGTATAAAGTCTACTTAGGGCTACTTAAAGCCTCGCAATCTCGGGGTTGTCCAGACTAGTATACCACTTTCTTAAATACAAAAATGTGTACAAAATAATGAATGGAAAAGAAAGAATGCAAAAGTTTGTTTTAGTTGATTTGTTTTGTTTATGCAATTTAGATGTGTGAGCATAGGTTTTCCTTCTTACATAATATTATAGGGATGAATAGGATATGAAATTAGGTAAGTGTTAGGTTCTTTTCAAATGAATCATACATCTTACCAACTCCTATTCAAAATTATACTAACATAAAAGAGAAGGGAAACATATGCTAAAAACATCCTTATATTTTTCACATGAAAGCTTATAATTAAAATATAAGTAGCACACTTTCAGTTCTAGGCATTTGATTTATATGTTTTGAAAATAATTTGGAATTTAGTAGTGATAATAGTCATTCATATTTCTACTTTAGCCAACACATGAAAATTTGACAAAAAGTAAATAATTTCATTTTTGAATTTGAATTTCAAAAATATGGATGCATGAAACCATATGACATACAAATTTAACATGTTGGGGAAAGAATCAAAGCAATGAAAGCATGTAAACACATTCACTTCAATTAAATCCCAAAGACAATCTTAAGAAATAAGAAAGCTTAAAGCCAAACCAAAATTTATTTAAGGTGATTTTTGTTTGAGTTTAAATTAATTTTAAAATTATGAGTTGAGTTTGCTGTTCCTAACTCATTCCCACATGTGTTTGATATATTTTTTAATTTTTAGATGATTAGATTCATATTTATATATTAATTAGGTTAAGGTATGAATTAAGCAAGTTAATTAACCCTTACCTACACCACTTTAGTATAGTTAACCAAGTGATTATGAGCCAAAGAGATGACATAAAAGTCATAAGGAATTTAAACTTGCAATGCACCTAAAAAGAAAAGGGCCTAATGCAATTTGGCTCATGGTTAAAGGTTAATTAAGCAAAGGGGTTTAGCTTAAGTAATTTCAAAACACCCTTTCACACATATGAATTGGGTTTTTATTTCCTTAATTGAACTTAAGCTATTAAACACCTAAGCATCTACCCAAGGTAGATTAATTAAGTTTTGAAGTTTTTAGAATTTTTAGAAATTAATTAAGGGGATAATTAAAGAATTAACCCTTAATTAAGAGAGGATGAAGGAAAGAAAAGGGGGTTTAGGGAATAGCTTAGGGGAAATGCCCCAAAATGATTTCCTAACTTTGCTATTCTTTGGATCTAATCTTAATCATCTTTAATAATGGATTAAAATACTAATCCAACCTTAATTATCCTTAATTAGATTAAAGGAGTAATTAGGAAACACATATGCAATTCCCCCAACTAAGCCTTAAATAAATCGCAAGAAAATTAGGGGAGGCAGAGTTCATTCCCTAAAAGATACCCATGAAGTTTGGGATTAATTAGAGGTCTAATTAAGAGGTAATTAGTAAAATGAGATTTCTAATAAATCCCAAAATCAGAGAAAAGGGTAATTCAAAATCCATTGAAATTATTTTTAAAATATTATAGGTTGAATTATCTTATCATAGAATTTTACCTCATGTTTTTTTAAATTTTTATTGAAGGAGATATGATTTTTAAAAGATCAAGAGATTAATTAGAATTTAATTAAATCCCTAAACTAATCCCTCAGCTCACAACGCGATGCATAGTGGTGACGGTCAGCGCGTTTTACACGTGTAGTGCCATGAGCCCGCTACTTAAACATCAAATCAAGTGGCAGTGCGGTGGCGGGATGCGCTTTGATCCCTTCTGTATGGTCAAAGATCAGACGATTAGGGATCAAGCCGCGATTTATAAAAGGATAAATGATTTTCTAAATGTGGCAATAATCTTGGCCATCCATCCAAAATGCTCAGATGGATGGCCAAGATCTCCCCAATTCTTCCCCTAGGCTTAATAAAAATTGTCCATGATTTAGGGGAAGATTCGAGCTTGATTGAGCTCAGATTGAAACAAAACTTTACCCACACCATCTAAGGCCAATAAGGAAGGCATCCAACAGTGGAATTTACATGACTTGAAAATTCTTTTCACAAAAGACCAACACCTCTTATGGTAGGTGGTCAAAAAATTCAATACCTCATTGAAGATGATCACTGGCACTCGAGATTGATGAGGTATCTTCATCTAGTGGAGATGAAGCCCTGTTGAAATTCTTAGGCCTTGGGGTTGAATGGATTGTTTTATAGACCAACACCACTTCACTTCCTTTGTGGCTTTGATTCAATTTCTTCTCTACTATATGAACTCAAATGGATGCTTGGGTGCACTCAAATTGGTCCTTAGAGGAAGTGTGCAAGAGGAATTGCAGTAGATTTTAGTGTGGAGAAAGTTGGAAGTTCAAGTGAGCTCCCATGTTTGTCAATGGAGAAAATTGAGAAGGCCACCTTTCAAATCTCTCTTGGAATGGTTAGGAAGGCTCTCTGATCTCTCCTAACACTCTCTAGGGCTTGGTAGAATTGGGGAATGATGAGTTCAATTTGAATTATGGGTAGCATATCTCCCCCTATGGCAATCGGACGACCAACACCTCCCTTGCCATTTTGATCCAATTGCTCAAATCGGAGAGGTTGTTTGATCTATTTTCTCTTTGCACATGGTCGGTTTGAGGCCTTGAGTAGATTTCCAACCTCCCATGTGCATGAAATTGGGTGGAGGTGGGATTTGGAATGAGCCAATTTGACCCATGAGGTCTTTTGGGTTCATTTGGGCTGATCCAAACCCATTGGGTTGGGTGCACCACTCTTCATTCGGTCCCCTTGAGCTATTAGGAAGGCATCAAGTGAATATGAAGAGGGCATGACCAAATTACCCATGGATTAATCCATAATTTGTTCTATGGCCTAAGGGTAAAATAGTCATTTTGTTGATTTTTTTAATTTGGATATGTTGGGTATGTGGAGAAACTAGGTTTGGCCATGTTTCATGAGATTTGAAATTCATTTGATAAGGTTTGGCTCATGTTGACCCATTTAGGTCAAAATGGGTCAACTTGGGTCAAGTTGACCAATTGGTCAAATTAGATCAAACCAAGGGTTGGGTCAAGTTCATATGACCATTTGAAATGTTTTGGTGGCTTTGGTTTGATTCAATTTGGTTTAGGTTTGAATTTGGTTCATATGACTTTATTTAGGTCAAATGGGTCAAGTTGACAATTTGACCCATTTGACCTATTTGAGCTAGGTCATGGGTAGGTTTAGGTTTGGTTAGTCATATGAAGTGGATTGGTATCTTTGTTTCCAATCAATTTTAGTTAAGTTTGAATTTGGCTCAAAATGACCCTTTAGGTCAAGTTGGGTTCATGCTCAATTGGGCTAGGTTAGGTCTAGTTGGCCAATTGAGGCTTTGGTCAAGTTCAACAAGTGATTTGGAATGAACTTGACCCATTGGTTTCAATCAATTTGGCTTAGATCAAGTTTTGACACATTTTGACTTTTTAGCTCAAGTTAGGTCAACTTGGGTCAAGTGGCCAATTTGGCTAGGTTAGGCTCAAATGTTGACTTGGTCAAGTTCAAACATTGATCATGAATGAGTCTTAATCAATGGTTTCAAACAATTTGTCCTATAGTAGATTTTGGATATGTTGGGTTTCATTTTGGCTAAGTGTTGACTTGTCATAGTTTGACTTGGTTTTACCTAATTTGATTGATTGATCATCTCATGATGATTGTTGATCATGATGAGAGGCAAAGGTGAGTTTGATTCAATTCAATTTGGTTAGGATTAGAATTTGGCTCATCATGGTACTTGAGGTCACTTTGGGTCAAGTGAGCCTAAGGGGTCAAATGGTTTGACAAAGCTTGATTTGAGTTTGATTGAACTTGTATATGGACTTATGATTAAAAAATAAATCCATTTGCAACTGGTTTGAGGCCAAATGGGTTTTGATTCATTTGACAATTTCAAGTTCAAAGGATGAACATGAAATGGATTTTGGCTTGATTTTTAAATTGAGTTTTGATTAAGTTATTGAAGTTTATATTGATATTTGGATTCATAATTGAAAGATTGATTGAATCATGAAGAAAAATCAAGAGTTTGGCTTGATTTGTAGTTGATTTTACTGAGTTCAAGATTTTAACTTGAAAATCTTAGGTTGGATTTTGAATGAGTTTGAGTTTGAGTTTTAGAATTGGTTTAGGATCATTTGAATTTATATTTCATTTATATGTGAATATAAATGAGAATATAAATAGTTTATGAGAAAATTTCAAGGGTTTGAAGTGATTTGATCATGATCTAGGCTAAGTCCTTAAGAGAAAATTTATAGGACTTAGGAAAGATTTTGAATTAGGAATTTAAATTTTGGATTTAGTTTGATCTATTTGAATTTATATTTTATTTATATATGTGAATATAAATGAGTTATAAGAAAATTTCAAGGATTTGATTTGATTTGAAGATGATTTGAATTGACTTGAAGGAAGGAAGGTGAGGAGTGGTTCAAGCTAAAGGTAGGAAAATTTTCCTAACACCCCTAAGGCATGACCTAATCCTACAATTAAACCTTCTAACTCTCTAGGGCTAGGTTGAGTGTCCACTTAAACACTAGATGTGTCTTAAGGAACTCTTAAAGTCTAAGAGGAATCCTATGTCTAAGATGGAGGGGTTGAGTGCTCATCCTAAAAATGAGGTCAACAAAAATGCTTGGTCCTTTATGAGGGGAATTATCATCCCATTAAAATTTAGCCATTAGATGTTCTTCCCTACACCTCTTGGTGATGTGGGGTGAATCCTAGCCTAATTCGAGCTTAGGTGAAATTAGATCAAGCCATGGAGGACGGACGGCCTCGCCTCTCGCAACTTAGGCATGGATGAATCATGGGTCATCCATCCCGCATGTTTTGGATGGACGGCCATGATTAAAATAAGTAAAGTCAATTGATTTAATCCTTTATAACCATAGTCTTATTCCTGACCATCCGATCTTTGATTGGATGGCCCAGAGGAAGCCACGTCGTGTCACCTGCTGACAAGATGCATGATGTGACAACTTAAATAATTAATCTCATCATGCCATGTGGAAAGCCGCATCGCAATCCATGTGGCAATCACCGATTAGTTAATTAATTAGTGTATTTAATTATCCTTTAATCATTGAAACTTCATAAAATTCATAAATAAATGTAGAATAATCCAAAAAAAAAAATGCAAACTCAACTTCATTTTAAAGATAATTTAGAGAGGAATAACAAAATTAAGTTTAATTGATTTTAAATAGTGGATTTTCCTTAATTAGGGGTTTAATTAAAATTGAGTTAATTACCCATTACATCATTAATTAATTCCAAATTTCTTAGACATGTTTAGTGGGATGACTTCTGCCTCCCCTAATTTTCTTGAGATTTATTAATGAGTTAATTAGAGAAATTAATTAATGAACCCCTAATCACCCCTTTAATATAATTAAGAGTAATTAAGTATGTGAACAGTGATCTAATCCCTTAATTGAGATAATTAAATATTGTTTAAGTAAGGGGGAGGTTTATAGAATGGGTTTGAGATATTTTCCCTAAGTTATTCCCTAAACCCCCTTTCTTCCTTAATCCAAACATAATTAAGGATTAATTCACTAATAATCTACTTAATTAATCTAATCAAACATCCAAAACCAATATGAACTTAATCAATCTCTTGCTGGGTAGGTCTTTAGGTGTTCAAAGGGTTAAGGTAAGTTTAAGAAAATCATATCCAACTGACATGTGTGAGAGGGTTATGAAGTACTTAATTAAAACCCTTTAGTTTAATTAATCAATAATTGTGAGCCAATTGCATTAGGCCCCTTTCTTTATTAGGTGTATTACTGATCTGATTTCCATGTGATTGCATATCATATGTTGGCTCATAATTGTTAGGTTAATTATGCTAAAATGGCTCATATGATAGAGAAGTTTTCTTCTCTTTTCTTCTCTTTACAATATTTAGCAACTAAATGTAGGTTCATTTAAACCAAATCAAATCATCAAATAAAATTGACAAATCAATTAAATCACTTAAAATAAAATCACCCTCTAAGTTGAATCCTTCACACTTAAAAAATTTCAACCTTAAAGCCTAGCTAAGACATGCCACATAAGCCTTAAATAACACACACATTAGGCTAAGTCACCATTTCTAGCTCTATATTAGGGCAGTGCATCGTTTGATGCCTAATTTTATTTTGTGAAATAATATTTTTAGATTGGATGTTAGGGTACATGTGAGTAGACTGGATGATAGGACGATCTTAGTCTAATCATGTCTTCTGCAGAGGATTGTGCTTAAGGAGCGCTGTAATAAAAATATAAATGCTATTACTGTGCAGGTTGCTTATACCCCTAAGCATGATCCAAACTAGGACAGGTTGACTTGGTTACCCATGTGTGGGGTGTTATGTCCAAATTATTCCTATAACTGCTTGGGTTGTGTGGTATGTTTAGCTAATCAAGATTTTACGTGTTTAATTAGATTTATCTTTCTCATTTTGATGTAAATTTTGCAATTGAAATTTGGAATGAATGTTATGGAAGAAGGTGAATATTGGTCATAAGACCATGTCTTATGTACCATGTGAAGCCTTAGAGCAAACCACATCTCTAGGAAAATCAAAAGAAAGAAAGGAGTGAAGAAAGAAAGAAATGAAGAAAGAAAGGAATGAAGAAATGAAGAGATGAAGAATGAACACCCCCATAACATGAATTCCCTTTTAATTATAATTATTCATTTATAATTTGGGTTGTATAAGAGTAGAGCCCGGCTACCCATTTTTCTTTTAGGGTTTATACGGTGGAGCCCGACCACATTGACATCTTATTCATTTGCGCTAATTTTATAAATTGATTGATGTTTTATTTATGATTGTGTAATTAAGATGACCTGATTTTCCTAGTTTCTTTATTATTTGATGAATGGCCTGGTTGTGATTAAGCTCTTAGAAAAAATAACTTTTCTATCTAATTAATCATCTCAAAATTAAATTTAATAACTCATAACCTCACCTAAAACCTAGACATAAATCAAGATAATAAAAGATTTAGCATCCCCTTAGCTAGATGTTGTATGACTCACATCATGCATAAAAAACATATTGCTTCACTCTTACTAATGGAGGGCTTCCACCTTTGCTAGAAAAAATAGCTTGACCTTTGAGAGCCATGGTGGAAACACACCTCCTTATTTTTGATTTTGGCCTGTAATCAATCTTCTCATGCATTAGGCATATGAAATACCATAGCCTGTGTCAAATTAAAATGTCCAAAAATTAAAACTTAACAAATTTGTATTAGATTTAAGTCATTATTCATGCACTTCATGATCTAGTCTATTAGAGAGTGTTTTTTAGGATTTAATCTCCTGTTTAAATAAACAACAGCTTAGGTATCTTACAAAGCATAAGACTTGCCTACATATATTTAAAATTGTAGGAGAAGTTAGTTAGCGGTCACCCCCAGGCGGTTCTAAGTCCAATATTTTGGTGGTTTATTATCTCTTGTGGAGATAAATCATATACCCATTTTTGCCTTAGATTTAGGTCATGCTTTGGCTCTCACCAAAGCTCCCTAGATTTAGAATCTAAGGTTGTTGTATCCCTTTGCGGGCTACAATCATAAATCCTAACCTCTTAGGAATTTCCATGATCTTGTATTATGGAATTGTAAGCCCTAGATTTCTAATAAAAAATTCAACTCAAACATAAAATTCTTCAGAAATTTCAAAAATATAAAGCCCAACCATAAGATAGTTTAGGATGCTTACTAGGTTTCTTAGTATCATGAGCATCCCCTACTCATCTCCTTTTAGTTTTGATAATAACTCCCTCTTTTTGATCAATCCCACTTGATTTTCCAAAAATAACTAATTTATTGATAGACCTATCTTTGAAATTTTTGGAGAAAATGATCATTTACCTTAAATGAGAGTATTCTTAAGGAGTCTCATTCCCTAAGATGTAATTAATTATGGGGGCTTGCCTCCATAGGGAACTTAATGAACTCTGTTTAAAAATAAACCCCACTTTACTCTTTTATGTAAAGTAGGGGAAAGATATTTGGTACATTCAAAGACTCATTATCCTTAGGAGTTCTTATTAGGGGATTAGGTCCATTGTAGGATGGTGACTTTATCTCTCGAGATAGTACATCATTCCTCAATGTCACACTCGATCTTTCTAATGAGTATATATGTGGATCTAGATGGTGTCCTAACAAATACCTGACATTTATTTTTGAAATTCCCAAGTTTGAGAAATAAACACCATAGGGGTCTTCAATTTTCACTCTTCCATCCTCCTCCTTTCTCTTGATTTAGTTTGCTCCTTCTTTGATTTGGATGTGCTTACTTCAAAGGCATCATAGGGCACCCCAGGACAAAGCCTTCTAGCCACTGCTCATCCTAATTCCCCATAGCACTAATCCTTAATTTCTATTGCAAAATTACAATCATAGTGGAAAAAGTAAATCTAACTACACTTACAAAATAGAGGTTAGCTAAACATACATACAATCCCAAGCAATTATATATATAACTTAGACTTAGCAGCCTGCACATGGGTAACTAAGCCCACCTGTCCTAACTTTGATTATGCTTAGGGGTTTAAGCAACCTGTAAAGAGAGCATTTGCATTTATTTTTAAGCATCCCCTTAAGCACAATCCCCTTAAGCCTAAGATCTAGTCAACAAAGCATTCTCCCTAACATCTAGTATAAAATAATACATTATAAAATAAAATATATATCACATCCTACACCGTCCTAATATAGAGCTATAAGTGGTGACTTAATTCTAATGTGTGTGCTAAGGCTTTGTCTAGTGTGTCTTAACTAAGCATTAGAGTTGTACTTTTCTAAGTTTGGAACTATTCAAGTTAACATGATGGTGGGTTTCAATTGAAGTTGTTTAATTAATTTGTAATTTTAATTTGTATTTTATTTTATTTCATGTGATCTACACTTAGTAACTAAGTGTTATAAAGAGAAGGAAGAGGATTACCCTTTTTCATCCCCACCTTAAGCCACTTTCTATAGCATATTAATTTGATTTAGTTCTTTTTAGTGAATGGCTTATTAAATGATTTTTTAATTAATCCTAAGTTTAGGTTACCTTTAAATGATTTTATCCAATATAAAAGGCTTCTTAAGATTAATTTAATTGAATTACTATCATATGAAGTATACTAAGTCATTCCTTTCCATCACATGTAACATGCATATAATTTAATACTAAGTGTATCTATACATACAACATGTTTTAGTACACTTGAATGGTAAATGTATGTGTATGTTTGAAGTTTATGTTTTACTTGATTGAATTATTTGATGTATGTAAATTTAAAGCTTTATCCAATTTATTTTATAGAAGAACAGAACATGAAATTAAATTAAATACATGTCGCTGATAACTAGGGAAGTGAGGTAATCAAATGAGCTCCTTCAGGCTAGTTAAAATCTCATATTTCTGGGATGTCCAGGCTATATACCCATTTACATTCAAATGTATGTAAATTTTCATACATGAACATAGGAAGAAAGCTCCAAATCACATGATTAAACAATTCAATCACCTGAACAATTATGGATACATACATTTTTAATAAAAAAAAAGGAGATTTCTATTCTTTCATCACATATACATACATATGTATGAAGACATTAGCAAGTATGTGCCACTATTAACCAAGGAAGTGAGGTAATCAAATGACCTCCTTGGGGCTAGCTAAAGCCTCGTATTCCTAGGATGTCTAGACTATATACTTGCTTATTTAGATACATAGGAATGTATACATAATTAAGAGAATGAAAATCATGTAAAGGTTGTATTTTATTTAATTGAATCATTTATGTATATGAATTAAAGCTCTATCCAAATTCTAATATCAAAATACATAAGAATGAAATCAAATGAGTATGTGCCTTTGTTAAACAGGGAAGTGAGGTAATCAAATGACCTCCATAGGGCTAGCTAAAGCCTCATATTCTGGATGTCCAGACTATATACTCACTACCACTCAAACTTATGTG
This sequence comes from Cymbidium sinense, assembly GCA_021442155.1. Lineage (NCBI taxonomy): Eukaryota > Viridiplantae > Streptophyta > Magnoliopsida > Asparagales > Orchidaceae > Cymbidium > Cymbidium sinense. The sequence goes on along the minus strand of CM038220.1, from coordinate 6,126,133 downwards.
AATCAACATATGAATAAAAGAAAGAAGACTTCATTTCATATACTTAAGATATAAGCACATGAACCTCCTATAAATTTATAACTATCATCACAACATATGTTGTTATCCATTTATAAAGTTTTAGAAAATATATTTGGATTTAATAGTGATAATAGCCACACGTATGATAAGTTGATTGAACACATGCAAGCTTTATATAAAGAAATTTCATTTGATTTAATCACCTTTGAAAGACATTAATGAAAAAAATCAAATGTCATACAATATTTAACATGATTGGAAAGGAATAATCAAATATAAACACATGATTCATTCAATCAAATTAATTCTTAAGGACAATCACATTAAATAAAATTATTTAAAGAAATCAAAACTTCTTAACACCATTTTTGACTTTATGTTTTGATTTAATTTAAGGATATGAGAAATAGTTTGTTAATCCTATCCCATTCCTATGTTTGTGAATTAATTTGGTTTAATGAAATATAATTGGGTTGATTTTACATGTTAATTAAGTTTAAGTTGTATTGTGTAACAAATACATTAATTAACCCTTTACTATGTTACCACATTGTAATTAACTAGATAATTATGAGCCAACACGATATGCATATGGATGAAAAGTAAATTAGCAATGATCCTAGAAAAAAAGGGACCTAATGTAATTAAATCATAATTAATAGTTAATTATATTAAAAAACTTAATTAAGTACTCTTATGGTTTCCCCACATATGTGGGTTAACCATAATTTCCCTAAGTACCTTTAGGTTATTAAACACCTAAAGATCTATCCTTGATTTAATTGATTAAGATCTGATGTAATTTATTTGATTTTATTTTGATTAATGAAATAAATTTAATTCTTTCTTAATGTTAATTAAATCCATTTTAAATGGGATAAATTTAGAGAAGTGATTAGAGGGAAGGCCTTATAATTTTCACCTATTCATTCATTGTTGAATATTAATATATGACCTTTAAAGTTAATTGATGTTACTATTTCATTAATTAATTAGTCTATTAATCACACAAAGTGGTAATTAAGCTCATAAATATTGATTACCCTAATTACCTAAGCAATAATTACCAAGAAAATTATGGGAGGTAGAGGTCATCCCATTAAACTAACACACAAGGTTTGGGATCAATTACTCAAGTAAATAAAGGGCAATTAAACTAATTAAATTTATAATTAACCCTAATTAACCTTTAATAAATTTAATTGAAATTACTTTTAAATGATTCTCCTCTTAAATACCTTCAAAATGAGTATTTGTTTGTATTTTTTAGATTTTTCTACATTTTTTCATAATGTTTTGAAGTTTCAGCCATAAATCCATTAATTAAGCCTAATCCCATCGACGCCATGTGTACCACTGACATGGCATACTTTTCATATGGCACTATAGGATTGGCTACTTAGAGACATTTGACTCAGCGCCTACATGGCTGGTGGCGAACAAGCTTTCTTATCCACCGTCTGACCTATGATCGGATGACCAGGATCAACCCCGCGATTCTTAAGAAGTTAAATTGGATTTTATCTAACAAATAATCATGATTGTCTATTCTGATGATACAAAATGGATGGTGCATGATCCATCATCTCCCAAGTGATGAGAGACGGACACCGTCCGCCTTTCGTCACTTGATTCAAACTCACCCGAAGCTCGGTAGGATTCAACCGACACCATGATGAAGTAGATCCGAAGGGATCTACTAGTCGGATTTGCATGATAGAACAATTTTCTTCAAAAAGGCCCAAAATTTTTTTACAAAATCACGGTTTGAAGGAATTCTCTCGTCGGAGTTCAAGACCAAAATCGACGGGTAGCTTTGTCTATTGGAGATGAAGCGTTTATCAACATGCATGAGGATTCCTTCTCATTTGCTCTATGGACCATGAATCATCATTATGCAAGTCAACATTGATCGAACTCACACCTTCAGTGGTCATGGAGCTCGGGATATATTTCGTTCTTGCTCGAAGGAGTATGGGGAAGTTGTGGGTGACATTAATTTGAGTTTTGTTGAGTATTGGTGGAGTTGGGTCTGAAAAGGGCTTGCCCTATTTCAATTTGGAGTTTTTTGATAATAGGGATGCTTGGGAGGCTTAGGGAGAGCTCTAGGGATTTTGAAATGACCTCTAGAAGCTCTCTGAGTGTGAATGTCCTCATTTTGGATTGAAATGAGGGGTATATCCCACCCTCCCTTGGGATGGACATGATCGTCTCCTTGATTTTGGCTGGTCAACCACTGTCCGAACATCGGAGTGGTCATGTCCCATCCTAGGTGGCTCGACTTAGTTAATGGGATGTTGCATTGCTGGCTTAAGGTGGTTGCCTCAGGGTTGGGATCCATTAGGCTACGACTAGTGTGGGGAGGTGTGGTTTTTATTTTTGGATGTATATGGGGGGAAGACACCATGCAGATCATAAGGGGTACTAATTGAAGTGATCGGGTATGACATTGAGGTATGATGTACAGTCTCAAAAGATAGAGGAATAACCCTTCAATGGACCTAATCACCTAATAAGGGCTCCTAAGGGATGATGGGTCTTCGAATATACCAGAGATTTTTCTCCTGCTTTACATGGATGAATAGACCAGGGTTTATATTAAACTGGATTCTAAAGTTCCCTATGGAGGAAAGCCTCCATAGTTAATTACATCTTAGGAAATGAAATTTCTTAAAAATATTCTTGATTAAAGTAGACAATTATCATCTCCAAAGATTTCAAGGTTAGACTATCAATAGATTGGTTACATTTGGAAAATCAATTGAGAAAGTTCAAGGAGAAGACTTATTTTTAGAACCTAAAAGGAGGAAGTAGAGAATGCTTATGATACTAGGAAGCCTAGTGAGCATTCCAATCTATCTTATAATTGGGCTTTATATATTTGAAAGTGAAGAGAATTATTTATTTGAGTTGAATTTTATTAGATTACTAGGGCTTATAATCCACCAACATAATATTGTGATAATGCCTAAGAGATGAGGATTTATACTCATAGCCCGAAGGAAACAGGTACCTTAGATACTAAATCTAGAGAACTTTAGTATGAGCTAAAGCGTGACCTAAATCTAAGCGACAGGTGGACATAATGGTTTATCTCCACAAGAGAGAGTAAACCCGTTCATCTTCTGGACTTATAATGACGTAGAGTGGCCTCCAGCTAACTCCTCCTATGATTTTAAAACCATGTCATTCGATCTTTCTAAATTGCAAGATTGCTAGGGTAGTTATTTAATTAGAAAGAAACTAAATCCTAAACACACTCCCTATGAGACTAGAGCATGAGTGGTATGAGCATATGACTTAATCTATAAATGCAAAATCTTTTTAAATTTTATTCCACTATTTGACACATCATTTAGACAAAGGCTTTAGGATTTTGATATGCCTAAATGCATGATGAAATATGGTTATTGGCTATATCAGTGGGAAGAGGGTGTTCTCCACCATAAGAGATACCCTCACAGGTCAAGCATTCCCCTAGCATGCAAGGATGGAGATCCCTCATATTCAAGAAAGAAGGAATATGATATGAATGATATGATACATACAACCATACAACTAAGGGGTTGCTCAATCTTTTAATTATCTTGACTATAACCTAAACTTTATGGTGAGATTATGAGTTATTTAAAATTTAATTATTAGTCGTATAAAATTTATTTTATCCTAAGAGCCTAACGCATCCAGGCCACACATTAAGGCATCAAACATGAAGAAACTATGAAAAGTATGCCATCTTAATGCACAATTTAACCATACATCAATCAATTTTATAAACTATCATAAAAGAATAATCGTCTAGTGCGGTCGGGTACCATTATATAATATGAAAAGAGAAAAGATGAGTAGTCGAGCTCTACCCTTATACAACCAGAAATATAAAAAAGTTATTATAATTTACAAATGAATAGTGCTATGTAGTCTTCATTCTTCATTTATTTATGTATTCCCTCCTTTGATTTGGTTGTGCTTACTTCAAAGGCATCACAGGGCACCCTACAGCTTTCTAGCCACTGCTTATCATAATCTCCCATAACACTAATCCTAATTCCTATTATAAAATTACATTCATATATAAAAAATAAATCTAACTACACCTGCAAAATAAGTTCTAGCTAAAAACATACAATCCCAAGTAGTTATATTTATATTTGGACTTAGCACCCTGCACATGGGTAACCAAGCCCACATGTCCTAACATGGATTATGCTCACGGGCTTAATCAACCTGCAAAGAGTGCATTTGTATTTATTTTTAAGAAACCTCTTAAGCATAATTCTTCTGCAAAAAATATGATTAGGCTAAGAATGACCTACCATCTAGTCTACGAAGCATACACCCTAACATCCAGTCTAAAACATTACATCATGAAATAAAATATACATCACACCATGCACCGTCCTAACATTGAGCTAGAAGTGGTGACATTCTAATGTTTGTGTTTTAAAGCTTGTTTGGTATGTCTTGCTAGGCATTAGTGTTATATTTTTCTAAATGTATGATGATTCATTTAACATGAAAGTTGGTTTCATTTCAAGTGGTTTAAATTATTTGAGAATTTTAATTTATATTTTCGTTTGTTTCATATGACTTACACCTAGCAATTAAGTGTTATAAAGAAAAGAAAGAGGATTGCCATCTTTTATCCCTACCTTAAGCACTTTCTAAATCATATTAGTTTGATTTATTTTTTTAGTGAATGGCTTATTAAATGATTTAATTAATCCTAAGTTTAGATTCACTTTAAATAGTCCCATTCAATATGAAAAGCATCTTAAGATTAGTTTGATTGAACTACTATCACATGACATATATCAAATCATTCCTTTCCATCACATATATCATGTATATGATTTTAATCCTAAGTGTATCTATAGAAGCAAAATATTTTAGCACACTTAAATGATGAATGTAGATGTGTGTATTTGAAGTTTATATTTTTCATTTGATTGAATTTTTTAATCATATTAATTTAAAGCTCTATCCAAATTCTTATACGAAAATACATATGGATGAAGTTAAAAATGAACATGCCATTATTAAACCATGGAAGTGAGGTAATCAAATAACCTCCTTGGGGCTAGCTAAAATATCGTATTCCCGGGATGTCTAGATTATATATTTATTTGCAGTCAAACATATGTAAGCTTGTACACATGAACATAAGAATGAAATTCTAAGTCATAGGATTAATTAATTCAATCACTTAGTCAATCTTGAATGCATGTATTTTAATAGAAAGAGGGATTTTCATTGACTAATCACATATACATACTTATGTATAAAGACATAAACAAGTACAAGTCGTTGTTAACCACGAAAGTGAGGTAATCAAATGACCTCGTTGGGGCTAAAAAAAGCCTAGTATTCCCGGGATATCCAAACTATATACTTGATTTTATTAAATACACATGAATGTTTACATAAATAAAGAAAGGAAAACCATGCAAAGATTGTATTTTTATTTGGTTGATTCATTTATGTATGTGAATTAAAGTTCTATCCAAATCATAATGTGGAAATACATGTAAATGAGATCAAATAAGTATGTGTCATTATTAACTGTGGAAGTGAGGTAATCAAATGACCTCCATGGGGCTAACTAAAGCCTCATATTCCCTGGATGCCAAGATTATATACTTATTAATATTCAAATACATGTAAAACTACATATGAATCAAAGAAGAGAGAGAGAGAGAGAGCTTTACTTCGCATATCTAAGCTACAAGAACATGTAAAACCTATATGTCTTTATAACTACTATCACTCTAATCAAGGTAATTGATTTATAAACTTTGGAAAGTAATTTAAATTTATCAGTGATAATAGCCACACATATTATACATTAATCCAACACATAAAAGAAAATCATTTGATTTAATTAATTTTGAAAAGAGATGGATGCATGAAATCAAATGACATATAATATTTAACATGATTAAAATGGAATAAATAAATATAAACACAAGTTCTCATTCAATTAAATTAATTCCTAAGGACAATCATATTAAATAAAGCCATTTAAGGTAAACCAAAGCTTTTCATTACCCCTTTTAACTTCATGTTTTAATTTTATTTAAGGAATGTGAGGAAAAATTTGTTGATCCTAACCCATTCCCATATTAGTGAATTAACTTAGCTTAATGAAATGTAATTAAGTTGATTTTATGAGTTAATTAAGTTGTAGTATGCATTAAATACTTTAATTAACCATTTCCTATGTTACCTTAATATAATTATCCAAATAATTATGAGCCAACATGATATGCATATGAGTTGAAAATTAAATTAACAATGATCCTAAAAAATAAGAGGGGCCTAATGCAATTGGCTGATAATTAATGGTTAATTAAATTGAAAAACTTAATTAAGTATTCTTATGGTTTCCCCACACATGTGGATTAATCATAATTTCCCTAAGTGGATTTAGGTTATTTAACACCTAAGGACCTACCCATGATTTAATCAATTAATTTTTGATGTGATTATGATTTTAATTTGATTAATTAAATATTAATTAATCAAAGTAATTTGATTAATCTTTAATACTAATTAAATTCCTTCCAAATGAAATGAACTTAGGATAAATGATTAGAAGGGAGACCTAACCATTTCGTTTTGTTCATTCACTGTTGGTCAATGATATTTAACTTTTAAAATTGATTAATGTTATTGTTCAATAGATTAATTAATGATATTACAAGGTAATTAATCTAATTAAAGTTGATTACCTTAATTATATAAGCAATAATTCCCAAGAAAATTAGGGGAGGCAGAGATCATCCCCTTTAATGAACCCACAAAGTTTGGGGTTAATTAACTAAGTAATTAAGAAGTAATTAAAAAAAAATTAAATTTTAAATTATACTTTAATTAAGCTTTATTTACTATTCAAAATTAATTTAAAATATTTTAATAAATTCTCCTCTAAAATACCTTTAAAATAAGTATTCATATGCATTTTTTTGATTTTTTTTATAATTTGTTATAAATTTTTAAAGGTTCAACCATTAAAATGATTAATTAACCCTAATTAAGCCTAATCCCATCGGCGCCATGCAGATCGCAGATGTGGCATGCTTCTCACGTGGCATCATGGGATTGGCTATTTAAACGCATTTGACTTAGCACTGACGTGGTAATGACGGATGTGCTTTCTCTTCTACCATTCGATCGTAGATCAGACAACTACGATTAATCTCATGATTTATTAAGGGTTTAATCAGATCAATCTAAAAAATCTAATCATGACCATTTATTCTGATCACATGGAATGGACGATGTGTGATCCCTCATCTCGCGAGCGATGAAAGACGGAGGTTGTCCGCCATTACTCACTTGATCTGAGCTCACTGAGCACAGATTGACTTAAAATGGATCCCACACCTTCGTACGAAGGATTCGAAGGGATCCAATGGTGAAGATCACACGGCATGCAACTTTCCTTCAAAAAGCTCCAACCATTTTTCTAGAACATCACAGTTTTAAGAAATTACCTCATCGAGCTCAAGACCGGTGGCAATCGATTGAGAAAGCTTCGTCTAGTAGAGATGAAGCCTTGTTGAGCAGTGCCATGCCAATTTATCCTTGTTCACTCGGTGGACCAAGATCCATCAATTTGGAGGTCAGCTTTGAACGAACTTGGATTTCGGTGGTTAGAGGACTCAGTAGGTGATTCATTCTTGCTCGATGAGGCATGGGGAAGGTGTGAAGTTAATTTGAGTTTAATGAAGAAATGAGGGAGTTGGAATGAAATAATAGGTGCCCTATTTCGATTCAATGAAATCTGGTGTTGGGAATGCTTAGGGTGCTTAAGGAACTCATAGGGGAACTCAAAATGGTCTCCATAAGCTCTTTGAGAGTATGTGTGATGAATTCTAATTAAAATGAGGATGGTATATCCCCACCGCCCTCCTCACTTGGACTGAACTCTTGATTTTGGCCTGCTAGTCATCATCCATCCATTAGAGGGGTCAGGGTCAAGTCCATGCGACTCGATTGGGTTGGTGGAGTGCATGGCTGGTGGCAGCCCTCAGGTTGGGATCCATTAGTTTTAGCCATGGTGGGGAGGTGAGTTAACTCACCTACTTTGGTCTAAGGCCAATCTAACCCACATGGGTTGGGCTAGGTGAGTAGGTTAGACCTTTATTTGGGTGCTTGATGGCTTCCAAGGAGAGAAAGAAGAGTGAACTTTGCTAATTTTGGCTAAAACCCATGTGGGGAGGAGAATCCAAGGGGGATTTGCTTTAGATTGAGCCCAATTTAGGTTTGGTTAGTTTGGGGCTGACCTAAGGTGGGTTTGGGTCAAGTTAGATCATGTTCTAATGGGTCTTGGCTTTATTCAAAAGGGTTTGGCTTAATTTGACACTAATAGATCAAATTAGGCTAGGTTGGGTTAAGTTGACCAATTGGTTAAATTGGGTAAAATCAAGGCTTGGGTTAAGTTCAAATGATGATTTGAAGTTTTTTGGTTCAATTGGTTTCAATCAATTTGGCTTAGGTTTGATTTTGGCTCATTTGGATTCATGTAGCTCAAATGGGTCAAGTTGAAAAATTTGACCAAACTATTCTAATTGGCTTGGGTCAGGTGTTGATTTATGTTAAATTGGTTAATTGAAAATGATTGTAGGCTGTGGTTTGAATAAATTTGGATTTTATTTGGATTTAAGATAATTTGACCCTTTAGGTCAATTCGGGCTAAATGGGTTAGGTTGACCAATTGGTCAAACTGGGTTCAGTTATGGCTTTGGTCAAGTTCAATAATTAATTTGGAATGAACTTGAGCCATTGGTTGCAATAAATTTAGGTTAGATCATGATTTGACCTAATTGATGATAATTAATCAACCTACGGTGATCAACAATCATGATAGGAGGTTTTGGTTAAGTTAATTCAATCTAATTTTGGTTAGATTGAAACTTGGTTAAAATAGGACAAATTAGCAACTTTGGGTCAAGTGGACAAATTAGTTTAGTTGAGTTAATTTTGGGTTGAGTTGAGTTTAGTTGAGTTTATATATGAGTTTAAGACTAATTTATAAATTTGTTTACAATTGATTTGGGTTCAAATGAGTTTTAGTTCATTTGAATATTTCAAGTCAAAGGGGTTAGGTTAGGTTTGACTTGGGTTGATTTTATGTTGGCTTGATGATTGTAGGTTTGATTTATATTTGGGATGGTGATTGAAGATATTGAATCATGAGAAAATCAATTGAATTTGGTTTGAATTAAATGTAGATTTGGCTAAGTCCATGGGATTGGTTCATATGGCTTAGGAAGGATTTTGATTTGATATTTGGATTTAGTATGTGATCAATTGAATGTAGATTTGATTTATATTTGGGAAGGTGATTGAAGATATGAATTGGTCATGAGAAAAATTTAATTGAATTTTCTTGATTTGGGTTGAGATTTGGCTAAGTCCATGGAATGAATCATGTGCTTGGGTTTATTTTTTGAGTTTGGTTTTGTTTATAGATTTCAATCATTTGACTTGGATTTGGATTTAGGTTTGGTATGAATTGAATTTGGTTGTGGCTTAAGAAGGTAAACATAAGTTGGGTTTAAGTCATGGGATAGGTAAGTCATCTTAATCCCTAAAGCATAGCCTAACCCTATGGTTAACCCTCCCAAGTCTCTAGGCTTAGATTAAGTGTTCACCTAATTACTAGAAGTGTCTTATTACTAAAAAAATCTTAGTGTCTAGAAGACTCCTAAATCTAAGATGGGAAGATTGAGTCCTCACTCAAAGTGAGGTCAACAAAGGACCCCAATTGGTGTGGTGTAACTAAAGGTACATATTATTGATGGACCATCAACCATGTACAAAATATTTCAAGCACTAAAAGAAACCATCTAAGGCTAAATCTGAGAGGAAGATGGAATTGTGATCCTAGTGCAATGCAACTCACCTCATGCTAAGGGCATAGAGGAGTTAAGAGGATCAGATGGGAACTTCATGTCAAGGACATGAAGGGAGGTCCACTAAGGGATCACACTTGTATTGAATATAACATGTGAGGGGTTTATGCAAAGGTCATAGAAGAAGAAGAAAATCCATTGGGGATTGGTTATATGAACCTTCCACTAGTGAAGCAGGTTCAAGTTATCTGATGGGTATATGGATTTAATTTAATTTATTTGGTAGGCATCCACTGGGGATGAGGATTTGATTTATGAAGGGGAGATAAACTAGGGATACGAGTTTAAATTTGATTTGATTTGGTTTATGTTTAATCTAGGGGCATATCTTCTTGAGATATGAGCTTGAATCCACTAGGGATTAAGAATGGATTTGATGGATGTAATTTATGTAAATGTGGCACATATTCGCTGTAGGATATGGGTTTGAATCCACTAGGGATCAATGCCAATTTTAATTTGTTTCAATTTGTTATGGCTCCACTAGGGACAAGGGTGTATTTAACTCCACTAAGGAGAATTAGATTGGGTTTAATCATGGCTTGATTTAATTTATGGACCCTATCAGTGTGCGATGGATCCACTGAGAAGGGGTTATATTGGCCTTGGCCTATCTTAGATTTACAAATCCAAAAGGGTAGTCTATCGATTGCGGGGTAAGGCTATCCAACCAAATGGTTGCCTTTCGGTGTGCAATGTCTATGCTAAGAAGAAACATATAGTAGACTTACATCTTCCAAAGTGAGGAACAACCGTTGGGATGATATGTTAGATGCACAACAAATTGAACCCGACCTAGTGTGACTGCTGAGTGAATGCTGCTAGGAACTTATGTCAACTCAAAAGTAGTCAAAGTTAATTTTATCTTAATTTCATTTGGTTTGGTATGGTTTGTGTGAATTGGATTTAGTTTGAATTAATTTATGGACTCATTGATGTGCCTTTGGATCCACGAGAAGGAGCTATATCGACCTATCTCAAATTTATAAATCCAAAGGGGTAGCCTACTTAATGTGCACTGGATCCACGGGGCAGAGCTAACCAACCTAAGGATTGCCTTTTGGTGTGCAATGACTATGCTGGGAAGAAAGTGTAGCATACTTACATCTTTCAAAGAGGAGAACAACTGCTGGGGTGATCTGTTGATAGCACAATAAATCAAACCTAACCTAGGGCGACTACTGAATGAGTGTAGCTAGGGACTTATATCAACTCAAGAGTAGTTAGAGCTAAATTTATCTTAACTTTATTTAATTTGATATGGTTTGTGTGATTGGATTTAGTTTGATTTAATTTATGGACTATGTTGGTGTGCAATAAATCCACTGAGAAGGGACTATAGCAGCCTCAACCTATCTCAGATTTATAAATCTAAATGGATAGTCTATCATCTGTGGGGTGAACCAAACCAGTGTAGGGGTTGACTTTTGGTGTGCAATGGCTATGCTAGGAAGAAAGCGTAGCATAGTTACATCTTGCAAAGTGGGGAACAACTGATGGGGTGATCAGTTAGATACACAATAAATCTAACCTGACCTAGGCGACTACTAAGTGAGTGTCACTGTGGACTTATGTCAACTTAAGAGTAGTCAGACGATTCCTATAAGGAGTCTTGCGTTGCCTAAAGATAAGATGCCACTAGGGGTGTCCTCCTAATCCACAAGTGAATATATATGTTTTTTATATGTTTACGTGGACCCTATTGGTGTGCGAGGGACCACACTGAGAAGGGTCCATGCCAGTCTTGACCTATCTCAAATTTATTGGACAAAGAGAGAATCTGTACATCTATAGTACAAATTCTCCAACCATAGGGGTGGTTACTAGGAAAGGGGAACTATCCAATCTTGTAGTAACCCGGGTAGTGTCTAAATGGGGTCGCAAGGACATGATCCAAATAGAGTGCCCATAGGGGAGGTGCCGCTAGGGGCGTTATCTGGATCCCTGAAAAGAAATACTATAGGTGTTCGGTGGGAATCGCAAGGAGAAGGTGTACCAAACTTAACTTATGAGTGGTGTGTATCCACCGTGGCATTGTCGGATAATGAGAACCAACCAACCTAAGGTGGTCGTCAGTGTGCGATGATCAATCTAAGAAGAAAGTGTAGCAGACTTATATCTTCATTAACGAAAATGATCATTGGGATAGTCTATCATCGATGGGACAGATGTTATCCAACCTAGGAAAGTGTGGAGTCCCAAGAAGTACTCAAGAGAAAAGGAGATGCTAGGGGACTTACCCTAAACCTCAAATATACTCGACCTAGTCGGTGCACGAAGGCTAATCCAAGAAGAAAGAGTAGAATTATATCTTCTTAAAGCCATCATGAGGTAGCTTACTAACCCATGCGGTAAGGCTATCATACCCGACAGGTGCTTCTTGTTGATGTGGGCGGGTCAAGAGGAGGAAAGCATAGCGGACTTACATCACATCTTCCGAGAAGACTACCAGGGTGACACACTAGCTAGGTAGTGAGTTGACCCAACCTAAAGTAGCTACTGAGTGAGTGCGACTGGGGCGTTATCCCAACTCAAAGTAGCCAAAGAAAAAATATATGTATTTGTTTTAAGTGTTTTGTGTGTAGTTTATGTTTGTGTTATGTTAACTAAGGATAGGACACCACTTGGGTTCCTTGCACTTACCCTAAATGCATCATGGTGGATTCGTAGATAGAAATGCTTTCAACATGAAGAGATTGAATTTTAAATGAAATTAATAATCATTTTTAAACATAATTTTATGGAAAATATTTCTTTAGGTAGAGTCCGTTGATTTGAAGCATTGGGCACTTTCCCTTATGATTGATAAGTTGATATGGTCCTCCTTGGTAGGCTTTCTCTATGGAAAAAGGGCTTTCCCAAGTGGGTTCGAACTTGCCTCCTATCTTGCGATGGACAAAAACCATTCTCCTTGAAAAGCTCTAGGATAGACCAGCTTGTTATGAGCTTGAATCATTTTGGCTTTGTACAACTTGAGGTTTTGGCATACCCGTAGGCATCTCTCCTCCAAACCTTCAAGATCTTCTAATCGCAACTTGGCATTCTGCTCTTCCATGATATTGTTACCCACAGCTATCCTTAGTGATAAGAGTTGGATTTATAATGGTAGAATGGCTTTGGACCCATACACTAAAGAGAAAGGGGTAGACTGAGTTGGAGTTCTGTAGGTAGTACAGTTGGCCCAAAAAGCTTCAACAAAATGCTCATGCCATTATTGTTTGCTGCCATCAAGTATCTTCTTTAGTATTTGAATGAGAGTTTTTGTTGAAGACTTCTACTAAGCCATTTTCCCTTGGGTAGTAGATGGTAGAAAATCTCCAATCTATGCTGTGTCTCCAGGTAAACTTATTTATCTTGGTGCTTATGGTGTTTATTTTTGGATGTATGGGGGGACACCACGCAGATCGTAGGGGGTGATTATTGAAATGATCGAGTATGATATTGAGGTATGATGTACTATCTCGAGAGATAGAGGCATCACCCTTCAATGGTCCTAATCACCTAATAGGGACTCCTAAGGCATGATGGGTCTTCGAATATACTAGAGATTTTTCCCTTGCTTTACATGGATGAATAAAGTAGGGTTTATATTAAACGTTCTAAAATTCTATGGAGGAAAGCTCCATAATTAAATACATATTAGAAAATAACATTTCTTAAAGTATTCTTGATTAAAGTAGAAATTATCATATCCAAAGATTTCAATAAATAAATTGATTATATTTGGAATATCAATTGGGAAAGTTTAAGGAGAAGGCTTATTTTTGGAATCTAAAGGAAAATAAGTAGAGATCACTCATGATATTAGGAGGCCTAATAAGTGCTCCAATCTATCCTATAATTGGACTTTATATATTTTAAATTGAAGAGACTTATATATTTTGAGAAAAACTTTTATTAGATTACTAGGGCTTATAATCCAAAAACACAAGATTATGGAACTGCCTAAGAGGGCTTAGAATCCAGCTAACTCCACATAAGCTTCAAATTCATGTGGTCTGGTCATATGAAATTGTAAGATAATTGGGCTGTTATTTATTTAGAAAAGATACTAAAGTCTTTAAACCCACTCCTAGGAGACTAGAGCATGAGTGGTATGAGTAATGACTTAATCTAATGCAAAATATTTTCAAGTTTTATTTAATTTTTTGATGATTCATTTGGACAAAGGCTTTAGGATTTTGATCTCTACATGCATTTTGAAATAAAGTTGTTGATCAAATCAAAGAGAAAGAGGTGAAGTTTATTCAGTAGTGGTTGCTCATAGGTCAAATGGTCCCTATGTGTGTAAGTACTGAGGCCCTCATTTTACAACTGATTCAATATGATATGCATAATGTGAGACATAAATATTAAGGGGTTGTTAAATCTTTTAATTATCTAGTTTAATGCTTAGGCTTTATGGTGAAGTTATGAATTGTTAAGATTTAGTTATGAGTGGTTAGTTGGGGTAGAAAAATTAATTTTACCCTAAGAGCCTAATCGCATCCAAGCCACACATTAAAGCATCATTTATTTAAGAAACTAAGGAAAGCATGCCATTTCTAGTGCGCAAAGTAAAAAAATCATCAAACATTTTCCATAACTATCGTGAAAGAAATAAAAGGGTACCCACCGCATTAACCCAAAAAAAAAAAAAAGAAAAGGTGGGTTGCAAAGCTCTACCCTTATACAACCCATAACATAAAAGAATAATTATAATTTTGTCAAATGCTATGGGGGTCTTCATTTCTTCATTCTTCATGTCTTCATGTATCTTCCTTCTCTTGATTTGGTTTATGATTCAATGGCATCACATGTCACCCTAAGACAAATGCTCATCCTAATCCCCCATAGCACCAATCCTAATTTCTAATTCAAAATTACAATGAAAATTGGAAAAAGTAAACCTAACTACACCTACAAAATAAAGGTTATCTAAACATACATACAATCCCAAGTAGTTATATTTATGATTTTAACTTAGCACCTTGCACACGGGTAACCAAACCCACCTGTCCTAACTTGGATTATGCTTAAGATTAGAGCAACCTGCAAGGAGAGCATTTTATATTTATTTTTTTAAGCATCCCCTTAAGCACAATCCCCTACATAAAATATGATTATGCTAAGAACGACCAAATATCTAATCTATGAAGCATACACTCTGAGATCCAGTCTAGAATATTTCATCATAAAATAAAATATACACCATATCATATAGAGTCCTAACTTAAACCTAGAAGTGGTGACTTAATTCTAATGTGTGTCTTAAGGCTTGGTGTAGTATGTATTACTAATAATTAGAGTTATGATTTTCTAAGTTTTGAAGAATTTAATTTAACATAAGGTGTTAGTTTCACTTTAAGTTATTTAATTGATTTGAGAATTTTAATTTATGTTTTCTTTTATTTTATACAACCTACACTTAGCAACTAAGTATTATAAAGAGAAAAAAGAGGATTGTCCACTTTCATCCTTATATTAAGCAACTTTCTAAAGCACATTAGTTTGATTTAGTTATCTTTAGTGAATGGCTTATTATATGATTTTAAATTAATTCTAAGTTTAGTGTTGCTCTAAATAATTCTATTCAATATGAAAGGCTTCTTAAGATTAATCTAATTGTATTACTTTCACTTGACTTATCTTCAATCATTCATTTCCATCACATGTAACATGCACATGAATTTAATCCTAAGTGTGTCTATACATACAACACATTTTAGCACACTTATATGATGAATGTAGATATGTATTTAAATTCTATATTTTTCATTTGATTGAATTATTTAATCAAATTAATTTAAAGATATATCCAAATTATTTAACAAAAATGCAGAGGGATAAAATTAAACAGGTATGTGTCATTATTAACCAAGAAAGTGAGGTAATCAAATGACTTTCTTAGGGCTAACTAAAGCCTCGTATTATGGGGATGTCCAAACTATATACCCATTTGCATTCAAACATATGTAAATTTATATACATGAATATAGGAAAGAAAGCTCCAAATCACATGACTAACTAATTCAATCACTTAGTCAATTGTGGATGCATGCATTTTGTTTAGTATAAAAAAAGGGATTTTCATCCTTTAGCCACATATACATACACATGTAAAGAGAAATGAGCAAGTACGTGCCTTTGTTAACTAGAGAAATGAGGTAATCAAATGACCTCTTTAGGGTTAGCTAAAGCCTCATATTCTAGGGATGTCTATACTATATACTTTGCTATCTCATTACACATGAATGTATATGTAAATAAGGGGAAAAAATCATGCAAAAATTACATTTTTATTTGCTTGAAATATTTATATATGTGAATTAAAGTTCTATCCAAATTCTAATATAGAAATACCTATAAATGAAATCATATAAGTGCATGTCGTTGTTAGCTAGGGAAGTGAGGTAATCAAATGACCTCCTTGGGGCTAGCTAAAGCCTCGTATTCTTAGGATGTCCAGACTATATACTTATTAGCATTCAAATACATGTAAACCTACATATGAATCAAAGAAAAGAAAGATTTACCTCACATAATTAAGCCATAAGCACATGCAAATCCTATGTGTATTCATAACTACCATCACTCTAATCAATGTAATGGATCTATAAACATTGAAAAATAATTTAAATTTATTAGTGATAATAGCCACACATATTATAAATTAATTTAATACATGAAAGCTCACATAAACGAAAACCATTTGATTTAATTAATTTTGAAAAGGTAAACGTATGATTTCAAATGACATACTATATTTCACATGATTGGGAAAGAATAAATGAACACAAACATATGATTTCATCCAATTAAATTAATGAACACAAACATATGTTGCCTCCCACATCACCGAGGAGGGTTCTCCCTGTGAGACCTCTCCACTCTTGAGTGGTAGCAAGTTTCACCCCCTCTCAACCTCAGATGGAGAGGAAGACTACAGAAGGATCACTTCATTTCCTCCACCACCAGAACACTTTGAGGTACCGACTAGGGAGAGTAGAAGGCCCTATGCCAGTCTTAGGATAGTTCTTCACCAGATTGGCAGAGTCTACAGATGCTCAGAGTCTAGAGAATTATTTGATTTGAGGTATGTGATTACCAAGAGTGTCATTGATCAGATCTGTAGGGAGAGTATCAGCCCAAGCATGAAAGAGGGAGAGACGTAGGTACGCTAGATAGTCGACGACCTCCATCCTGATGGACTTCTATGATCATCACTTTGTTAGGGCATATCATTCAGACAACATTATTATCATGGGCATAGTTCGACAGAAGAGATCTCTAGTTGAGAAGCAGTCAGTGTCTTTGCCATCACACCACTCCACTCCCCACCCATGATCACTCGTTTAGCTTACAACATATACCACCCCCGCTAAGCTTTAGAAGCCCCCATCTGGGGAAAGACCATCTCCACTGGTGATCCAGCTATGGCCTAAGGATCTTGCTTCATCTGTTCCACCTGTTGAGGTGATATAGAGCTCCCCTGCTCAACCCTCTACCTTAATCGTGGTTAGGAAGGAGTGGCGACCCAAAAGTGTCATGGTCATACCACCTCCACCACTAATAGAGGGAGAGAGGGGAGGGGACATAAACATAGTCCCCATGATAGTTGATCCTGCTAGTGAGAGAGTCCTATCAATAGGCAATATCTGGTACATAGAGTCAGATGAACATAGTCCTATGGTCAACTGTCAACGGGTGTTTTTGCTAGTCCAACCAGGCAGAGTGGGAGATAGGTCGTTAGATGACATCTTAGAAAACTACTTTGCTGAAAAGGAACAACTTCTTGGGAGTGATCATTCAAATCAAGAGGAGGATATAGTCTACTTTGATCCTGATGAAGATGACATGTTGGATGACATAGCTGATGTCCACATGGTCGACACACGAGGGTCCTTATAATGGAATCAACATAGACAAGAAGGTGTTATGCTCGAAGAAGGTGACACTTCTCACTTAATTCAGCACCTCCTCCATAAGCTTAGATAGAAGGATGATCATATAGATAGGATTGAGGAGAGAGTAAAGGAGTTGATGGCAGTGGTCCTAGCATTATAAAACTTAGCCCTAGTCTTACAGCCTTCTCCTATGGTAGCCAGCCGATCAGAGTTGGCACATAATTTAGACCATACTATATGCACCCTCGTAGATGATGATGAGGAAGGTCATAGATGGCACCTCCATGCATGAAAAGTACATCAAACACATGGTAGAATAACAGGTGAAGGAAGAGATGGCACAAGCTAGGGGAGCTCATCCATTCTAAAGGGTAGACTATACTTGGAGGAATTTGATGTAGTTCAATGACCCAAGGGTTTTGTGCCACATTCCTTCAAAATCTTTGATGGCAGTGGGAACCTACAGTAGCATATTACATAATTTAGAACTGGCTGTTGCAACAATGGTGGCAGTAACAAACTCCTGTTTAAACTTTTTGTCAACAACATAGCAGGGGTTGCATTTGATTGGTATACCAACCGCCCACAGTTCAATGAAAACTTTTATTGAGTTGGAGCACCTCTTCGTCAAGAGGTTTGCTGGAGCTCAGCAAAGAGTGACTGTAGTGACATCATTATAGCGAAGCAAAATTTTAACGAGTCCCTTAATGATTATATTCTCAGGTGGCACAACCTGAGCACAAAATGCAAGCCACAGCTGTTCTAATAGCATGTTATTGAGATTCTTCTCAAGAATATCCATGGCTCCATCTCCTTCATTCTTAAGAGCTTTACCATCAAAATATTTGATAAACTAATCAACAAGGCCTCTAACCTGCAAGAGAAAACCAAACTATTGCCCTTTCCGATCAATCATTTTGACCTAAGCCATAGAAGGTGTTCGAGATGAAGCTAGGACAATTGTGTTAGTGGATAGAGGGAAGCAGTCAGTCAGAGTCCAATATGAGAGACCCTGAGCCCAAAAATCTCCTTTGTCATCTCCTCTACCACCTCAACTATCATACTGGCCATCACATGCACCACAACAGACATTTCAACCACCTTAATAGCCTACATAGCAGTGATATTCCTACCTACTACCAGATAGCAATTACCAACCTACTCTTACCAAAGATTGAATAAGCCATATTCATTCAGGAGGGAGGTAATTTGAAAAATCTTTAAAAATCTCTTAAAGAAGCCTAACTTTCAATTACTAGAGTCCAAGAGGCCGGAGGAAGTGGGCAAGAGTGATGATCCAAGCTATTGCCCCTACTACTACATGTTAAGCCATGTCTTAGAGGATTGTATTACTTTTAAGGATTAGCTTGAGCATAGCTATAAGTCAGGAGCCATAGTTATCCCTAAAGAATACCTTTGGAATAACCATCTAATTTTATTAGGGTAATCTTTGGGGATACTTGCGATCCTCTTAAGATTAAGGAAGATTGGGATATCTCTTAATCCCTGAACCTCCAGAAAGATCATTTCTAAGATCAAGAAGCTTTCCTTATAGGTTCCTGAAGTAACTCAAACCTCTAAAACCAAGGAAGTTTGCTAATTATGAAGGACAACTCGAAGAAGGTGATAGCCTAGTAGCAGCAGCACCTCACCATACTTGGGATAGTCCAATAGCATAACCATTATCCTAGTCCAGCACTCCATCCACCATTCTAGCTATTTCTTCTTCTGCAAGCTCATCTTCTACCGTTAGGAGTATTACATCAGCAGACAAGGGCATTAAATCCCTTACTCTGCTTACTTTTCTTGATTTCTACTATGTACCTCCACCTAAAAAAAATCAATGAAGAAGGCATATTTTACTTATATATTGTCCACTTATGATATTCTAGATTTTACTCCTGTTGAAAACTCTCCAAGTCTAAAAAAATAATAATAGCTCTAATAATTCCGATCTCCTCTCTTCTAATTCAAAATCAGACTTTTCTCTTCTGAATCAATTTGGTTCACCTCTTGAGATTGACTTGGAGTCAACCAACTCCAAGGATCCCATAGGAGAAGCTATAGTTATGCTTGATGAGAAGATAAAACTTTCCACATATTCATCATTCCATGAAGTCACTGAAGTCAACCTGCGTAGTGACAAAGTTTTACCTCCTAGGGTAGAACCTTAGGATATGGATAAACAAGTCACTAGTTCTAATGAGAAGATAGCCCCTCCACAAGATGCTGCACCTATGGATATACTTTTGGGGACCAAGCCAGAGTTCATTACAATGTCCCATCTCATCTTAAAAAGTTACCAACCAAGTTAAGTATATATGATGCCCTTGTCTTATCCAAAGAGATGAGGGAATCTCTAATTAAGGCTTTACTTGATCCAATGATATGTTGAGCTCACTTGACCACTATTAAAGAGGAGGCACACCACTCGAAGGACATTTTGGGAGTTACATTAAGTGATGAAGACCTACTTCTAGGGATGATCGAGCACAACTGCCCTCTTTATATTACAGCGGATATTGGCAGGTACATGCTATCAAGAGTTATGGTTGACAAAGGTGCATCAGTCAATATTATGAGTTAAAAAACCCTTCCTTAATTGAGAATTGACATCTCTAAACTTCAAAAAGGAAGGAGGATATTGAGAGTATTCAATGAACAAGGTGAGAGGGCCTTAGGCTCCATAGTGTTGTCATTGGAGATAGATGATTGGAAAATGGAAGCCAAATTTCACATCATAGACTCAGATACGTCTTTCAATGCTTTGCTTAGGAGACTATGGATACATGAAAACAACACAGTTACATCCTCTCTACATCATTGTATGAAGTTCATGAGAGGTGGGATTGAGTACTGTGTCAAAGGAGACATCAAACCATCGATAGTTCATAAGGTCAGGATATATGGGGATGTAGCCTATTTCCTCCCCCAAAAACCAACAAGTTCATTCTCGTGAACTTAGTTAAGATCCTCATAAGGACTAAAAGAGAGAAAATAAAAAGAAAAGAAAAAAAGAGAAAGAAAATGAAAATAAAAGGGAACGAGCATGGACTTAGGAAATATATAGAGCCTCATGTTAGATTCCACCCACAGTTTGTTGCTCCATTCAAGCACATGGGTGGGATGACACAACCACCACTAGGCAAAGGATGAGGAAAATTGAAAGGCAGTCTTTGAGGTGGAAAGACTCCTTATTGTCCATCCAATAGAAGGCATGTACCATCCACTAAGGAAGTGAGCAAGAGCGATGATCTAAGCTATTGGCCCTACCACTGGATGTTAAGCCATGTCTTAGAGGATTGTATTACTTTTAAGGACTAGCTTGAGCATAGCTATAAGTAAGGAGCCATAGTTATCCCTAAAGTATACCTTTTGGAATAACCATCCAATTTTATTAGGATAATCTTTGGGGATACTTGTGATCCTCTTAAGATTAAGGAAGGTTGGGATATCTCCTTATCCTGAACCTCCAAAAAGATCATTTCTAAGATCAAGAAGCTTTCCTTGTAGATTTCTGAAGCAACTCAAACCTCCAAAACCAAGGAAGGTTTGCTAATTACAAATGAGAATTCGGAGAAGGTGACAGCCCAGCAGCACCTCACCACACTTGCCCGGGATAGTACAGTAGCGCAACCATTATCCTAGTCCAACACTCCATCCACCATTACAACTATTTCTTCTTCTGTTAGCTCATCTTCTACCTCCAGAGTATTGCATCAACAGACAAGGGCATTAAATTTCTTACTCACTTACTTTACTTGATTTCTACTATGTGCCTCCACCCAAAAAAAATCAATGAAGAAAGCATATTTTACTTATATATTGTCCACTTATGATACTCTAGATTTTATTCCTATTGAAATCTCTCCAAGTCTAAAAAATAATAATAGCTCTAGTAATTCTGATCTCCTCTCTTCTGATTCAGAATCAAACTTTCCTCTTCTGAATCAATTGGGTTGACCCCTTGAGATTGACATGGAGTCAACCAACTCCAAGGATCCCATAGGAGAAGTTGTAGGTATGCCTGATGAGAAGATATAACATTTTATATATTTATCATTCCATAAAGTCACTGAAGTCAACTTGCATAGTAGCAAAGTTTTACCTCCTAGAGTAGCACCTTAGGATAAGGATAAACAAGTCATTAGTTCTAGTGAGCAGATAGCCCCTCCACAAGATGCTCCACCTATGGATATGATTTAGGAGGACCAAGTTAGAGTTGATTACAATGTCCTAGCTCATCTTAAAAAGTTAACAGCCAAGTTAAGTATATATAATTCCCTTGTCTTATCCAAAGAGATGAGAGAATATCTAATTAAGGCTCTACTTGATCGAGAGATATGCTTAGCTTAGTTGACCACTATTGAATAGGAGGCACCCCACTCAAAGAATATTTTAGGAGTTACATTTAGTGATGAAGACCTACTTTAGGGATGATCCAGCACCGCTCTTTATATTATATTGGATGTTGGCAGACACATGCTATCAAGAGTTCTGGTTGACCAAGGTGCATCGCTCAATATTATGAGTTTAAAAACTCTTCCCTACTTGAGAATCTACATCTACAAACTATAAAAAGAAAGGAGGATGTTGAGAGGATTCAATGAACAAGGTGAGAGGGCCTTAGGCTCCATAGTGTTGTCATTGGAGATAGATGATTAAAAAATAGAAGCCAAGTTTCACATCATAGACTCGGATACATCTTTCAATCCTTTGCTTAGGAGACCATGGATACATAAAAATAACACAGTTTCATCCTCTCTACATTAGTTCATGAATTTCATGAGAGATGGGATTGAGTACTGTGTCAAAGGAGATATCAAACCATTCATAGTTCATAAGGTCGGATATTTGGGGATGTAGCCTATTTCCTCCCCAAAACCAACAAGTCCATTCTTGTGAACTTAGTTAAGATCCTCATAAAGGATAAAAAGGGAGAAAATAAAAAGAAAAGAAAAAAGAGAAAGAAAATGAAAATAAAAGGAACAAGCATGGACTTAGGGGAATATATAGAGCCTCACGTTAGATTTCACCCACAGTTTGTTACTCCATTCAAACATATGGGTAGAATGACACAACCACCACCAGGCAGAGGATGAAGATAATTCAAAGATAGTCCTTGAGGTGGAAATCTTCCCATTGACCCATGGAGGTATGTCCCGACCACTAGAGTACACACATCCACATAGACTTAGAATCTAGTTCAAAGGATGAGTCTTATGTGATTAGCACTCCAGCCAGTTCTTCTTAGCAGTAGATCCTTTCAAGTTGACACTTTAGTTGGATAGTGATGAAGACTGGGCTCCAAAGTAAAGCATAAATATATCCAATTCTGTATGTGAAATAGTCAGGCATTAGTTGGGAACCTTAGCTCTAACCCCACTTTCCTCATAAAAAATTGAGGGTTTGGTAGTTAAGGAAGCCCCTAAGTCATCCACAAAAATGAAGACTTTGAGGTTCTTTTTGGGAGCATCATCCTCAAATCAAGAAGTTGATGTAGAACTTGAGGATGATTCATATAAATATTTAATAGAATTAGCTTTTGATTGGTTCTCACCATGTGTTCTAAACTTAGCAAAGGAAGGATTAATCCCACATATATGGTCAAAGCACAAGTCAGACTATTTTGAAAGAATATGGAAAAATGAATGCAAAAGCTCTCAATCAAAACCAAGACTAACATTCGATATAGTGGGTCCAATCGATGATGATAATTATTACTTAGTCATCACCAATCATTTGAAATATGATAGGTTCTTTTCAAATCATGCTAACTCATATGAAGAGGTGTATTTAGAAACTTTAGATGCTCTAGATGATTTTGAAGTCAAAGATGCACCGCTAGAGTTCGAGGAGAAGACCATATCAACCATCGATGAGCTCAAGAAATCAACTTAGGAACTGAAGACAAACCATGTCCAACATACATCATTTTTATTGGATGATACTGAAACCAATGACTTAGTTAGGATATTGATTGAGTTTAATGACTACTTTGAATGGAGTTATAAAGAGATGCCCAATTTATCTTCTAATGTAGTAGTCTACAACTAGCAATAGAGCTTAGTACTAACCCTATCAAGCAAGCTCCTAGATGCATGTGATTAGACATTGAACAATAGGTTATTTTTGAAGTCAAGAAACTGATCGATGTTGACTTCATCAAGAAAGAAAAATATCCTACCTAGTTGGAAAGTGTTATCTAGTTCAAAAGAAGAATGACCAAATTTACATATGCATCAATTTTAGGGATCTCAATAAAGTATGTCTAAAAGATGAATTTTCACTACCAATACCAAAATTAATGGTGGACATTGCCTCATCTTATGTAGTCTTCTCTTTCATGGATGCCACATCTAGATATAACCAAATTAAGATGGCCCATGAGAATGAAAGAAACACTACTTTTCAAACCCTGATCTGAATCTTTTGTTATAGGTCATGCATTTTGGCCTTAAAAATGAAAATGCTACATACCTAGTGGGCTATGACTCAAATCTTTGATGAACTCATTCATCATCAATTCGAGTGTTATGTCGATGATCTCGTAGTCAAAAGTAATGAAAAGGAATACCATCTCTTTAACTTGAGAGTAGTTTTCGAATGGTTAAGGCAATTTAACATCAAAATGAACCCTGAACTATGCATTTGGAGTAGCTTTAGAAAATTTCTTGGGTTTGTTGTCTGACATTGGGGAATTGGAATCAATTCGAAGAATATCAAGGCGATATAAGAAATGCCACCCCTTAAAAGTCTAACTCAACTTAGATCATTCAAGGATGATTGGCGTATCTAAAATTCTTTATATCCAACCTATTAGGAAGATGCTAGCCATTCTCAGCACTTGTCAAAAAGGATTCCAAGTTTAAGTGGGATGATAAGTGTCAGCATGCCTTCGAAGACATCAATCACTACCTGATGGCATCACTAGTTTTGGTAGCCCCTATCCCGGGAAAGCCATTGATCCTCTACACTATTACATTAGATGACTCCCGGTGCTCTATTGGCCCAAGCTAATGATGAAGGGAAGAAAAATGTACTCTACTACCTCAGCCATCATCTAATCCCTATTGAGGCAAACTATCCACTTATTATGAAGCATTTCCTAACTTTAATATTTGCATTCCAAAAACTATGGCATTACATGATTTCTCATAAGGTAAACTAGATATCTAGGATCAATCCACTACAACATCTCATGACACGACTGATGCTATCTAGATGATTGGCACGTTGGTCCATGATTTTGTTGCAATTTGATATTGCTTTTGTACCACTTTGTGTGATGAAAAGATAAGCACTAGAAAATTTCTTAGCAGCACACCCACTTTCTACTTACTCCTTGTTTAGTGATGACCTCCCCGATGAACAAATCATGAACTTAGGGGACACTAGCATTCACCTCTGAGAGATGTACTTTGATGGTGTGGCTTCTTCTCAAAGAGGAGAAGAACTATGATTTACTATCCCAGGAAAAGTAGGGGTAGAAATAGTTCTCTTAACTCTGGATCATGATGTGATGAGATTCTCATATCATCTGTCCAATCCATGCACCAACAATGAAGCCAAATATGAGGTTCTAATTGTCGATCTGGAGTTAGTCGTTACTCTAAGCATCTAGAATATCAATATCTTTAGGGATTCTAAGTTAATCATCAACTAAATTGTTGGGTCTTATAAGGTTCTAAAGCCTAAGCTCCATCACTACCATAAGTACACTATGGAGTTGTTGGCCCAAATCCCAAGGTTACCATTTATAAGATTCCTCGAGAAGAAAAAGTCATAGCATATGCTTTAGGAAAACTTGCTAAAGAGTTTGTATGTCTGGAAGATGAGTCCATATTGATAAGGGTCCAAAATAGACAAGTCATATCCTTGATTGATACTAAATTTATCGAGAAACTCGCTCTTGAAGGGGAGGTTGTTGTTGCAAAAAAGGATGATGAGTCAGATTAGAGGCAACCATTCATGGATTATCTAAATATAGGCAAATTACCTCAAGAGAAGCCTCTAGGACATCAGGTGAAGCAGAGAACTTCTTATGCTCCCGTGGATAGCACCTTGTATCGGCGGTCCTTCGATCATATGTGGTTATGTTATTTGGACAAACACGAAGCCCATAAGATCATGACCAAGGTACACTCGGGTTTATGTGGAGCTCAGCAATCCAATCAGAAGATGAAAGCCAAGATTAAGAGACTAGGGTACTACTGGCTATCGATGATCACAGACTACATAGATGTAGCTAGAAGATGCCACCAACGTCAAGTGTGGTCCTTGTGGTGTTTATTTTTGGTAATGTGTTGTGTGTGTATATATGAGGGAACACCACGCAGATTCAAGGATGTACTTATTGAGGTGATCGGGTACGACATTAAGGAATATTATATTATCTCGAGAGATAGAAGTCACTATCCTATAATGTACCAAATCACCTAATAAGGATCCCTAAGGCATGATAGGTCTTCAAATATACCAGACATTTTCCCCTACTTTAGAAAAGTAAAGCAGGGTTTATTTAAATTGGATTTTTTAAGTTCCCTATGGAGGCAAGCTTCCATAGTTAATTATGTTCTAATGAAGGTGAGTTCCTTAAGAATACTCTCAAATAAAGTAGGTGATTATTGTATCTAATGAATTCAAAGATAGGACTATCAACAAATTGGTTATATTTTAGAAAATCAACTAGGATATGTCAAAAGGGGAGAGTTATTATTGAAACTAATGGAGATGAGTAGGGAGTGCTCATGATACTAGGAAACCTAGTGAGCACTCCAATCTATCTTATGGTTAGGCTTTATGTATTTGGAATTGAGGAGATTTATTTATTTGTGTTAAAATTTTATTAGAAATCTAGGACTTATAATTCCATAATACAAGATTATGAAAATACCTAAGAGGTTAGGAGTTATGCTTATAGCCCACAAAGGGAAAAAACAACCTCAAATCCTAAATCTAGTGAGCTTTGGCGAGGGCCAAAACATGACCTAAATCGTTTACCATGACAAGAGAGAGTAAGCCACTCTATTGATGGACTTATTACAACCTGGAGTGGTAGCCAACTAACTCCTCCTTCACTTTAAATCCATGTGGCCATGTCATATGCTTTAGAAGATGGTTAGGATGTTATTTATTTAGAAGAAAAACTAAGTTTGTAAACTCACTCCCTAAGAGACTAGAGCATCAGGGGTATGGATAATAACTTAAATCTAATGCTAATTTTTATCAAATTTTATTTAATTTGTGACTCTTTATTTTGACACAGGTTATGGGATTTTGTATGCCTAAATGCATGAGAAATTGATTATGGGCCAAATCAAGAGGGGAAGATGTGTTCTTCCATCATAGACTCTTAAAGGTTAAGCCCATTTTATCTGATAAAGATGGAAGCCCTCTCTTAACAAGAGTGAAATAAGATGGTTATGCATGATGTTCAACATACAATCATCCAGCTATGGGGTTGTTAAATATTTTATTATCTTGATTTATTGCCTAGGCTTTTTCATGAGGTTATGAGTTATTTAAGAGATTTAGTTATGAGTTGTTAGTTTGGGTAGAAAGATTACTTTTTTTATCCTAGGAGCCTAAATGAATCTAGGCCACACAACAATCACTAATCATAAAGAAACTATGAAAAGGCATGCTTTTTTTCTAATGCATGAGCTAAACAAACATTAAATAATTTTATAAAGCTATTATAAAAGAATAAGAGGTCGATGCGATCAGGTACCGCCGTACAACCTGAAAATAAATGTGGGTAGCTGAGCTCTACCCTTATACATCTTGGCATAATGAAAGAATAATTATAATTATAAAATGTTAAGTGTTATGGGGATCTTCATTCTTCATCCTCCATTCTTCACTCTTCATCTTTCATATCTTCAGTTTGATTTTCTCCATTTCTTTCTTCCTTATGGCTTGATTGGGATGTTGCTTTCTCCAAAGGCATCACATAGTATACAAGGCTTGGTCTTATAACCAATGCTCATCCTAATCCCCCATAACACTTATCTTAATCCTAATACAAAATTACATTAAAAAGAAGGAAAGTAAATCTAGCTACACCTACAAAATAAATGTTAGTTAAACACACCATACAACCCAAGCAATTATATGACTAATTTGGACTTAGTACCCCACACATGAGTAACTAAGCCCACCTGTCCTAACTTGGACTATGCTTAGGGGTATAAGCAACCTACATAGCAAAAATTATTTATATTTTTATTACAGCGGCCCCTTATGCACAACCCCTTGCAGAAAATATGGTTAGGCTAATAACGGCCTAACAACCAGACTACGCACATACACCCTAACATCTAGTCTAAAATAATACATCACAAAACCAAACATACACTAAACCATGCACCATCCTAACATGAAGCTAGAAATGGTGACATAGTCTAATGTGTGTGAATTAAAGCTTGTGTGGTATGTCCTAACTTGGCTTTAGAGTTATAATTTGCTAAGTGTGAGGGATTTAATTTATAAAGGGTTGATTTCTCTTTAAGTGATTTAATTAATTTAAAGATTTTATTTAGTGTTATCTTTTATTTCATATAGCCTACACTTAGCAACTAAGTGTTATAAAGAGAAGAAAGACAGGGAATCTCTCTTTTATCCCTACCTTAAGTCATTTCTAAGGTAAGTTAATTAATTTAGTTCTCTTTAATGAATGGTTTATTATATGTTTTAATTAACCCTAAGTTTAGGTTCACTCTAAATTCAATAAGAAAGGCATCTTAAGATTAATTAAAATGGATTACTATCGCATAACACACATTCATTCATTTCTTTTCATCATGTATATCATGCATATGAGTAAATCTTAAGCATACCTATACATGCAATTTATATTTTTATCATACTTTAATGATGAATGCAAAGAAGTGTATTTGGAATTTAAATATTTTATTTTTGATTGAATTATGAATGCATTCCTTATTACATAGAAAAGAGGGATCTTTTTATCCATTAGCTAGATACACATTCACATGTATAAAAGTTTTAGGTGAGTATGTCACCATTATTTTCTACACCAGGGGAGTAAGGTACAAGGCCTACTTATGGCTACTTAAAGCCTTATAGCCTTGAGATATCCAGACTAATATACCACTTTTCTTTGATACATGCAGATGTATAAGCAACTATAAGGTTAAGAAAACCCATGCAAAAGTTATGTTTGATTTATGATTCTTATTAATTGGCCACATCATACATAAATATGTATAAGAGTTTTAAGTGAGTACAATGCACTATTTTTTGTACTAGGGGTGTAAGGTATAAGACTTAGGACTACTTAAAGCCTCGTAGCCCCATGGTATCTAGACTAATATACCACTTTTCTTATATACATATGAATGTACAAAAAGAACCACATGAATAAGGAATCATGCAAGAAGTCATATTTAATTTTGATTGTATGATTTACATATGTGATATGAAATTCTTCCTAAGTCTTAACATGGAGATGTATATGAGTAGATTTAGGCAAATGTTGTGTTCTTTTCAAATGAACTATACACTTGTAAATCCTATGTGAATCCATGTTAAGATGTGAAAAGAGAACTTCATATTGCATATCTTATATTATCATCACATGCAAACTTATAGATACTTGTAATTAACATCACTTCATATTATTATAATTGATTTATGGGCTTTTGAAAATAGCTTTTGATTTAATAGTGATAATAGCCACACATATTTTAATTTAAGTCAATACCTGCAATTTGACATAAAAGAAACAATTTTTTTAATCAATTTCTTTTTAAAGAAATGAATTTTTGATTTCACAAGGCAATCAATATTTAGCATGATTAGAAATAAATAAAGGAATATAAGCACATGATTTCATTCATCCCAATTAATTCCTAAGGATAATCACATTAAATAAGGCTATTTAAAATAAATCAAAATTCTCTAAAGACATTTTTAACTTTGAGTTTGATTTGATTTAGGAAATATGAAAGAAGTTTGATAATCCTAACCCAATTCCCCATGTGTGAACTAATTTGGTTTAATGAAGAATATTTAAGTTGATTTTATATTTTAATTAGGTTAAGGTATAAATTAAGTGAATTAATTAACCCTTACCTATATCACCTTTAGTTAATTAAGTAATTAATAATAAGCCAATTTGATATGCAACCATATGAAAAGTAAATTTGCAATGCTCCTAATAAATGAAAGGGGTCTAATGCAATTGGCTTATGATAAATAGTTAATTAAGCTTAAAGGATCTCACTTAATTACTTTTATGATTTTCTCACACATGTGAGCCAACTATAATTTTATTATCTCTCACCTTCGGTTATTAAACACCCAAGGTGGATGAACTAATTTTTAATTTTAATTTCATTAATCCTTTACTTAAATGATTAAACATTTTGGTTATGTTTTATTTTGAATGATGAAATTAACATAGGGGAAAGGATCAAGGGCAAGACCCTGATCCTAATCCTTAAATCATTTTAAACATTCAATTAGATTTTGATTTCCTATCTTGAAGATTAATCACTTAATTAATCAATTAATCATTTCATTAACCATTAATTTATTTATTTTTAAAGGTAAAGAAAACTTAGGAAATGAATTAGGAAAAGCATCCTCAAACACATCCCCTAAGTTATCTTATTGTTCAAGAGAGTAATTAGGTTTAAATGATTAATCAAGTTACTTTTAAGTCATTAATTATGATTAATTATATTAAGAGAGTGATTAGAGCTTAATCAAGTGATTTTCCTAATTAAGCAATCAATAAAATCCTAGAAAAATAGGGGAGGTAGAGGTCATCCCCCTAAGAATCCACATAAAATTTGAGATTAATTAAGTGTCTAATTAAGGTGTAATTAAGCTAATTATATTTTTAATAAAATCTTAATTAAGCTAAAATCACTATTCAAAATTAATTAATAATAATGTTCCTAGATTCTACTCTAAAATATCTTCAAAATGACTAAGCTTGCATTTTTTAGAAGTTTCTATAATTACTTATGATTTTAGAAAGTTTGGTGAATAAAAATTAATTAATTATCCCTAATTAAAGCTTTAATCCTATCGGGCCATGTGGAAGTTGACGCGACGTGCTGATGTGGCATGCTTTCCACATGACGCGATGAGATTGGCTATTTAAGTAGTCACACTGCATGCTGACTTAGCCAACGGCAGACGCACTTTCTCCGTGGACCATCCAATCTAAGATTGGATGGCCATGATTTGATCCACAGTTTAGGAAAGGAATCAAAGGAATGTCGTATGTGGACCGTTCATTCCAATCATGTTGGATGGTTGGCTCATGATTTATCCCATTTATGAGCGATGAAAGATAGATGTTATCCATCTTCCCACATTCGATATGAGCTCACCCAAGCTTAGATTGTCTCCAAATTCTTCCCACTCCTTCAGGAAAGGGAGACGCACATCAAATGGTCAAAAATCCATAAATTTCAAATTTCATTCATAAAAGACCAACCCACTTTTCCATATAAGGCTCGATTTGTGAAATTACCTCACCGGAGCAAATGCTCAGTAGTGTAATGCTAGAGGTAGCTTCACTTAGTTGAGGTGAGGCCCTGTTGAAGAGCTTTGAGCTTGATTTGGGCTAGAGTGCTCTATTGACCAATCCACGCAAGCAAGGGGCCCAGCTCTGATCGAACTCTTATCTTTGATGCATGGGAAGGTTTGAGGATGATTGTTAGCTTTGATAGAGTCTGGGGATGGTATGAGTGCAAGGAATTTGGATTTGATTTAGTGGAGATGGAGTATTGCTCGGATGAGTGGTGTCCTATTTCCTTGCTCGAAGAAGAGGAATGTCGAAGAGGGCTTAGGGATCCTTGGAAATGCTCTATGGGGCTTCAAAATTGGCTTAGGAAGTCTCATGATTCAATTGGCATTATTTTCTTCTTGAATTGAGGGCCCATGATGGATGGACAATAGCGTGCACATGATTTACACTAGCTTTCCACCGTCTGGCTAGCTGGACTTTTCTCCATCAAGTTAGGGTGGCACGCCAGGGATGGGAGGAGTGGGGAGGCTGCCATGGATCCATTGTGCAAGGGTGCAAGGACTTAGATCCAATGGGTGTTGGTTTGGGTTAAAAGTGAGTCAACTCACCTCCCAAAGGTCTTTGGTTGACCTAGGGTGGGTTAGGTTGGCTAGATGGGTCAGGAGAAGGTTCTATGGAGTGCTAAAGGGGCTGTCATGGGGATAGGAAAGTTGACTTAGCTTGGATCCATTAGTTTTGAAGATTAAATCCCATGGTTTGATGGCTAATCCCCTTGGTGGGACCCACATGGCTTTTGGGGAGGTCTTAGGCTAACTTAGGGTGAGTTTAAGCTGAGTCAGATTAGCCCATAAGATTCCATAAGTTGGATTTGAGAGGTTTGGCTTGGATTGGTTAAATCGGTTCTGTTTGGGCTAGGTTAGGCTGGCTTGACTAATTGGTCAAATTGGGTCAAAATAATGCTTGGGTTAGGTTCATATGATGATTTGAGATTTTTTGGCTCAATTAATTTGGATTGGTTTGGCATAGGTTTGTATTTGATTCATTTAGATTCAAAAGGGTCAAATTGGTTTGACCAATTTGACCAAATTGGGTCATGTTGAGTCAAGTTCAAAAGGGCTATTGAAAATGATTTAGGATTGGTTTGGTTTAATTTAAATTAAAATTTCCATTTTATTTATCAATTTGGTATAAATGGGTTATAAGTTGAAATTGAGTTTGGTTCAATATGGCTTTGCAAGTTCAATAAGGATATGAAATTGACCATTGCATTCAATTTTAAATTAGTTTGATTTATTTTTGGCCATTGAGGGTGGGTTTCATTTATATTTATGAATATAAATGAAGTAATAATAGATTTATAAAGAAATCAATCATTTTGGGTTGATTTGGAACAAGTTTTCATTGGGCTTATGGAAGTGGGTCCATATGGCTTAAGAAGGGTCTTGATTTGGTTTGATTTATTTTGATTTGATTTGGATGGTTTAAATTTGGATTTCATTTATATTTATGAATATAAATGAAGGAATGATTGATTTATAAAAAAATCAACCAAGTTTGAGTTGGTTAGAAGGAGTTTTGGCTAAGCATATGAAGGTGGTTCAAATAGCTTAGAAGAGATGTTGGAATTTGGACTTAATCATGGGTTTCAACCATTTGATTTGGGATTGGATTTATGATTTGGAATTTGATTTGATATTGAATTTGATAATTAAGAAAATCAATTGGTTTGGGGTTGATTTGGACCAAGATTTGATTAATCTAAGTCCACAAGATAAAATTAAAGACTTAGGAAGGGATTTAGAGTTTGAATTTAGTGATGAATTTCAATCATTGGATAGTTGGATTTGATTTTAGTGTTTGAATTTGAATTTGAGATTTGGATTTGAAATAAGGAACCAAGGATTGGGGTTGGGCTATAGGGTAAAAGTCCTCCTAAATCCTTAAGGCACAACCTATTCTATGGCTAACTCTTCTAAGTCTCTAGGGTTAGGTTAAGTGTTCACCTAATCACTAGAAGTGTCTTAAGACTAAGAACTCTTAGTGTCTATAGAAGAGTCTTAGATCTATGATGAGAAAGTTGAGAGGTCCCTCCAAAAGTGAGGTCAATAGTTCTACACTAACCACCCAACATTCTACATCAAACATTGGCCTCATGGCCATTTGAGTGTTGGGGTACCAACATAGTGGGTTTGATTGATCCTCCTTCTTCCAAGGGTGATCAGTTCATCCTAGCTGCCACAAACTACTTGTCCAAGTGGGTGGAGGTGATCCCACTTAGAGAGGTCACAACACAACATGTGCTCTAATTTTTTAGAAACCATATCGTATATAGATTCGGTGTGCCTCGATGAATTATATTCGATAATGGTACTACATTCAAGAGCACCAAGATCAACAGCTTTGCCTAGAGACACAACATAGATTAGAGATATTATACCATCTACAACCCAAGAGAAAATGGCTTGGAAAAATCCTTCAATAAAACTCTCATCTAAATATTAAAGAAGACACTCGATGATAATAAGTGATAGTGTCATGAGTAGTCAGTTGAAGCCTTGTGGGCTTACAACACCACATATAAAACTCCAACTCAATTTACCCATTCTCCTTAGTGTACCATTAGAATTCCAACTCCCATCACTAAGGATAGCTATGGGTAGTAAGATCATAATGGAATAGAATGCAAGTTACAGTTAGAAAATCTTGAAGGTTTGGAGGAGAGATGCCTACGGGCATACCATAACCTCGAGTTATACAAAGCTAAAATAATTCAAGCTCACAATAAGTTGGCCCGTCCTAGAGCTTTTCAAGTATGAGAGTTTTTTTAGTTATAAGGAGACCAATTGTTGCTGGTATCAAGATGAGAGGCAAGTTTGAACCCACTTGGGAAGGCCCTTACCATAGAGAAGGGCTACCATGGAGGATCTTATCAGCTCATCAATCATAAGGGAGAGCAGTCGATGCTTCCAATCAATGGGCTCTACCTAAATAAATATTATCCATAATTTTGTTTGAAAATAATTATCAATGAAATATTTTCATCTCAAATTCCATCTCCTCAAATGGAAAACATCTTTGTTTGTGAATCCATCATTATGTGTTTAGGGTTGGTGTAAGGAACCCGAAGGGCGTCATATCCTTTATCAACATAAAACAAACACAAACTACACAGAACCACATATAAAATAAACACATCTTTTATCTCGGCTACTTCGAGTTATGATAATGCCCCTAGCGTTACTCACTCAGTAGCTGCTCTAGGTCAGGCTGACATGCTACCGTGCTAGTGTGTCACCCCAGCGGTTCTTATTTAGAAGATGTAAGTTTGCTACACTTTCTTCTTGACTTAACCATTGCACCGATGAGCACCTTATTAGTTTGGTAGCCTTATGATGTGGCCAGTAAGCTCCCTCGTGATGGCTTCGTTTAAGAAAATATAAGTGTGCTACGCTTTCTTCTTGAACTAGCCATCATACATTTACTGGGTCAAATATATTTGAGGCTTAAGGTAAGTCCCCCAATGGCTCTTTTCTCTTGACTACTTTAAGTTTGGGTCCAGTCCTTCCTTAGGACTCCCCACTTAGTAGTGTCCCTAAGTTGGATAGCCTCTATCCCGCCAATGATAGACTATCTTGGTGATCATTTTTGTTTGTGAAGATGTAAGTCTACATGCCTTCTTCCTTGATTGATCATCACAGACTGACGAGCACCTTAGGTTGGTTGGTCCTTGCTATGCTGACGGTGACCCACCCCAGGATACACCACTCATGGAAGATGTAAGTCCATATGCCTTCTTCTTGAGTCAGACACGGTACACATATAGGCTTTCTTTTATAGGGTCCAGGATAACACCCCTAGCATCTCCTATGGGCACTCTACTTGGATCACATCCTTTGCAACCCCATTTAGACATTACCGGGTTACTCTTAGATTAGATAGTCCCCCTTTCTTAGTAGCCACCCCTGTGGCTGGAGAATCCTTCTACGGATGTTTAGATTCTCCCTTAGTCTAATAAGCTTAAGATAGGATAAGGTTGATATGACCCCTTCTCAGTGTGGTCCCTTGCACACCAACAGGGTCCACACAAACATATAAACAAAATATATATTCACTTGTGGATTAAGAGAACACCCTCAGCAGTACTTTTTCCCTAAGCAGGCACCCTATCTTTAGGGCATTGTTAGCAAAACTCCCGATTGGAATCGCCTTACTACGTTTGAGCTAAGATAAGTCCCCAACAGTCAGTAGTCACCCTAGGTCAGGTTTGATTTATTGTGCTACCAATAGATCACCCCAACTGTTGCTCCTCACTTTGAAAGTTGTAAGTCTACTATGCTTTCTTCCTAGCTCAGTCATTGCACACCGAAAGGCACACCCTTAGGTTGGTTAGCTCTACCCTACGGTCGGTATACTATCCCTTGGATTTGTAAACTTGAGATAGGATAAGATTGATATAGCTCCTTCTTAGTGGGTCCATTACACACTTACAGGGTCCATCAAATTATAATGATATTAATTGACTATTTTTTAATTAATATGAATCCACATCGACATTCACTCATTTGTCACCTTAGGTCAGGCTTGATTTGTTGTGCTACCAACAGATCACCCCAACAGTTGCTCCCACTTTGGAAGATGTAAGTTTGCTACACTTTCTTTCTAGCTTATCCTCCTAACTTATCCATTGCACACCAAAAGGCAACCTTTAGGTTGTATGGTCTTACCCCACAGCTAGTAGATTGTCCCTTTGGATTTGTAAACTGAGATAGGCTAAGGCTGATATAGCCCCTTCTTAGTGGATCCATCACACATCGATAGGGTCCATAAATTAAATACACCATATGCCCAATGGATCTGAGATCATATCTCCAGCAGATATGCCATCAACCTCAAATCAGATTAAACCAAATCATATCTTCTCCCAGTGGAGCTCTAAATCATAACAAATAAATCAAACAAATCAAATCAAATTCTCATCTCTAGTGGATAACCTAAACTTTTTCCTAGTGGAGGTTCATACACCCATCCTCGGGGAATTATAGATTCTAATCCCCTACAGATCTTCTTTCCATAAATCATATAATCAAGGTCAAACCCTTAACCCCAATGGATAACCCAAACCTACTTCCATAGTGGAAGGTTCATATACCCAATCCCTTAGTGGATCCCTCTATCTCCCTTATTCCCTTAGCATAAGTTGAGTTGCATTGCACGAAGATCATGACTCTATCTACATCTTGGGTATAGGTTTAGTTAGGCTTAATTAATGTGTTTTAATGGATGAAACTTCCTAAAATTATAACTAATTGTAGAAAAATCATAAAAATGCAAATAAATACTCATTTTAAACGTATTTTAGAGAAGAATTTATTAAAAATATCTTTAATCATATTTAAACAATAATTAGAGCTCAATTAAGGTTTAATTGAAAAATTAATTAGCTTAATTACTTTTAATTACTTAATTAATTAATCCCAAACTTTGTGGGTCATTTCAATGGGATGACCTCTGCCTCATATAATTTTCTTGAGATTTGTTGCTTAATTAATTAAGAAATTCAACTAATAAAGCTTTAATTACCCTCCTAAGTTAACTAATCATTAAATAATCACATGAACAGTAAAATGTTAGTTTATCGAGTGTTTAATCACTATCCAACAGTAAATAAACCTATAGGATGGGATTAAGGTCTCCTCCTTGATTTATTCCCCTAAGTTCATTCCTTTAATTAATTTAATCAAGGATTAATTAATTAAGTTACTTAATTAATCAATTTGAAATTATGATCATGCTTAGAACTAAATTAATTAACTCCTGGCTAGACCTTTGCGTGTTTAATAACCAAAAGAAGTTTAATAAAATTATGATTAGTCCACATGTGTGGGAAAAATATAAGAGTAATTAGTTAAATTTTTTAGCATAATTAATCATTAATTATAAGACAATTGCATTAGGCCCTTTCATTTCTTAAGCTCATTGCTAATTTGATTTCCAATGTATGTGCATACCATGTTGGCTCATAAGTAGTCATGTAATTATGTTAAGGTAATGTAGGAAAGGGTTAATTAATGGATTTAATGCATATTATAACTTAATTAACTCATAAAATCAACTTAATTACATTTCATTGAACTAAATTAATTAACTAACATGGGAAATGGGTTAGGATTAGCAAACCTTCTCTCACATCCTCAAATCAAATCAAAACATAAAAACTTAACAAAAATGATATTAAAGAAATTTTGGTTTATTTTAAATGACTTTATTTGATATGATTGTCCTTAGGAATTAATTTGATTAAAAGAAATCATGTGTTTATGTTCCTTTGTTCCTTTCCAATCATGTTAAATATTGTTTGTCATTTGAGATCATGCATCTATCTTTTTCAAAGTTAATTAAATAAAATTGTTTCCTTTTATGCAAATTTGCCTATGTTGGATTAATTTATAATATGTGTGGCTATTATCACTAATAAATTCAAATTACTTTCCAAAGTTTATAAATCAATTACATTGGTCAGAGTGATAGTAGTTATAAATATATATAGGTTTGCATGTGCTTATAGCTTAGTCCTATGAAGTAAAGATTCCTTTTACTTAATTCATGTGTAGTTTTACATGTACTTGAATGTTAATGAGTATATAGTTTTGTTGACCTCACTTTTAGAGTGAGTTCTCAATCTTCTCATCATATATCTAGGACTCTTATAGACACTATGAGTTTCTTAGTCTTAAGATACTTCTAGTGATTAAGTGAACACTTAACCTAGCCTAGAAACTTAGGAGGGTTAGTCATAGGGGTAGGTTATGCCTTAGGGATTTAGGGAGACTTTCCCATCCTACGACCTAAACCTAACCTATGTTCACCTCCTTAAACCAAACCTCAAATTAAATTCAAATACCAAATCAAAATACAAATTTCAAATTAAATGATTGAAACCCATAATCAAACCCAAAATCAAAATCTTGCCTAAGCCCAATGATTTTATCTTATGAACTTGGCCCTTAAATAAATTCAAATCAATTCAAATTCAATTGATTTTCTCCAAGATCAATTCAATCCCTCAATAATTTATAAAATTCAAGTCCAAACTCAATTCGGAATGATTGAAACCCAAAATCAAATTTAAACTCCCAAATCCTCCTTAAGCCTTATGATTGAATTCAATGGACTTAGCCGAATCTCCACCTAATTCAATCCAAACTCTATTTATCTCTTTATGAATCAATATATATTTATTTATATTCATAAATATAAATGAAATATAAACTCAAATAACTAAAATTAAATCAAACTAAATCCAAATTTTATCAAATCCCAAGCTAACCCATATGGCCTACCTCCATGAGCTTAGCCAAATCCTATTCAAATCAACCCAAAATCAATTGATTTTCTAACAAATCAATTACATATTTGATTATCTTTATAAATATAAATGAAACCCACATTCCAATGATCAAAACTAAATCAAACTAAATCAATTTCCTTCTAAGCCCTTTTGACCTACCTCCATGAGCTTAGTCAAATTTGCCTTGAAACCATGCCAAACTGAAGTGATTTTCTCATAAGTCATTTATATCTTCATTTATATTCATAAATATAAATGAAATATGCATTCAAAATAGCCAATACCAAATCCAAAATCAAATCAAAACCTAATTTAAACCCTTTAAGCCAATTTTGGACTTAACCAAAACCCACCTAAATTAAGCCAAAATTAATGGATTTTCTTTTGAAT
This sequence comes from Cymbidium sinense, assembly GCA_021442155.1. Lineage (NCBI taxonomy): Eukaryota > Viridiplantae > Streptophyta > Magnoliopsida > Asparagales > Orchidaceae > Cymbidium > Cymbidium sinense. The sequence continues at coordinate 6,087,058 of CM038220.1, read as the reverse complement.
CAATCACTCCTTCAATCATCTATCTAAAGATAAATGAAATCTACAATAATCAAGTAAAATTGAAACCAACTCAAGTCAAGCCCAACTTAGCCCTATTGACTAAAATTCCAAATGAATCAAAACCCATCATAACTCAAATTGATTGCAATTGGATTTATATTTCAATATTAAACTCATATATAAATTCAACTAAACCTTAATCAAACCAAACCAAGACAATTGACCCATTTAGGTCCATTTGACCCAAAGTGGCCTATAGAATCCCATTTGAAGCAAGTTCTAATCCATCCAAAATTGGATTGAACCAAGCCCATCCAGACCTCATACCATGACCATTAATCACGCTAGGATGATCAATTGCTTTAAATTAGGTCAAACTAAGTCAACTTGGACATTTGACCAAGTCAACCCTTAGCCCATATGAAACCCAAATTAGCCTAAACTCATCATATACCAAATCAATTGAAACCATTGATTCACATCAACCCATAATCAAAGATTGAACATGACTTGATCATCAATTGAGCTAAACCAAACCCAATTGGTCATTTGACCCAAATTAGCTTAAAAGGCCAAAATGGGTCAAATCATGTTCCAAACCAAATTGATTGCAACTAATGGCTCAAGTTCATTCCAAATTGCTTATTGAACTTGACCAAACCCATAATTGAACCAAAATTGGCCAATTGAACATAATTGACCAACTTAGCCCAAATTGACCTAAAGGGTCAAATTAGCCAAAACACAAATTAAATCTAAATTGATTCAAACCAAAGCCTACAATCACTTTCAATTAACCAATTGAAATTGAACCAACACCCAACCTAAGCTAATTTGACCAATTTGGTCAAATTGGTCAACTTGACCCATTTGACCTATATGAATCTAAATGAGCTAAAATCAAACCTAGGCCAAATTAATTGAAACCACTTAAACCAAAACACTTCAAATCATCATTTGAACCTAACCCAAGCTTCAATTTTATCCAATTTGACTAATTGGTCAACCCAACCTTGACCCAATTTGACCTATAAGGGTCAAATTGAACTAAAACCTTTGAAACAAATCCATGAGACTTTGGAACTCGACCCAAACCTAACTTAGGTCAGCCTAAAATTAGTCCAAAACCCAAATGAGTAAAATCCAAGGTTATTACCCATTGCCTAAGCCCCTTTACATAGGATTTCAACCTTTTTTGGCAAAGTCCACTCTCTCATCACTTGTCAGCCCTCAGTCACCCCACTTTGGGGTCTAGCCACCTAGCCCATCCTAAGTGGGCTAGACTTGCCTTGGACCACCTCCCTTACAAACCGAGAACTAAAGGATCAAGGGAGATGCGATCAGCCCAAATCCCACCTTGATCCACCTCCCAAACTCTCCTCCACTCAAACTTAGCCACGTGACTTGCTGGGGACAACTCTGATGCTCTGCGTTGGCTGGCTGGCCGAATATGGTGGATTGATCCCATCCATCCACCTCGGCCAATTGAGGGATATACCCCCTCAATTTGAATGGGAAACAGATTTATTCAACTAGCCAAACCATCCCAAGGTGATTTTGAACTCTCTAGTAAGCGCTGGGGCATTCCAAAGGCCTCCCATCTTCTGATTCCTCCTTCCCATGGGAAGTTGAAATAGAGCATTGATCCTTCGATCCCAACTCCCTCATTCCTTAACCAAAATTAAATTGCTCTTGTACACACATTCCACGCACCTCGTCGAATCCAAACGAATCCTCCCCAAGGCTTCCTAACCATCGGAGCAAGGAGTTCAACCAAAACCAAGCCTCCAAAGAGCAATTCTTGGCCTCCCGAGCAACCCACTTTCAATCAACCCAATTGCTATTCAATAGGGCTTTATCTTAACTAGATGAAGCTTCCTCAAGTGTGTGAGCTGCTGATCTTAGCTCTTGTGAGGTAATTCCAAGAAAACTGACCTCTAGCTTAAAATGTGTTGGAGCTTTGCAAAGAAAATGTGCATGTGAGCTGATCTTAGCCGTTGGATCTTCTTAGATCCCTCGCACAATGGTGTGGGTTCCATTTGGAGCCAATCCGAGCTCGGGTGAGCTCAAATTGAATGATCAATTGCGGTCGACCTTCATCTTTTATCATTCCTAAGCTGATAGATCATGCGTCATCCATTATACATGATCAGAATGGATGGTTGTGATTAGATCACATTAGATACATCCGATTCGAGTCGTTATTAAACACGGGATTGATCTGCGCCATCCAATCTGAGATTGGATGGCAGAGATCAATAGCGCATCCAGTCGCTAGCTAACTCAGCCATGGGATGTGACAACTTAAATAAACAATCCTGCGGTGCCATATGGCACTGACGGATTATGCTTAATTAAGGCTATTTAATCTTTTTTTAAGGCTGAAACTTCATAATTTCATAAATAATTATAAAAAATCTAAAAAATATAAATAAATGCTCATTTTAAAGATATTTTAGAGGAGAATCCATTAAAATTATCCTTAATTGATTTTGATTAGTAATCATAGCTAATTAGGGTTTAATTAAAAAATTAATTACTTTAATTAATACCTAATTAATTAACTAATTAACCTCAAATTTTTTTAGATTGTTTAAGGGGATAACCTCTGCGTCCCTTATTTTTCTTAAGATTTATTAGTTAATTAATTAGGAAAATTGATTTATTAAGCCTAATTACCTTCTTAACTTAATTAAGTGATAATTAAGCATAAGAATAGTAACTTAATTAATTAATTGGAATATTTATCACTATTTAATAGTGGAGAGACTTAGGGAATTGGATTGGGGCCTCTCTCCTAGTCTTTTCCCTAAGTTTCCTTCACTTTTCCAAGAGAAATTAACTAAGGATTAATGGATTAATTAATTACTTAATTAATTTAATCAAAATTAAAAACACATCTCAACCTAATTAATTCATGGGTAGATCTTTAGGTGTTCAATAACTTAAAGATATTTAAGGAAATTATGGTTAGCTCACATGTGTGGAAAAATTATTAATATGCTTAATTAAGTTCTTTAAGCTTAATTGACTATTAATTGTGAGCTAATTACATTAAGCCCTTTCATTTCCTAGGACCATTACTAATTTACTTTTCAATTCATTTGCATACCATGTTGGCTCATAATTATTTAGTTAATTACTTTAAGGTAATATAGGTAAAGATTAATTAATTAATTTAATTCATATCTTAACTTAATTAATCCATAAAATCAACCTAATTACCTTTTGTTAAATGAAATCAACTTGCAAACATGGGATGGGATTAAGACTAGAAAACCTTCTTCTCATATTCTTTAAATCAAATTAAACATCAAATTAAAAATGACATTAAAAAGCTTTGGTTTTGCTTTAAATGATTTTATTTGATATGATTGTCCTTAGAATGAATTTGGCTGAATGAAATCATATGTTTATGCTTAGTTATTCCTCTCCAATCATATTAAATGTTGTATGCCATTTGATTCATGTATTCATATTTTGCAAAATTAATTAAATCAAATGGTTTCCTTTATGTCAAGCTTGCATGTGTTGACTTAATTTAATATTTGTGCAGCTATTATCATTATTAAATCTAAATGTATTTTTCCAAAGCTTATAAATGAATGATTACATATGTTACGAATGCTAGTTATAAATACATAGGAGATGCATGTGATTATAGCTTAAGTGTATTAAGTGAAGTTTCTTTCCTTTTATTCATGTATTGATTTATGTAAGTATGAATTTTAATGGTTATATAGCCTGGACATCTCAGGAATACAAGGATTTAGCTAGCAAGGAGGTCATTTGATTACCTCACATCCATGGTTTCACAATGACACATACTCCATTTGATTTCATTCTTATGTATTTCAATACTAGAATTTGGATTAGACTTTACTCCATATGCATAAATATTTTAATCAAATAAAAATACAACCTTTGCATGGTTATCTTTTCTTTATTTATGTATACATCCATATGTATTTGACAAAAGCAAATATTTAATCTGGACATCCCAGAATACGAGGCTTTAAGTAGCCCTAAGGAGGTCATTTTATTATATCACTTCCCTGGTTAACAATTGCATGTACTAGCTTATATCTCTTATACATTTGTGTGTGTGTGTGTGTGTGTATTTAATTATGGAATTAGAACCCCTTTTTCTTTTATCAAAGATACATGTATCCATAATTGGCTGAGTGATTGAATTAATTGATCATGTGATTTAGAGCTATCTTTCTTATGTTCATGTATGCAAATTTACATATGGTTTGAATGCAAATGGTATATAGTTTGGACATCCCAAAAATATGATGCTTTAGCTAGCCCCAAAGAGGTCATTTGATTACCTCACTTCCCTGGTTAACAATGACACGTACCTATTTAATTTTATCCTTATGTATTTTTGTATAAGAATTTAGATAAAGCTTTAAATTAATATGATAAAATAATTCAATCAAATAGAAAAGTATAAACTTTAAATATACATACTTACATCCATCATTCAAGTGTGCTAAAACATATTGTATGTGAAGGTATACTTATGACTTAATTATATGCATATTACATGTGATGGAAATGAATGATTTAACATGTGTATTTAATAGTAATTCAATCAAATTAATCTTAAGATGCCTTTCATATTGAATAGAATTATTTAAAGTAAACCTAAACTTAGGATTAATTTAAAATGTGTAATAAGCCATTCACTAAAGAGAACTAAATAAAATTAACATTATTTAGAAATGACTTAAGGTAAGGATGAAAGAGAGTAATCCTCTCTTTTTTCTCTTTATAAGACTTAGTTGTAAGTGTAGGTACTTGACTGTGTCGTCCTCTTATTCTTTTGTGCTAGATTTATAAAATTAATTGATGTTATGTTTAAATTGTAATAGAAATGTCATACCTTTCTTAGTTTTTTCATGATGATGTTTTAATGTGTGGACTGGATCCGATTTGGCTCCTATGGAAAAATAAATCTTTTAACCAACTACAACTCATAACAAAAGTTTTAAATAATTCATAATCTCACATAAAGCTTAGGCATTAAATCAAGATAATTAAAAGATTTAGCAACCCCTTAGTTGTATGGTTGTACGTCTAACATCATGCATCATATGGAATCACTCTTGTAAAATGAGGGCCTCCATCCTTGCACATATGGGAATCACTTGACCTATGAGAGCAACTCCTATTGACAGAGCTTCACTCTCTTCTCTTTTAATTTAGCCCATAACTCATTTCAACATGCATTTAGGCATGCAAAAATCCTATGGTCTTGGTCAAAATGAAGTGTAATAAAATCAATTAAAATTTGAAAAGATTTACATTTATAGATTAAGTCATTACTCATACCACTCATGCACTAGTCTCTTAGGGAGTGGGTTTAAGAAATTTTTCTCTTTCTAAATTAATAACAATCCAACTATCTTGCAATTTCATAAGACTTGACCACATGGATTTAAAGCATAGGAGGAGTTAACTAGCTATCATTCCAAGCAGTTATAAGTCTAGCAGTCAGGTGGTTTACTCTCTCTTGTGGAGGTAAACCTTATACCCATCTTCACTTAGATTTAGGTCATACTTTAGCCCTTGCTAAGGCTCCCTAGATTTTAGAATTGAGGTACCTATTTCCTTTAGTTTATTATCATAAATCCTCACCTCTTATACTTTTCCACAACCTTATGTTGATGGATTATAAGCCCTAGTAATCTAATAAAATTTTAACTCAAATAAATAATTCTCCTCAATTTCAAATATATAAAGCCCAACCGTAGGATAGATTGGAATGCTCACTAAGTTTCCAAGTATATGGGCATTCCTTACTATTCCCCTTTGCTTGTATAATAAGTTTTCTCTTTGATCTTTCCCATTTGATTTTCCAATATAGTCAATTTATTGATAGTTTATCATTGAAATCTTTGGAGATAATAATTGCCTACTTTAATCGAGAGTATTTCTAAGGAATTCAACTTCCTTAGGATGTAATTAACTATGGAGGCTTGTCTCCATAAGGAAGTTTAGAACCCAGTTTAATATAAATCCTACTTTATTCATCCATGTAAAGTAGAGAAAATTTTTTGCGTACATTCGAAGACCCATCATGCCTTAGGAGTCCTTATTAGGTGGTTAGGTCCATTGAAGGGTGATGTTTCTATCTTTCGAGAGAGTATACCATATCTCAATGTCATACCCGATCACTTCATTAAGTACCCCTTAGATCTGCGTGGTGTCCCTCATACATCCAAAATAAATAGCACAAGTCCAGACATCCTGGGAACACAAGGCTTCAGCTTTCCCCAAGGAGGTCACTTGATTACCACACTTCCCTAGTCAACATCGACACATACTTATTTGATCTCATTTACATGCATAAATGTTTCAATCAAATTAAAATATAATTTTTACATGGTTTTCCTTTCTTTATTTATGTATGCATCCATATGTATTTGAGAATAGCAAATGTTTAGTTTGGAAATTCCAGAATACAAGACTTTAGTTAGCTCCAAGGAGGTCATTTGATTACCTCCTTCCCTGGTTAACAATGACACATACTTGCTTGTGTTCCTTATACATGTGTGTGTGCATTTAAATATTGAAATAGAACTCATCTTTTATCAAGAATACATGCATTCATAATTGACTAAGTGATTGAATTAGTTGGTCATATGATTTGGAGCTTTCCTTCTTGTATTCATGTGTATAAATCTACATGTGCATGAATGCAAATGGGTATATAGTTTGGACATCCCAGGAATACGAGGCTTTAACTAGCCCAAATGAGGTCACTTGATTACACTTCCTTGGTTAACAATGTCATGTAACTATTTAATTTCATCCCTATGTATTTTTGTATAAAAATTTAGATAGAGCTTTACACCAATATGATTGAATAATCTAATCACATAAAAGGCTATAAGCATACACATATATTCATCATATAAGTGCAAAAAATATGTTGCATGTATAGGTATACTTAGGATTGAAATCATATGCATGTTATATGTGATGGAAAGGAATGAATTAGCATATGTCATGTGATAGTAATTCAACCAAATTAATCTTAAGATGCCTTTTTTATTGAATGAAGTCATTTAAAGTGAACCTAAACTTAGGATTAATTTAAAATTTATTTAATAAGCCATTCATTAAAGAGAACTAAATCAAGATAATATGCTTTAAAAAGTAGCTTAAGGTAGGGATGAAAGAGAGAAATCCTCGTTCTTCTCTTTATAACACTTAGTTGTTAAGTGTAATCATATGAAACAAAAGAAAATACAAATTAAAATTTTCAAATCAATTAAATAACGTCAAGTGAAATCAACTCATGTTAAGTTAAATCTTCTACACTTAGAGAAATAAAACTTTAGTACTTAGTAAGACAAACAAGCCTTAACACACATTAGGATTAAGTCACCACTTCTAGTCCAAAGTTAGGATGATGTATGTATGGTGTATATTTTATTTTGTGATATAATGTTTTAGACTGGATATATTTCATAGACTGAATGGTAGGCCAATATTAACATAACCTTATTTTTGGTACGAGATTGTGTTTAAGGCGTTGCTTAAAAATAAATATGAATGCTCTATTTGTAGGTTGCTTAAACCTCTAAGCATAATCTAAGCTAAGACAGGTGTGCTTGGTTACCCATGTGTAGGGTGCTAAGTCTAAATTATAAATATAACTATATGAGAGTGTATGCATGTTCAGCTAACCTCTATTTTAGAGATGTAGTTAGATTTAATTTTCCAATTTTTAATGTAATCTTGCATTAAGAATTATGATTAGTGCTATGAGGGATTAGGATGAGCATTGACTAGAAAGTTTTGTCATGTGGGGCCATGTGATGCCTTTGAAGTGGAGTAAATCAAATCAAATGGAGACATGTTGATGAAGATGAAGAATGAAGACCCCTCAGCATTCATTCATTATAAATTATAATTATTATTTTATAATTCTAGGTTGTATAATGGTAGAGCTCGACTACCCACTTTTTTTCTTTTCAGGTTGTACAGCGGTACCCGACTGCATAGGCCTTTTATTCTTTAATGATAATTTATAAATTTTTTTGATATTGTGTTTAAATTATGCAATAGGATGGCAAGCTCTTTATAGTTTCTTAAATATTTGATGCTTTAATATGTGGCCTAGATGCGATTAAGCTCTTGGGAAAAAATTAATTTTTCTACCCAATTAATCATTCATAATTAAATTTTAAATAATTCATAATCTCACCATAAAGCCTAGGCATTAAACAAGATAAATAAAAGATGTAGCAACCCCTTTAGCTGAATGATTGAATGTTTCACAACATGCATATTATATTATTTCACTCTTGAAAATAAGAGATTTCCATCCTTGCATGATAGGGGAATGCTTGGCCTATGAGGGCATCCCTTGTGGAAAACACCCATTTCTCATTGATTTAACCAACAATCATATTTTATCATGCATATAGGCATCAAAATTCTAAATCTATTGTCAAAATAAAGTGTCAAAATTGAAACAAATTTAAAATATTTTGCATTAGATTAAGTCATTATTCACACCACTCATGCTCTAATCTCTTAAGGAATGGGCCTAAAAACTTTAGTCTCTTTTCTAAATAAATAATACAACTATCTTGTAATTTCATAAAGACTGGATGGACTACATGATTTTAAAATCGTAGGAGGAGTTAACTAGTGGCGACTCTAGGCGGTTGTAAGCCCAACAGTCGGGTGGTTTATCCTCTCTTGTGGAGGTAGACCTTATGCTCATCTTCGCTTAAATTTAGGTCATGCTTTAGCTTATGCTAAAGCTCCCTATATTTAGGATCCGAGGTAGCTGTTTCCTTTGGGTTACAAGCATAAATCCATACCTCTTAGGTATTTCCACAATCTTGTAATTGTTGGATTATAAGCCTTAGCAATTTAATAAATTTCAACTCAAAACATATAAATCTATTCAATTTCAAATACATAAATTCCAATCATAGGATAGATTGGAATGCTCACTAGGCTTCATAGTATCATAAACATTCCCTACTTCATCCCTTTGAATCCCAAAAATAAGTCTTCTCCTTGAACTTTTCCCAATTAATTTTCCAAAATAATTAATCCTTTAATAGCCTAACCTTAAAATCTTCAGAGATGATAATTGTCTACTTTAATCGATAGTATTCTTAAAGAATTCACCCTCTTTAAGATGTAATAACTATGGAGGCTTGCCTCTATAGGGAACTTTAAAACCCGATTTAATATAATCCCTACTTGATTCATCCATGTAAAGCAGGGGAAAAATCTCTGGTATATTCGAAGACCCATCATACCTTAGAAGTCCTTATTAGGTGATTAGGTCCATTGAAGGGTGATGCCTCTATCTTCTGAGATGGTACATTATACATCAATGTCGTACTTGATCACTTCAATAAGTACCCCCCACAATCTGCATGATGTCCCTCATACATCCAAAAATAAACACCATAATTATACAACACTCAAAATGGTCCTTTACCTTGAATGGGGGGAAATAGACTGAATAACCTATAATTATTGAGCAATTGAAAAAAGTATGAATAGTTCTTTCTTAAAAGGGAGGAAAATAAGGTGAGATAGTCAGTGGATAATGTTAGATTGCTAGGACAATTCATTTCTTGAAAAAAGGGTTAATTAGGAGACCAAAGGTGGTTTCTTAAGATTTATCCAAGAAAAGCAAAGATGATTGATTGACACTTTAAGATGATAGTCAAAATTTTAAATTTTTTTGTGATCTAAAAAAGTTATCTTTATTTTTGACTTTTAAAAAGTGTGGAATCAAGTCATAAATTTTTAGAGGAGCATTTTAGCAATTTTTTATTAGCATTTTTCATATTTAATTTAAAATTGGATAGCTAAATTAGGCCCTTCCCTCATTAGGAAGGTGTCCAAATGATCTCACCCTTGGGTCAACAATTGGAGTATATCATTTTTATGGCTCTCAACACATGAATATAATAGATCAAAGTTTTAATAATTAAATTTCTAAAATAATTTTGAGAATATTTGTTGATTGAATTTAGGGCCATCAAAAACAACATTGACTGATCAACATTTTATAATAAAATGTTTATTTGTTATAGAAAAATTAAAATTCATAAATAATACATAATATGGAGATTGATTGATGTTGCATGAACTCTAAGAAATTAAAACATTATAAAATAAATTATAGAAAATTATGACTTTTCAGGGTTATTCGATACATATAGGATCCTTATAAAAGCGAGGTAGTGGCAATCAATTAGCCTTCTATTCTATGGAGAGGTGGTGGCAATAGAAGGCAACCTCATGCCTAAGTCATTTTTTATGTTTAAACTGAAGGTTGCAAGGAGAAACGAAAGATCTGAATAGAAGCTTAAGATAATCCAAAAAAATGGGCATGAGGGTGAATTAGATATGCAATTTTTTTACACTAAAATATAGCAGAATTAAGTATAATATAATGATGTAGAAGCTAGATATTATGCACAATGAAAACCATCAATAATATAACATGAAAAATATGCAATGATGACTAAATAAGCATCTAGTGAATACATGTGGGAAATACTTTATAAAAGATGTGATATGTTATAAAATGAGTAATATATATTAAGCATAATGTAGTTTATGTCATACTTAATTATATAAATACACAAACTTAATTATCAATTTAGTTAATCCTACAAAATTATTATCATAACCAAGTCATGATATTGAATAAATAATGAAGCTAAATAATTTTACTTGGACAATAAGCACAATTGTAAAGAATGATAACGCAATGATAGTTTATATGATTATTCTTGTCAAATATCAAATGCAAGTATCCCTAAGAAATATATAATATTAATACACTTAAATATGTCTTGAATATAAGTCTACAACTACTAAGCATAATTAACCATTAATATAATTAACTTAGCTCAATAATGTAAATAAATATTTTTAATAACATAATAATAATAATAATAATAATAATAATAATAATAATAATAATAATAATAATAATAATAATAATAATAATGCAAATATATAGTGAATATAAATGTTAACCATAGATCTATATAACCATTTTCAATATCTATGAGATTTAACCTCTACGCATCTAACATCTATAACTATGCATGCATTACATTTATAATTTCCATTTATTCAATTCAGTCACATATTTGTGACTTGTGAGTGGTGAAAACCTCATAATACCTTCATCTATAACTGAGAGCCTATCACAAATATGTCCATGTTACTTCACCCCAAATATATGAGAAAAAAAACTTAAAAGCATGTAGTTAATACAAAGTAATCAAAACAATCAACCAAAATAACAATAAATATTCGATGTGGCTAGGTCTACAATATACCCAAAGAAATAAAAATAAAAAAGTAAAATTGTTTTGCATTTTCCATATACATTCTAACTTAAATCTATTACCTTTACTTATGGATTTTCAAGCTTTATTTATTGATATTCCAAGGCTTTGCTTTAAACTTCATTCTTCTAGCCCATCTCACATACACCTACATGACTTCCTATACTAAAAATTATATCTCTTAAAAGAAAATTTACAACCTTTCTCTTACATAATGGATATTAGAAAATATGTATATTTTAATTTATTCAATCACGCGCAACCCTTATGTCCACCCATCGCTTAGATTTAGGTCACGCTTTAGCTTGCACTAAAGCTCCCTAGATTTAGGATCTAAGGTAGTTATTTCTTTTGGGCTACAAAATAAATCCTCATCTCTTAGGCATTTCCACAACCTTGTGTTGGTGGATCATAAGTCCTAGCAACCTAATAAAAACTCAACTCAAATAAATAAATCTCTTCACTTTCAAATATATAAATCCAATCATAGGATAGATTGGAATGCTCACTAGGCTTCCTATTGTCATGAGCATTCCCTACTTATTTCATTTAGATTCCAAAATAAGTATTCTCCTTGAACTTTCCCTATCAACTTTCCATATATAACTAATCCTTTGATAGTCTAATCTTGAAATCTTTGGAGATAATAATTGTCTACTTTAATTGAGAGTATTCTTAGAAAATTTCATTTCCAAAGATGTAATTAACTATGAAAGTTTGCCTCCATAGGGAACTTAAGAACTTAGTTTAATATAAACCCTACTTTATTCATTCATGTAAAGCTAAAAAAAATCTCTGGTATATTTGAAGACACATCATGTCTTAAGAGTCTTTATTAGGTGATTAGGTCCATTAAATGGTGATGCCTCTATCTTTCAAGATAGTACATCTTACCTCAATGTTATACCCATCACTTCAATAAGTACCCCTACAATTTTCATAGTGTCCACCCCGGTCATCCAAAAATAAACACAATAATGACCTTGTGGTGTTTATTTTTGATTTATGTATATGGGGGACACCACGAAGATCTAAATGTGTACTTATTGAGGTGATCGGGTATGATATCAAAGAATGGTGAACTATTTTGAAAGATAGAAATCACCACCCTACAATAGACCTAATCACCTAGTAATGACTCCTAAGGCATGATGGGTCTTCGAATATACCATAGATTTTTCCCCTACCTTACATAGATGAATAAAGCAGGGTTTATTTAAATGGGGACCTAAAGTTCCATATAAGGGCAAGCCCTCATAGTTAATTACATTCTAAAATAAATGAATTTCTTAGGAATAATCTTGATTAAAGTAGGAAATTATTGTCCCCAAAGATTTTAAAGATAGGACCATCAAAGTATTGGTTATGTTTGGAAAAATCAATCTGGACATGTCAAAAAGGAGAGGCTTATTATCAAAGCCAAAGGAATATGAGTAGGGAATGCTCATGATACTAGGAAACCTAACAGCATTTCAATCTATCCTATGATTAGGCTTTATACATTTCAAATTGAAGAGAATTATATATTTGAGTTCAAATTTTATTAGAAAATTAGGACTTATAATCCCACAATATAAGATTATGAAAATGCCTAAGAGGTGAGGATTTATGCTTGTAGCCTAAGGGAAAATACCATTCTCATATCCTAAATCTAGGGAACTTTAGCAAGGGTTAAAGCACACCATAAATCTAAGCGAATATGGGTATATGATTTACCTCCACAAGAGAGGGTAAACCACCCGACTGCTGGACTTATACTCTTCTAGAGTGGCTTCCAACTAACTCCTCCTACATTTTAAAACTATGTGGTCAATTCATATGTTTTGCAAGATGGTTAAGTTGTTATTATTAGAAAGAAAACTAAGGTCCTTAAACCCACTCCCTAAGTAGAGCATGAGTGGCATGAACAATGACTTAGTCTAATGTAAATCTTTTCAATTTTTATTTGAATTTTGGAATCTTCATTTTAGAGGCTATAGGATTTTTATATCCTAAATGCATGTTGAAATGAGTTATGGGTCAAATCAAGAGTGAATAGGGTGAAGCTCTGTCAGTAGGAGTTGCTCTAATAGGTCAAGTTGACCCAAACTGACCTCCCCAATCACCCTTGGACACTTGTCTTGCCAAATTCACTCAACCAATCACATGGGCAGCCACTCTCCCACACTCCTCCACCCAAAACGACCCATGTGGGATGTTTTCCAGCTCAAACTAATTAGCTAATCCAAGCCATTAAGCTAAAATGGCAAATCAGCCATCCACTGTCTGATCCAAGGAGGGGGGAGATATACCCCCATTCTCTAAAAAATAAGGGATTCATTCCTCAAAGCTCTAAAAGTTGAATAGAAGCCTCCCCAAGCTTTTCCCATTTTGAGCTTCCTTGCTTCATGATTTTCTATTTTACTCAAAACTGGAATAGGGGAGATCAATCCCGAGCTCAACTTACTCAATCCTCAACCAAAGTGCAATTAACCTTGCATACACCATCCTTGGACCAAGGCAAGTCAAAATGAATCAAATCTCAAGCGTCCCCATGACTAGAGCTAGAAGTTTGATTGAAGTCGATCACCTACATGCCGTGGATTGGTCTTTCAAGCTAAGGACTTTGAATCAAATCTCATGCAGCTCAGCAGGGCTTCATTTCATCCAAACGAAGCTTCCTTAATCATTGGAACCATCGATCATAAGCTTCAGTGGGGTATGCCATTCAAACTAACCTTAGAGTAAAATTTGCTTGGTCCTTTGTGAAAGAAATTGTTAAGTCATGTGATCTCCACTGTTAGATGTGTTGCTTGTGCTTCCCCGAAGGTGTTGGATAAATTTGAGCTCCATTTGAGCTTGGGTGAGCTCAGATCGAGCGATGATCAATGGATGGCATCCATCTCTCGCCACTCAGGAGGAGACGGATCATAGACTATCCATTCCACGTGATCGGATCGGACGATCCTAATCAAATCACGCTTTAGATCTCTCTGATTTCCTCCTTAACTGTGGGATTAATTATGACCGTCTGATCTTAGATCGAACAACCCACAAACAAAATGTGTCCGCTAACAACTAACTCAGCCGATGGATGTGACAACTTAAAAAATAATCCCATAACGCCATGTGGAAAGCCCACTGCGTCAGCGCTCCGTGTCAGCCGCCATGTGGCCCGACGGGATTAGGAGTTTAATTAGGCTTAATTAATCGATTTTAATGGTGAAACTTTAGAATTCAAAACTAATTGTAAACAATTTCAAAAAATACAAATAAATACTTATTTTAAAGGTAATTTAGAGAAGAATAATAGAAAATTAAAATCAATTAATTTTGAATAGTGATTTTGACTCAATTTGAGTTTTATTAGAAATATAATTAAGGTAATTACTCTCTAATTACTCCATCAATTAATTCCAAACATTCTGAGATTGACTAGTGGAATGACCACTGCCTCCCATAATTTTTTTGGAAATTTAATGCTTGATTAATTAGGGGAATTGGTTATTTCATTCTTAATCCCTCTCTTAATTAATAAAATTATTAATTAACAAGTTAAACAATAATGAATCCATTAATTTACTTGGCTAATCATTATGAAATAGTGAATGGACATAGGGAATGAAATTAGGACCTCTTTCCAATCTTTTCCCCAAATTTTATTTTATTTGATAACACTTAATCAATTTGCAATTAATTAATGGCTTAATCACTTCATTAAATAGCAAATCATTCCAGAACTCAATCATTCAATTCTTGGGTAGATTCTTAGGTGTTCAATATAAGAGAATTCCAAAGAAAATTATAATCAAACTACATGTGTAGGAGGGTTATAAAAGTACTTAATCAATCCCTTTAGCTTAATTAACCAAAATTATGAGCCAATTGCATTAGGCCCCTTCATTTCTTAAGTGCATTGCTGATTTAATTTCCATATGGTTGCATATCATAAGTTCACTCATAATTACTTGGATAATTATGTTAAAGTGGCATAGGTAAGAGGTAATTAATGGATTTAATTCATATCTTAACCTAATCAAAACATAAAATTAGCCTAATTATTCTAAATTAAACCAAACCAATTCACACATGTGGGGGGTGATTAGGTTAGGACTATCTAACCCTTCGCATAACTCTTAAGTCAAACCAAATTCAAAGATACAAATCTCCTTAAAAAGTTTAGATTCATTTTAAATGATTTTTTGATATGATTATCCTTAGGAATTAATTAGGGTGAATGAAGTCATGTGCTTACATTCCTTTATTTCTTTCCAATCATGCTAAATATTATTTGTCATATGAAATCATGCATTCATTTCTTTTAACAATTAATTAAATAAAATATTTCCTTTTATGTCAAATTGCATGTTGATTTAAATTAAATATGTGTGGCTATTATCACTACTAAATCAAATCTTATTTTCAAAAGCCTATAAATCAATTATTGTAAATGAAAGGATGAAAATACCTATAAGCTTGCATGTGTTAATAATATAAGACATGCAAAATTTCTTTTTCCTAACCTTATATGGTTTATATAGGATTTGCAAATGTATAGTTCATTTGAAAAGAATATAGAATTTGCCTAAATCTGTTCTTATACATCTCCATGTCAAGACTTAGGATGGATTTCAAATTACATATATAAATCATATTAACTAAATTAAACATAATTTCTTGCATGATTTCTTATTCTTATGATTCTTTTAATACATTCATATATATCTGAGAAAAGTGGTATATTACTCTGGACATCTCAGGGCTATGAGGCTTTAAGCAGCCCTAAATAGGTCTTGTACCTTGCACCCCTGTTGTAGAAAATAATGGCAGCGGACTCACTTAAAATTATTATACATATTTATTTGTGATGCGGTCAATGAATAATAATCACAAATTAAGTAAATAAAATACAACTTTTGCATGGAATTTTCTATCTCTATAGTTGTTCATACATCTACATGTATCTAAGAAAGTGGTATATTAGTCTGGACATCCCAAGGTTGTAAGGCTTTAAGTAGCCCTATGTAGGTCTTATACCTTACACCCCTGATGTATAAAATAATGGCGTTGTACTCACTTATGAGTTTTATACATGGGAATGTGTGTTTGACTAATGGATGAAAAATCCAACTTTTCTATTAAAAAAGCATGCTTTCAAAATTAAATTAAATGAAATATTTGAATTCCAAACATACTTCTTTACATTATCATTAAAGTGTGCTAAGATTTACATTGCATGTATGGGTATGCTTAGGATTATTCTTATGCATGATATAGATGATGGAAAGAAATGAATGAACATGTGTTATGTGATAGTAATTCATTCTAATTAATCCTAAGATGTCTTTCTTATTGAATAGGGTCGTTTAGAGTGAACCTAAACTTAGGATTAATTAAAACATATAATAAGACATTCACTAAAAGAAATTGGTTAATTAACTTGCTTTAGAAGTGACTTAAGGTAGGGATGAAAGAGAGATTCCCTCTCTTTCTTCTCTTTATAACACTTAGTTGTTAAGTGTAGGCCATATGAAACAAAAGAAAACACTAAGTAAAATCTTCAAATCAATTAAATCACTTAAAGAGAAATCAACCCTTTATAAATTTCCCTCACACTTAGGAAATTACAACTCTAAAGCTTAGTTAGGACATTCCACACAAGCTTTAATGCACACACATTAGACTAAGTCACCATTTCTAGCTTTATATTAGTGGTGTATGGTTTGATGTATGCTTTTTTTGTGATGTATTATTGTAGACTATATGTTTGGGTGTATGTGTGTAGTATGGATGTTAGGTCGATATTAGCCTAATCATATTTTCTATAGGGGGTTGTGATTAAGGGGCCGTCATAATAAATATATAAATATTTTTTGTTGTGTAGGTTGCTTAGCCCCTAAGCATAACCCAAGTTAGGACAGGTGGGCTTGGTTACCCATGTGTGGGATGCCAAGTCCAAATTATTCATATAACCACTTGTGTTATATGGTATGTTTAGGTAATATTTATTTTGCAGGTGTAGCTAGATTTACTTTTCTTCTTTTAATGTAATAGTGCATTAGGATTAGGATGAATGTTATGGGGGATTAGGATGACCATTAGTTATTAGACCAAGTCTTATGTACCAAGGGATGTATTTGGAGCAAGCATATCCAAATCAAGCCAAAAGAAAGAAAGAAATGGAGCAAATCAAATAAAGGAATGGAAGATGAAGAAATGAAGAAGGAAGAATGAAGACCCCAATAACATTCATCATTCTTAATTGTAATTATTCTCTTGTAATCTAGGTTGTATAAGGGTAGAGCTTAGCTACCCATATTCCTTTTTGGGTTGTATGATGATATCCTACTACATCAGCCTTTTTTTTTCTTTTGTGATAGTTTTATAAAATTATTTGATGATTTGTTTAGCTTATGCATTAGAAAAAACATGCATTTTCATAGTTTATTTATGATTGATGATTATTATATGGCCTAGATGCGATTAAGCTCTTACGATGAAAATAAATTTTCTATCCCACTAATAACTCATAAATAAACTTTTAAACAACTCATAACTTCACCTAAAGCTTAGATTTTAAATCAAGATAATAAAATATTTAGTAACCCCTTACCTGGATGTTGTATGTTTAATAACATGCATATCATCTTATTTCACTCTTGTTAAGGGAGAGCTTCCATATTTTCTAGAAGAACACCTCTTTCTCTCTTAATTTGGCCCATAATTAATTTCTCATTTCTCATGCATTTAAGCATACAAAATCCCATAGCCTGTGTCAAGGTAAATTGTCCAAAATCAAATAAAACTTGATAAAAAAAATTTGCATTAGTCATTATTCATACCTCTTATACTCTAGTCTCTTAGGGAGTGAGTTTAAGGACTTAGTCTTTTCTAAATAATAATAATCAAGCCATCTTGCAAAAAGCATAAGACTTGCCTACATGGTTTTGAATCGTAGGAGGAGTTAGCTGGCTGCCACTCCAGGTGGTAATAAGTCCAGTAGTCAGGTGGTTTACTCTCTCTTGTCGAGGTAAACCATATAGCCATTTTCACCTTTGATTTATGTCATGTTTTGGCCCTCTCCAAGGATCCCTAGATTTAGGATCCGAGGTTACTATTTTCCTTTGCGGGCTACAAGCATAAATCCTCACCTCTTCTGTATTTCCATAATCTTGTACTATGAAATTGTAAGCCCTAGATTTCTAATATAATTTCAACTCAATTAAATAAATATCCTCAATTTCAAATGTATAAAACCCAACCATATGATAGATTGGAATGTTCACTAGGCTTCCTAGTATCATGAGCATTCCCTACTTATCTCCTTTAGCGTCGATATTAACTCTCTCATTTTGATCCATCCCACTTGATTTTCCAAAATACAACCAATCCTTTCATAGTCCTATCTTTGAATCTTTTGGAGACAATAATTTCCTGCTTTAATCGAGAGCATTCTTAAGAAATTCATTTTTCTTAAAATGTAATTAACTATGGAGGCTCTCCTCCAAAGGGAACTTAATAAACCCGGTTTAAATAAACCCTATTTTAATTTTCCATGTAAAGTAAGGAGAAAATCTATGGTATATTTGAAGACCCATCATGCCTTAGGAGTCCTTATTAGGTGATTAGGTCCATTATATGGTAGTGACTTCTATCTTTCAAGATAGTACACTATTCCTCAATGTCATACCCGATCACCTCAATAAGTACATCTTTAGACCTGCGTGATGTCCCCTCACATATACACACATAAATGCATACCAAAAATAAACACCATAGATTTTTCTAGTGACTCCACTGGGGAGTGTTCCTCTCTCCATCTTTGGTAAATGATCGTTGTCTCCAAGTATCGATAGTATATTTTTACTTCATATGAGTCCTAGACTATCCTTCTTTTCTGTTGGCACTTAGCCCATTTCATTCTTAAGCTAAACTAGCCAACATCCTGTAGTTTTGGTACCTCACTCCATGTAGGTCTTAAAACCCCTATTGGTCCCCAATAGGTGAAATAACATTTTACCCAAAATAGATGACTAAAGACCTTTTTGAACCTCCTTACTATCTCTATGGTAAGGTAATGTTTATTCCACAAATGAGAAAAATAATTCCTTTATAAAAATATCACTTTTCAAAAACACTTTCCCAAAGTTCACATAATAAAATGCTTGCACAAAAAAATCACAAAATATATAACTCAACCCCATTTAACAATCCTCAGGATTGTTACATGTAGGTCCTTTACAAAACCAAAATCAAAATCATCTTTCAAAAAGCACATATTTGAAAATGGACATCCTCATTCAATATACCCAAATTTATTGAATGAAGCTCTCAATTCCAAATAAAATCATATCATAAAATTGAAACTCCACCCAATATATTCCATATATATTATAATTGGAGTTTCCTTCCTTTTTTTCAAAAAGCACAAATTTGAAAATTATCATCTTCATTCAATATATCCAAATGTGTTGAATAGAGGTTTCATTTTCAAATAAAATTACACCATTTTAAACTCCACTCAACACATTCCACATGTGTTAAGTTGAAATTTTATTCTTTTCAAAAAAGCAATAATCACACACAAAAACTTCATCTTTGAAAAATAAAATATGATTGACTTCCATTTTACATGCCCAAATTTGTTGAATGGAAATCTCCTTGCAAAAATCATGAAAATCAAACATTGGAATTTCATTTGACATATCCAAATTTGTCAAATGAGAGTTTTATTTTTAGAAAGAAAA
Organism: Cymbidium sinense; assembly: GCA_021442155.1. Lineage (NCBI taxonomy): Eukaryota > Viridiplantae > Streptophyta > Magnoliopsida > Asparagales > Orchidaceae > Cymbidium > Cymbidium sinense. Next base: position 6,066,972 of record CM038220.1, on the reverse strand, counting down.
TTGAAAATAAATTGGATTCTATTTAACACACCATATTTGTTAAACAGAAATCCCCCCTTTCAAAAATAGCACAAATCAAAATAAAAATAAAATATATTTGGGCTTTATTTAGCATACAAAAATTTGCTAAGTAAAGATCCCACTTTCAAAACCAAAATAAAATTCAAACACATTTGGGTTTTATTTAGCATACAAAAATTTGCTAAGTAAATATAACATTTTTTAAAAAAATCAAAACAAAAATCAAACACATTTGAGCTTTATTTAGCATACACAAAGTTCCTAAGTAAAGATCCCATTTTTAAAATCAAAATAAAAATTAAATATATTTAGGCTTTATTTAGCATACACAAATTTGATAAGTAAAGATTCCATTTCTAAATTCACACATGATATACATAATGGGCAAACAAGCAAAAAAAAAAATTTTTTCAAACATCTCATTTAGCTTACCAAAATTTGCTAAATGAGTAATCCCAAATCTAAAAAAATCAATTGACCCTCTATTTAACATACTCAAATTTGTTAAATAAAGGGTGCCCAAACATAAAATCGAATTCAAATATGAACCAATGGAAACATCAAAAGTCTCTCCAAAATATTTGAACCCTACACAAAGTTGTTGAATGTGGATTCTAAACTCAAATGAACTCAAAATCTCTCCTCCAAGTTGCTCAAAATCACTCCTAAATTTAATGAGCCCCACTTAACATACTCAAATTATTGAGTGTGGGTTCAAACTCTAAATCAAATTTAAAAAGCCAGTGGAATAACAAGGGAGAAAATCTGATTTGAGTTTGTTTTCAACAAATGTAGAGTTCAAGTTCATTTCAACTCAGTCTAGTCAACTTTTCTCAATATAGATAGATTCATAAAAGTATCACCTTCTGGGATGGATTTGTTTTGATTCCTCCCCAAACTAATTTTGCTTATTTACTACATTTTGGCCAAGGATTTGAGGGAGCAGATTACTTTTGAGAGGGGAAACCCTCACCACTATTTGCAAGGATGTGGTGGTTGGGTAGAAGCCAGTCATCCATATTGTGATGACCCTCGATTTTGAGTTTCCCTCACTAAAGAGGAAGGTAGAGGTTCTTGCAACAGCTATAGTTTCAGTGCCTACACAGTCAATTGTTCTCATCATTGCCCCACTGTAGGCTAGTACCCACTCATTGGCCTCTTCTAAGGGGAAGGCTATCCTGGCTTCGGGGATAGTCTCCCCTACCTTTGAGGTAAGGTCTAGCTGCACTACTCCACCAAACCTAGCACCTTAGTAAAATCAAGCCAAGCAAGTGGCATTTCAAGGAGATAGAGACAGTATCTCACATTGCAAGGGAGGGGTCACCCAAGGAGGTTTCTCTTTTTTTTACTCAAAAAGTTCCCTCCCATTTCCAGTTTTGAAGGAGAGGAAGATGTCAGGAGGATTACATTATCACCTCCACATCCGGTTCATTATGAGACACCTGTCAGAGATAGGAGAAGGTCATATGTTGGCCTCAAGATAGTTTTATGTCAGGCATGGATGGTGGAATCCAGACTGATTTGAGATTAGTTATTCCTCACAGTGTAGGCGAGTATCCATCAAGAGAGGGCTAGAGTGGCCCAAGTATCAGTTCACATCACTAGCAGAGAAAGGCGAAGATATGTCAGGCACTCAGTAGCCTTGACCCTCATAGATTTCTCTGATCAGCACGCTACCCACGTCGGTCACACCGATAGTATTGTATTGACTGGTACCACCCATCATAAGAGGAGAGCCCCTGTACAAAGGAAGTCAGTGTTGTATCGATGTCCATAATCTCTAGTTTAGGTTCATCTTCTACAGTTCCACCCAAAGCCATGAGAGCAGCATCCATGGAGAAGAAATCCCCACTAGTGATCCAGCTACAGCCAAGGGATCCCACTTCATCTACTCCATCGACTGAGGTGAGGGCAAGTTCTCCTGCTTGACCTCCTACTACAGTTGTAGTGAAGAAGGAGTGGCGACCTTGCAGCATTGTAGTCCTACCACCACCACCATCACCTCAATTGATTATGGATATAGCAGCGATAGAAGGGGAAGGGAACAAATCTATTGTCCCCATGGTGGTAGATCCCCCCAGAGGCAACACTCCACCCATAGCAGTTGATAGTCATGAGCATATATCTTCAGTGAGTGTAGACCTCACAGGGTTAACACTCTAGTAGCACGAGAGGTCAGGTGTATCTCCGTTAATGAGCATAATCCCACCACCGATTAGTCATGAGTATTTGTGCACATAATTAGACTGCTCCTTGGATGATATCTTGGCACAATATTTTACTAAAAAGAAAGAAATCCTAGGGTATGATTGGTCTAACCTTGAAGAGGAGAAGATTAGCTTCACCCCAATAAAGATGATTTGTTAAAAGACTCAACAGAGGTACATATGGTTGATAATAGAGGTTCCCTCCTTCAAGATCATCATAGTTCGAAAGGTGTTGTGGCCGAACAGGATGATGCAGCCTATTTGACCAAACACCTCCTTCAACAACTCAAGCAGAAAGATGAGCAGATTGATAGGATGAAAGGAGAGTTGAAGATTTATTAGTGGCAATTCTAACACTTTAGAATCAAGCTCCAATAGTATAGCCTACCATTATGGAGACTAGTTAGCCTGAGTTATTTCACATCCTGGATCAACCCAAGAGTTTACCTTCAGTAGAGAAGGGCAGTACTAGCTTGTATAGGAAGCTAATGGACAGTACCTCCATACTAGAAAAATACATCAAACTCATGGTTGAATAACAAATGAAGGAAGTGCAGAAGCCTGAGGTGGTTCATCAGTCCCAAATGGAAGACCTTGCCCAGAGGAATTCATTGCTACCCAATATCTTAAGGGTTTTATGCCTCCTTCTTTCAAAAGTTTTAATGGTAGTGGGAACCCTCGCCAACATATAACACACTTTAGAGCCAATTATTGCAATGGTAGTGGCAGTGATGTATTATTATTTTATCTCTTTGTCAGTAATCTAGCGGGCATAGATTTTGATTGGTACGCTGAACTTCCCAATGATTCAGTGAAGACTTTTGATGAGTTGGAGCAACTCTTTTTTAAGAGGTTTGCTGGAGCTCAGCAAAGGGTAACTGTGGGTGATCTCCTTGTAGCTCAACAACACCCCAGTGAGTCCCCTATTGATTATATTCTTAGATGGCACAATTTAAGCATGAAATATGAACCATAATTGTTTGAATAGTATGTTATTGAAATTCTATTAAAGAATATTCATGGCTTGGTCGCCTTCATGCTTAAAGGTTTCACCATTAAGATAATTGAGAAATTAATCAATAAGGTGGATAATCTACAAGGGGAGGTCAAATAGTTTTCAAGATCAATCATTAAAGCTAAAGTCAGAAAGCCTATGAAAAGAAGCCAGGGGCAGTAGCAACATTAGATAAGGGAAAGCAACTAGCCAAAGATCAATGTGAGAGACCTCAATAGCCTTCACTTCCACCTCATTTACCATCGCCCCGACTATCTTATCAGCCACCACAATAGCCTCCATGGCCTTCGTAGCCTACTCCTCAACCATACTCTCAGCAGCGGTATACATACCCGCCCCCAGATAGCTATCACCCACCTACTCTTTTGGATAAATTAAACAAACCTTATTCATTTAAGAGGGAGGTAGCTAGGAAAATCTTTAAGAACTTATTAAAGAAACTTAATTTTTAGCTACCTGAGCCTAGGAAGCCGGAGGAAGTGGGCAAGAGTAATGATCCTAATTTGTCCCTACCATCACATGCTATGCCATATTTAGAGGATTGCCTTACATTTAAGGACTTGAGCATAGCTACAAGTCGAGCGCTATAATTATCCCTAAGGAATATCTAGTAGAACAACCATCCAGTTCTATTAGGATAATCCTTGGGGATACATGTGATCCTCTCAAAATAAAAGAAGGTTGGGATATCTCTTTATCCCGAACCTCTAAAAAGATCATTTCTAAAATCAAGATACTTTTCTTAAAGGTGTATGAGGCAGCTTGAACCTCCAACATCAAGAAAGGTTTGCATGTTGCCAAAGATAACTTAGGAAAAGTAGGAGCTCAGCAGTAGCCCATACTTGCCCGGGATAACCAAGTAGTGCAACCACCGACCAAGTCTAGGCTCCATCCCACCGTTATAGCTACTACTTCAGCTGGCAATCCTACTTCAGCTAGTTCTTCTTTTATTAGACATCTTGTATCGGCAGATGAGGGTATCAATCCTCACCCCACTTACTTTACTAGATTTCTACCATGTACCTCTTTTAAATCTAAGAAATCAATGAAGAAAGCTAGTTTGAATTACATTTATGCCACTTCTGATGGGTTATTTGATTCTACTCCTTTAGAAAACTCTTCAAGTCTTAATAATTATAACAACTCTGATCATCCTTCTAATTTAGAGATGGACTTTCCTTTTCTGAATAATACAGGTTCACCTCTTAAGATAGACTTGGAATCACCTGATTCTGAGGGTCCTATAGGAGAAGTTGTAGGTGTGCCCATGAGCAGGTAGAATCTTCCACTAACCCGCCATAAGAGATCACCGAAGTTAACCTCTACAGTGGAAAGGTTCTACCTCCTAAGGCAGCACCTCAAGATAAGGGAAAGCAAGTCGTTGGTACCAATGAGCAATCAATCCCTCCATAGGATGCTCCACCCATGGATATGCTTATGAAGGATTAGCCCAAAGTTAATTATAATATTCTCGCTCACCTAAGAAAATTTCCAGCTAAGTTAGGCATATATGATGCTCTTATCCTATCCAAATATATGAGTGAATCATTAATCAAAGCCTTTCTGGATCCAAAAATATGTTTAGCTCAGCTGACCACTGTTGGAGAGGAGACACATTTTTCAAGAGAAGCCCAAGGAGTCACATGCACTGATGAAGACCTTCCTCTGGGGGATGTGGAGCACAATCGTCCCCTTTACATCATAGTGGATATGGGCAGATTTAGACTTCCTAGGATGTTGATTGATCCAGGTGCATCAATGAACATTATGAGCAAAAACCCTTTAAGGATTAACATCTCTAAACTCTAAGGAGATTGGATGATGTTGAGAGGACTCAATGAACAGGGTGAGAGGGCTTTAGTCTCCATAGTATTACCTTTGGAAATAAACAACGGAAGATTAAAGCCAAGTTCTATATAATTAATTCAAATACATCATTCATTGCTTTGCTTGGTAGGCCTTGGATACACCAGAATAAGAAGGTTCTATCCTCTCTTCATCAATGCATCAAGTTTTGAAGTGATGGAATTGAATACAATGTCAAAGGAGATGAATAGTCATTCTTAGTTAGAGAGGTTGAGATATATGAGGGTGTGACCTACTATCTTTCTCAAAATTAAAACATATATTATGCAAACTTAGCCAAAATTTGAATACAGAAGAAAAAGAAAAAGAAGAAAAAGAAAAAAAAAAGAAAAGAAAAAGAAAAGAAAAAGAAAGTACAAGTGAGCAAGAAAGGGACACCTAGGAAGAGGTAGAGCTGCATGTTATATTTTACCCACAGTTCATTCCACCATATGGACATATGGGTAGGATGACTCGACCTCCACCAGGTAGAGGTAGAGGTAGACATAGAGGAAGTTCTAGAGGTGGAAGACACCATGGTTGGCGGCCAACCAATAGAGGTTATGTTATAGATCACATAAGTACTTCTGCTATTCACATAAACTTAGAATCCAGCTCAGAGGATGAGACTCATGTGATTAGCACACCAACCAACCCCTCTCAATGAGTCTCATTGGAGGTGACACTCGAGCCAGATAGTGAAGAAGACCAGGCCTCCAAGCAAATCATAAATATATTTGAATCAGGATTATGTAAAATCATTAGGCAGCAGTTAGGAACCTACACTTTATTCTCAAAAGTTGAGGGTTTGATAGTTAAGGAAGGCCCTAAATCTTCCATTCCATGGATGTCAGATCATCATCCTCAAGCCAAGAAGCAGATGTAAAACTTGAGAATGATTCATATAAAGATTTAATAGAATTACATTTTGATTGGTACTCACCTTGTGTTCATAATCTTGCAAAGAAAGGTTTGAATCCTTACACATGTCTAGGCACAGGTTAGAGTATTGGGACAACAAAAGGGATGCACAATTAAGATCGACTAGATTCGGGTCCAAATGATGATGATTATTGCTTAGTTGTCACCACTCATCTGGAGTATGATAGGATCTTCTCAAACTACACTAACTCTTATGATGAGGTGTGTTTAGAAACTTTAGATGATCCTAATGATCTTAAAATTAAATATGCACCTCTAGAATTTGAAGAAGAAATCAATTCAACCATCGACAAGCTTAAAGAAATCAATCTCAGGATAGAAGAAGATCCAACCCACATATATCAATTCTTTGTTGAATGAAGAAGAAAATAATGACTTAGTTAGGCTATTGATTGAGTTTAAGGACTACTTTGCATGGAGCTATGAAGAGATGCCCAGATTATCTCTTAATGTAGCAGTCCATAAATTAGTAATAAACTCTAACACTAGTCCTATCAAGCAAGCTCCTAGACGCATGCGATTAGAAATCGAACAACATGTTATTTCTGAAATCAACAAATTGATCGATGTTGGCTTTATAAGGGAACAAAAATACCCTACTGGTTAGCCATTGTTATCCTAGTTAAGAAGAAGAATGGTTAAATTTGCATATGAGTCAATTTCTGGACTTAAATAAAGCATGTCCTAAGGATGAATTTTCTTTTCCTATACCAGAGTTAATGGTGGACATGGCCTTATCTTATGCAATAATCTCCTTCATGGATGGGTCATCTAGCTACAACCAAATTAAGATGGCCCCCAAGGATGAGAGGAATACTAAGTTTTGAACCCATATTAGAATCTATTATATAAAGTCATGCCCTTCAGCCTTAAAAATTTTAGCGCTACTTACCAACGGGCCATGACTCAAATTTTTGACGAACTCATTCATCATTAAGTAGAATGCTACGTCGATGATCTAGTTGTCAAAAGTAAAGAAAAGGGAGATCATCTCTTTGACTTGAGAGTAGTTTTCAAAAGGTTAAGATAATTTAATGTTGACCCCCTGAAGTGTGCATTCGGAGTAGCTACATCATATCTAATTGTCCGACATTGGGGAATACAAATAGACCCAGAAAAGATCAAATCTATCTTAGAAATGATACCCCCTAAAAATCTAACTCAACTTAGATCACTTTAAGGGCAGCTGGCGTATCTAAGGTGCTTTATCTCCAATCTATCAAGGTCATGCAATCCATTTTTATTACTTATCAAAAAGGATTATAAGTTCAAGTGAGATGATAAGTGATAGCATCCTTTTGAAGACATCAAATAGTACTTAGTGAAGCTGCCAGTTCTAGCAGCCCCTATCTCGGGCAAGCCACTTATCCTTTACACTGCAGCATTGGATGACTCCCTTTGCACTTTGTTGGACCAAACCAATGACGAAGGAAAGGAGAACACTCTTTACTACCTCAATCATCATCTGATCCCTACTGAAGCAAATTACCCACCTATTCAGAAACATTGCCTAGCTCTCATCTTTGCATCCCAAAAGCTACGACATTACATGCTCTCTCATAAGGTAAACTTGATTTCAAGAACTAATCCATTGTAATATCTCATGACACGGCCAACATTATTTGAACAGTCGGCACATTGGTCCATGATTTTCTCATAGTTCAATATTATATTTGTACCCCTCCATGCTGTGAAAGGACAGGCACTAGCAGATTTCTTAGCAGCACACCACTTCCTTCTAATTCCCTGCTTAGTGATGGCCTCCTTGATGAACAAATCATGAACTTAGGAACTACTAGCATTCTCCATTGGGATATGTATTTTGATAGTGCGGCTTCCTTTCAAAAAGGAGAAGAACCATGATCTACTCTTCCAAGAAAGGCAGACGTAGGAATCATCCTGTTAACTCTAGACCATGATGTGATGAGATTATCATACTATCTCTCTAATCCATGCACCAATAATGAAGTTGAATATGAGGCTTTGATTATCAATCTGGAGTTAGCTATTACAGTGTATGTTAAAAGAATCAACATCTATGGGGATTCTTAGCTGGTCATCAACCAGATTGCTGGGTACTATAAGGTTCTAAAAGCTAAGCTTCATCACTACCATGAGTACACCATGAAGCTATTGGCCCACATCTCTAAGGTCACCATCTACAAGATTCCTTGAGGAGAGAACACAGTAGTAGATGCTTTGGCTAAACTCACTAAGTAGTTAGCATGTCTAGAGGATGAGTCCATTCCAATAAAGGTCCAAAATAGACAAGTCTTATCCCTTATTGATGATGAACACATCGAGAGCTATTCTCTTGAAGGGGATGTTATCATTGCCAAGAAAGATGAGGATCAGATTGGAGGCAACCATTCATAGATTATTTGACTAGAGGAAAACTACCTCAAGAGAAATCACATGCCCCTCAGATAAAGCAAAGAGCTCTCTCTTATGCTCTCGTTGATGGCACCTTGTACCGATGGTCTTTCGATCAAATGTGGTTACGCTGTTTAGACAAACACGAAGCCCACCAGATTATGATCGAGGTACATTCAAGTATATATGGAGCATATCAATCCAGTCCAAAGATGAAAGCCAAAATCAAAATACTAGGATACTACTGGCATTCAATGATTATGACTACATAGTAGCAGATGTCATCAATGTCACTACATGGTGTAGTCTTGCACAACCACCAACATTCTACACCCACATGGCCATTCGAAAGTGTCGGGTACATAGTTTGATTGATCCTCCTTATTCTAAGGGTCATCGATTCATCTACATTTTGGTATATGCAAAGCATATCAATCCTGTCTAATGATGAAAGCCAAAATCAAAATACTAGGATACTACTAGCTTTCAATGATTATAGACTACATAGAAGTAGCTAGGATATGTCATCAATGTCAGCTACATGGTGTAGTCTTGCACAAACCACCCAACATTCTACACCCTACATTGGCCTTATGGCCATTCGAGTGCTGGGGTATTGACATAGTGGGTTTGATTGATCCTCCTTATTCTAAGGGTCATCGATTCATCATAGCTGCCACTAATTATTTTTTTAAGTGGGCGGAGGCAATCCCACTCAGAGAGGTCATGGCTTAGCAGGTGCTCCAGTTTTTTAAGAACCATATCGTATATAGGTTCAGGGTTCCTCAATGAATTATATCTGATAATGGTACTGCATTCAAAAGCACCAAGATTAACAGCTTCACTAGGAGACATGGTATAGAATAGAGATACTCAACTATCTACTATCCTAGGTGAATGGCCTAGCATAAGCATTCAATAAAACTCTTATCCATATACTAAAGAAGACACTCGATGATAATAAGCAATAGTGGGATGAGCAGCTAGTTGAAGCATTATGGGCATACCATACCACATACAAAACTCCAACCCAATATACCATGTTCCCTTTAGTGTATGGATCCGAAGCCATTCTACCATTAGAAGTTTGACTCCTATCACTGAGGATAGCAATGGGAAGTGAACCTCGAGTTGTACAAAGCCAACATGATTCAAGCTCACAATAAGCTAGTCCGCTCTAGAGCATTTTAAATAGGAGAATTTGTTTTAATTTTAAGAAGTCTGATTGTTGCCCATCAAAAGATGGGAGTCAAGTTTGAACCCACTTGGGAAGGCCCTTTTGTCATAGAGAAGGCTTGTCAAGGAGGATCTTATCAACTTATTAATTGTAAAGGGGAACACCCGATGCTTCCAATCAATGGGCTCTATTTGAAGAAATATTATCCATAAAATCATTTTCAAAAATAATTATCTTAAAAAATTCCATTCCAATTCATCAAAATATTCTCTTAATTTAAAGCATTGTTTGTTTGTTTACAAATCTACCACGACATATTTAGGGTAGGTGCAAGAGAACCCAAGAAGCATCATATCCTTCTTTCATAACATAAGTACAAATGAAACATGATTCCCTAGTGCTACTAGATTAGGGTAAGAGAACCCAAGAGGCATCCTATTTCAACTAGCATGGCTATGTTAGGTGCAAGAGAACCCAAATGGCATCCTTTCTTAGTGGGATCACAACTACCATTCGTGGCACCATTTCATCAACTGTTTAGCATATTTTAGGATAGGTATAAGAGAACCCAGGTGCCATCCTATCCTACTTTAACATAAACACATATATTTTGTCTCGGGCCATCTTGATGTGGGAGCAAGCCCCTATATGGCACTCACTCATTAGTTGCTCTAGGTCGTGTTACCCTGTTAATGTGTCACCCCAATGGTCTTTTATTCAGGAAGATGTGAGTCCCCGTGCTTTCTTCCTTGACTAGGCCACTACAAACTAATTCCTTATTGGCATGGTTGGCCTTATTGCATGGTCGTAAGCTACCAGTATTGATTGGTTATGTTTAAAAGGATGTAAGTCTATATGCTTTCTTCTAAAACTAGCCATCGTGATCTGACTAAGTCAAGTTGAGGATTAATGTAAGACTCCCCAGCGGCTCCTTTCCTCTTGACTATTTTTTAGTTGATATAAGTCCCCCAGTGGCATTCACTTATTAGTCACCCTAGGTCAGATACAACCTGTTGAGCCAAAGATAAACTATCCTGATAATCAATTTTGTTGTAGAAGGATGTGAGTCCCGATGCTTTCTTCCTATGATGATTGTCACAAACCGATGGGCACCTTAGGTTGGTTGATGTTCGCTATGTTGACATCAACTCACCTAGTGGATACACCACTCTTGGCAGATATGAGTCCCTGTGTGTTTTCCTTGAGTTGGCCATCGAATACTCATAGACATTATCTTCATTAGTGATCAGATAAAGCCCTTAGTGGCACCTCCCCTGCGAGCACTCTACTTGGGTTACGCCCTTTGCGACCCCATTTAGACACTACCCGGATACTCTTGGATTGGACAGTCCCCCTTTCTTAGTAGCCACCCCTGGTTGGAGACTTTGTTCAGTGGATGCATAGATTCTCCCTTGGACTAGTAAATCTGAGATAGGTCTAGGTTAATATAAGCTCCTTCTCAGTGTGATCCCTTGCAAACCAATAGGGTCTACAATAAATAAATAAATTTATCCACTTATGGAGTAGGAATTCAAGCCCCCAATGGCCCCTTTCCCAAGTAGGCATCCTATCTTTAGGGTAGTATCAGACAAAACTCCTTATAGGAATTGCCTGACTACACTTGAGTTGAGATAAGTCCCTAGGTCAGCACTCTTTCAGTAGTTGCCCTTAGGTCGGGTTCAATCTATTTTTCCATAAATAGGTTGCCCCGATAATCATTTTGCTATGGAAGATGTAAGTCTACTTTGCATTCTTTCTAGCATGGCTATCGCAAACTAACGGGCACCCCTCGGTCAAGTTGATATATTACCTTGATAATGTGTCTTCCGAGTGGTCTTTTGTTCAGGAAGATGTGAGTCCCTGCTTTCTTCCCTAAATTGGTCACTGCAAACCTAAAGAAACCCCTTTGGTTGGATAGTTCTCCCCTTCGACCGGGAAACTACCCTTTGGATTAGTAAATCTAAGGTAGGTTAAGTCTGACACGACCCCTACTCAGTGCGGTCCATCACAAAACAATGGGATCCAACAAATATAATTAAAATAAAATTAATTTTGACTATCTTTGAGCTGATCTAAGTACCCCGGTGATCCATACTTTGAAAGATCTAAGTCTGCTATGCTTTCTTCCTAGTATAGCCATTGCACACCGAAAAGCAACCCTTTTGGTCAGATAGTCTTACTATGTGGTTTGTAGACTACCACTTTGGATTGGTAAATCTGAAGTAGGCCAAGGCCAATATGACCCTTACGCAGTGCGGTCCATCGCAAACTGACAGGGTCCATCTCAAAATTCAAAATTTAAAATCTGAAACAAAACCAACCAACCTCCCTAGTGGAGTCAAATTAAATAATCAAATCGATCAGCTTCTCCTTAATGAGATGCAAAATCATTTCAATTTCCCTAGTGGAGTCAATTCAATCTAATCCGAACCTGCTCCCCTAGTAAAAGGTTCACACTTTTATCCCCAGTGGACTCCAAATTCTAATCCCTAGTGGATTTCATGTCCTCTTATCCCCAGTGGATAACTTAAGACTTTTCCCTTAGTGGAAGCCTCACATACTCAATCCCTAGTGGATTCCTTTTTCACTCTCTTATGTCTTTGACATAAGTAGAGTTGCATTGCACTAAGATTTTGATTCCTCTACACCTCAGGTTTAGGAGTACATTGTTTCTATTAGTCCTTGCAATCATTTAAACATTGTTGATCATCTCGGTCAACACCAATACATGCAGTATGCCTTGTCAGTCACACCACACCTGTTGGTCGCCCTTTGTTGACCTCACTTTTGGAGTGAGCTCTCAACTTCTCCATCTTAAACATAGGACTCCTTTATACACTAAGAGTTCTTTAGTCTTGAGACACTTCTAGTGATTAGGTGAACACTTAACCTATCCTAGAGACTTAGAAGAGTTTATCATAGGATTAGGCTATGCAATAGGGATTTAAGGTAACCACTTACCCTATAGCTCAAATCCAGCCCATGTACACTCCTTCAAACCACTCCAAATCAAATCTCAAATCAATTTTAACTCAATTAATTTTCTCAAATCTCAAATAAATCCCAACTCAATTGAGTTTCTCAAATCAAAATCAACTCCAAATTTAATTCCAATCCCAAATGATTCAAATTCAAAATCAATTCCAAATCCAACTCCAATTCTAGATGATTGAAACCCATGATAAATTCCAGATCCAAAACCTTCCTAAGCCTTATGAATCACATCCATAAGCTTAGCCAAAACCTTCAAATAAATGCAAAGCCAAATGATTTCTTCATAAATCACTTATTCCATCATTTGTATTCATAACTATAAATGAAATTGGCATCCAAATCATCCAAATCAAATGAACATAAATCAAACCAGATCAAAACCCCTTTTCAAACTTTTTGACCTACCTTAGCCAAATTCACAATCAAATCACTTCTAATTAACATGATTCTCTCATGGATCATTTATATTCTCATTTATCTTCACAAATATAAATGAAATATAAATTCAAATGGCCAAAATCAAATCAATATAAATTCAAAACTCAAATCCAAACTGAATTTATATCCTTTAAGCCAATTTCTTGGATTTAGCCAAATCATTCTCAAATCAATCCAAACCCTTGGATTTTCTCTTCAAATAATCACTCCTTCAATCATATGCCCAATTATAAACATAAACTACAATCACCAAGACAAAATAAAACTAACCCAAGTCAAACCCAAGTTCATCCTTTTGACTTGAAATTATCAAATGAACCAAAACTCATTTAACTCCAAACCACTTGCAATTGGATTTATATTTCCATTATATGTCCATATGTAAGTTCAACCAAACTTGAATCAAGCCTCAATTAAACTAATTCACCCTTTTAGGTCCACTTGACCCAATGTAGCCTAAAAGACCCTTTTTGAACCAAATTCTAATCCAACCTGAATTGGGTTAAACCAAGGCCACCAAAGCCTCACATTGTGATCAACAATCATCCTAGAATGATCAATCACTCAAATTGGGTCAAACCAAGTCAAACCTAACTTTTGACCAAGTCAACACATAGCCCAAATGAGACCTAATCAAGCCAAAATTCAATATGAGCCAAATTTATTGAAATCATTGATCTAAACCAATCCATAATCAATTATTAAACATGACCAAGCCCTCACTTGAGCTAGACCAAACCCAATTGGCCTTCCTGGCCTAAGTTGACCTAAATTGACCTAAAATGCTAAAATGGGTCAAATCTTGATCTAAGCCAAATTGATTGCAACTAATGGGTCAAATTCATTCCAAATTAATTGTTGAACTTGACCAAAGCTTCAATTGACCAATTAGACCCAACCTAGCCCAATTGACCATGAACCTAACTTGACCAAAAAGGTCAAATCAAGTTGAAATCAAATCAAATCAAAATTGATTGAAACCAAAGCGAGCAATACATTTCAAATAATCAACCAAGTATAAACAACCCATGACCTAACCCAATTGGGTCAAATGAGTCAAATTGGTCAACTTGACCCATTTGACCCAAGTGAACCTAAATGAACCAAAACCAAATCTAAACCAAATTGAACCAAACCAAAGTAACCCATATGCTCCAAATGATCATTTGAACTTAACTAACCCATGCTTTGATCTAATTTGACCAATTAGTCAACCTAACCCAATTTGATCCAGTTCACCCAAATGGGTCAAATTGAGCAAAATCAAGTCAAATGAACTCCAAATCACTTGAAATTTGGTCCAACCAATTTTTAAATCATTTAAAGTCTTCCCAAATCAAACTCATAGCCAAATGATGACTTTGCCCTTGGGTAAAAGGGTATGCCATGACCAAATTCACTCAGAATTTGGTCATTCCTTTCCTAAGGCCACTTTACACCCATCTATTGGTCCACATGGACACCGAGGAGTGTGGTGAACATGACCCAATAAGCTTGGGTCAACCATGACCCAAAGAGAGGTCAAACCGACCTCCCCAATCACCCATGGACACTTGGCTCACCAAATTCACTCACCAATCACATGGGATGCCATCTCCCTCACTCCTCCACCCAAAATGGCCCATGTGGGATGTTTTCCAACTCAAATTGATCAGCCAATCCAAGCCATTGAGCTAAAATGGCAAATCATCCATCCACTGTCTGATCCAAGGAGGGGAGATAAACCACCACTCCCCCCCATTCTCACTCAAAAAAATATGGGAATCATTCCTCAGCTCTAGAAGTCAAATCGAAGCCTCCCCAAGCTTTTCCCAGTAATTCCCAAGCTTTCTTGCTTCCCGTTTCTTAGTTTTACTCAAAATCAAAATAAGGGAGATTAATCCCAAGCTTAACTCACTCAATCTTCAACCAAAGTGCAATTAACCTTGCATACACCATCCTTGGACAAAGGTGAGACAAAATGAATTGAATCTTGAGCTTCCCCATGACCGGAGCTTGGAGTTCGATTGAAGCCGATCACCTACGTGTCATGGATTGCTCTTTCGAGCTAACTACATCGAATCAAAGCTCGTACATCTTAACAGGGATTTATTTCATCCAAACAAATCTTCCTCAATCTTTGGATCAGCAGATCACAAGATTTGGTGAGGTATTCCATTGAAATAGACCTTAGAGTAAAATTTGTTTGGTCCTTTGTGAAAGAAATCATTATGTCACATGATATCCACCATTAGATGTGTCTCTTATGCTTCCCCAAAGGCGTGGGCTGAATTTGAGCTCCATTCGAGCTCGGGTGAACTCGGATCGAGCAACGATCGATGGATGGCATTTGTCTCTCGTCGCTCAAGAAGAGATAGATCACGGACAGTCCATTCCAAGTGATCATATCAAACAGTCCTGATCAAATCACGCTTTAGATCTCTAATTTCCTCCTTAACCATGAGATTAATCATGATCATCTGATCTTAGATCAGACGGCTCACAGAGAAAATGCGTCCGCCACTACTTCAGTCGATGGATATGACAACATAAATAACCAATCCCATTACGCTACGTGAAAAGTGCTCCACATCAGCCACCATGAGGCTCGATGGGATTAGGAGTTTAATTAGGCTTAATTAATCTAATTTTAATGATAAAACTTCTAAAATTTATAACTAATTATAGGAAAATCCAAAAAATACAAATAAATACTCATTTTAAAGGTAATTTAGAGGAGAATAATATAAAATTAAAATCAATTAATTTTGAATAGTGATTTTGACACAATTTAAGTTTTATTAGAAATATAATTAAGCTAATTATTCTTTAATTACTCCATCAATTAATTCTAAACTTTTTGAGATTGATTAGTGGACTGACCTCTGCAGCACATGATTTTCTAGAAATTTATTGCTTGATTAATTAGGAGTATTGCTTATTTCATTCTTAATCCCTCTCTTAACTAATTAAATGATTAATTAGCTTGTTAAACAATAATGAATCCATTAATTGAGTTGGCTAATCATTATAAAATAGTGGACATAGGGAATGAGATTAAGACCTCTTTTCTAATCTTTTCCCTAAAGTTTATTTCATTGGGATAACACTTAATCAATTTGCAACTAATTAATGACTTAATCACTTCATTAAATAGTATAAATAATCAAACTAAAAACTAAATCATTCTAGAACTCAATCATTCAATTCTTTGGTAGATTCTTAGGTGTTCAATAACTAAGAGAATTCCAAAGAAAATTATAATCAAACTACATGTGTAGGTGGGTTATAAAAGTACTTAATCAAACCCTATAGCTTAATTAACCAATAATTGTGAGCCAATTATATTAGGCCCCTTCATTTCTTAGGTGCATTGCTAATTTAATTTTCATGTGATTGCATATCATATGTTCACTCATAATTACTTGGATAATTATGTTAAAGTAGTATAGGTAAGGGGTAATTAATGGATTTAATTCATATCTTAACCTAATCAAAACATAAAATCAACCTAATTATTCTAAATTAAATCAAACCAATTCACACATGTGGGGGGTGATTGGGTTAGGACTAGCAAACACTTCTCATATTTCCTAAGTCAAATCAAATTCAAAGATAAAAATCTCCTTAAAATTTTTTGATTCATTTTAAATGATTTTATTTTATATGATTGTCCTTAGAAATTAATTAGGGTGAACGAAGTCATGTGCTTACATTCTTTTATTTCTTTCCAATCATGCTAAATATTGTCTGTCATATGAAATCATGCATTCATTTCTTTTAAAAATTAATTAAATAAAATGTTTTATTTTATGTCAAATTGCATGTTGATTAAAATTAAATATGTGTGGCTATTATCATTACTAAATCAAATGTTATTTTCAAAAGCCTATAAATCAATTATTGTAAATGAAGTGATGAAAATACCTTTAAGCTTGCATGTTGATAATATAAGACATGTAACATGAAGTTCTCTTTCCTTATCTTATATGGATATATAAAGCATTTGCAAATGTATAGTTCATTTGAAAAGAACACAACATTTGCCTAAATCTATTCTTATACATCTCCATGTCAAGACTTAAGAAGGATTTCAAATTACATATATAAATCATATTAACCAAATTAAACATAATTTCTTGCATGATTTCTTATTCTTATGGTTCTTTTTATACATTCATATATATTTGAGAAAAGTGGTATATTATTCTGGACATCTAGCGCTTTAAGCTAAGTAGTCTTACACCCATGGTGTGGAAAATAATGGCACCGTACTCACTTAAAAATCTAATACATGTTTATGTGTGATGTGGTCAATAAGTAAGGATCATAAATCACATAACCAAATTAAACATAATTCCTTGCATGATTTCTTACTCTTATGGTTCTTTTTGTACATTCATATGTATTTGAGAGAAATGGTATATTAGTTTGGACATCCCGGGGCTGCGAGGCTTTAAGTATCCCTAAGTAGGTCTTATACCTTACGCCCCTGGTGTAGAAAATAATGGCAATGTACTCACTTAAAACTCTTACATGTGTATGTGTGATGTGGTCAATGAATAAGAATCATAAATTAAGTAAATAAAATACAACTTCTGCATGGATTTTCCTATCCTTATAGTTGTTCATACATCTATATGTATCTAAGAAAGTGGTTTATTAGTCTAGACATCCCGGGGTTGCAAGGCTTTAAGTAGCTCTAAGTAGGTCTCGTACCTTACAGAGTAGAAAATATTGGGGTTGTACTCACTTATGACTTTTATACATGGGAATGTGTGTTTGACTAATAGATGAAAAATCCCTCTTTTCTATTAAAAAGGCATGCATTCATAATTAAATTAAATGAAATATTTGAATTCCAAGCATACTTCTTTACATTCATCATTAAAGTGTGCTAAGATTTACGTTGCATGTATAGGCATGCCTAGGATTATTCATATGCATGATATAGATGATGGAAAGAAATGAATGAACATGTGTTATGTGATAGTAATTCATTCTAATTAATCTTAAGATGTCTTTCTTATTGAATAGGGTCATTAGAGTGAACTTAAACTTAGGATTAATTAAAACATATAATAAGTCATTCACTAAAAGAAATTAGTTAATTAACTTGCTTTAGAAGTGACTTAAGGTAGGGATGAAAGAGAGATTCCCTCTCTTTCTTCTCTTTATAACACTTAGTTATTAAGTGTAGGCCATATAAAATAAAATAAAATATTAAGTAAAATCTTTAAATTAATTAAATTACTTAAAGAGAAATCAACACTTTATAAATTAAATCCCTCACACTTAGCAAATTACAACTCTAAATCTTAGTTAGGACATACCACATAAGCTTTCATGCACACACATCAGACTAAGTCATCATTTCTAGCTTTATGTTAGGGTAGTGTATGGTTTGATTTTTGCTTATTTTGTGATGTATTATTTTAGACTGGATGTTAAAGTGCATGTGTATAGTCTGGATTTTAAGCTGATATTAGCCTAATCATATTTTCTGTAGGAGGTTGTGCTTAAGGGGCCATCATAATAAAAATATGAATGCTTTTATCGTGCAGGTTGCTTAGCCCCTAAGCATAACCCAAGTTAGGACATGTGGGTTTGGTTACCCATGTGTGGGATGCCAAGTCCAAATTATTCATATAACTACTTGGGTTGTATGGCATGTTTAGTTAATATTTATTTTGCAGGTGTAGCTAAATTTAATTTTCTTCTTTTAATATAATTTTGCATTTGGATTAGGATGAATGTTATGAAGATTAGGATGAGCATTGGTTATAAGCCCAAGTCTTATGTATCATGTGATGCCTTTGGAGCAAGCATATCAAAATGAAGCCAAAAGAAAGAAATGGAGCAAATCAAATAAAGAAATGGAAGGTGAAGAAATAAAGAAGGAAGAATGAAGAATGTAGACTCCCATAACATTTATCATTCTTAATTGTAATTATTCTCTTGTAATCTGGGTTGTATAAGCGTAGAGCTCAGCTACCCACATTCTTTTTTGGGTTGTGCAATGGTATCTGACTGCATCGACCTTTTTAATCTTTCATGATAGTTCTATAAAATTATTTGATGATTTGTTTAGCTAGGGCATTAGTTGCATTTTCATAGTTTAGTTATGATTAATGATTGTTGTATGGCCTATATGCGATTAGGCTCTTAGGATAAAAATAAATTTTCTATCCCACTAACAACTTATAACTAAACTTTTAAAATAACTCATAACTTCATCTAAAGCTTAAGTTTTAAATCAAGATAATAAATATTTAGCATCCCCTTAGCTGGATGTTGTATGTTTAACAACACATATCATCTTGTTTCACTCGTTATTAGAGAGGGCTTCCATCTGTGCTATATAGAATGGGATTAACCTTTTAGAGCCTATGATGGAAGAACACCTATTTCTCTCTTGATTTGGCCCATAATTAATTTTTCATGCATTTAGGCATACAAAATCCCTTAGCCAATGTCAATGTAAATTGTCCAAAATTAAATAAAACTTGATAAAATATTTTCATTGGACTTAAGTCATTATTCATACCCCTCATACTTTAATATCTTAGGGAGTGGTTTTAAGGACTTATTCTCTTTTCTAAATAATAACAAGCTAGCCATCCTACAAAAAAGCATAAGACTTGCCTACATGGTTTTGAATCGTAGGAGGAGTTAGCTGGCTGCCACTCCAGGCGATAATAAGTTCAACAGTTGGGTGGTTTACTCTCTCTTGTGGAGCTAAACCATATACCCATTTTCACCTTAGATTTAGGTCATGCTTTGGCCCTCGCCAAAGCTCCCTAGATTTAGGATCCGAGGTTGTTATTTCCCTTTGTGGGCTACAAGCATAAATCCTCACCTCTAAAGCATTTCCACAATGTTGTATTGTGAAAATATAAGCCCTAGATTTCTAATATAATTTTAACTCAAATAAATTAATCTCCTCAATTTCAAATGTATAAAGCCCAACCATAGGATAGATTGGAATGTTCACTAGGCTTCCAGTATCATGAGTATTCCCTACTTATCTCCATTATCATCGATAATAACTCTCTCCTTTTGATCCATCCCACTTGATTTTCCAAAATACAACTAATCCTTTGATAGTCCTATCTTTGAATTTTCTTTGGAGACAATAATCACCTACTTTAATCAAGAGTATTCTTAAGGAATTCATTTTTCTTAAGATGTAATTAACTATGGAGGCTTGCCTCCATAAGGAACTTAACGAACCCATTTTAAATAAACACTGCCTTACTTTTCCATGTAAAGTAGGAAAAAAATATTCTATGGTATATTCGAAGTCCCATCATGCGTTAGGTGCCCTTATTAGGTGATTAGGTCCATTGTAGGGTTGTGACTTCTATTTTTTGAGATAGTACATTATTCCTCAATATTGTACACAATCACCTCAATAAGTATATCCTTAGATCTTGTGGTGTCCCCTCACATGCACACACATGAATGCAATCCAGAAATAAACACCATAAGGTTACACATTAAAACACCATATATGAAGAAACTAGGAAAAGACATGTCATTTCTATTGCGCAATTGTAAACAAAATATCAAACAATTTATAAACCCAACATAAAAGAATAACAGCCCAGTATGGTCGAGTACTGCCGTATAACTTAAAAAGAGAAATGGATAGCTGAGTTCTACCCTTATACAACCCGATATATGAAAGAATAATTATAATTTTACATAAATAAATAAATGTTATGGGGGGGGGGTCTTCTTCTTATCTCTTCTATTTTTTCATTTGGGTTTGCTTGCTCCAAAGGCATCACGGGGGCCTCCCAAGACAAAGCCTTCTAGCTACGGCTCATCCTAATCCCTCATAACACTAATCCTTATTCCTAATGCAAGATTACATAAAAATAGGAAAAGTAAATCTAACTACACCTGCAAAATAAGTGTTAGCTAAACACACCATACAATAGAAGCAGTTATATGTATAATTTAGACTTAGCACCATGCACATGGGTTACCAAGTCCGCATGTCCTGATCTAGATTATGCTTAGGGGTTAAGCAACCTGTAAAAGAGAGTATTTACTTTTATTTTTAAGTGCACCTTAAGCACAATCTTCTAAAAGCATAATTAGGCTTAACCACAACCTAACATTTAGTCTATAAAGCATACACCCTAACATCTACAATAATACATCCATCATAAAACCAAACATGCATCAAATCATGCACCGCCCTAACATAAGGCTAGAAGTGGTGACTTAATCTAAGGTGTGTGTATTAAAGCTTGTGTGGTATGCCTTAACTAGGCTTTGTTATAATTTTCTAAGCAAGAAAGGATTTAATTATAAAGGATGGTTTCATTTTAAGTGGTTTAATTGATTTGTGAGTTTTATTTAATGTTTTCTTTTGTTTCACTTGGCTTACACTTAACAACTAAGTGTTATAAAGAGAAGAGAAGAGAGGATCACTCTCTCTTATCCCTACCTTAAGCCACATCTAAAGCATCTTAATTAATCAATTCTCTTTAGTGAATGGCTTATTACATATTTTAATTAGTCTTAGGTTTAGGTTCACTTTAAATACCCTTATTCAATAAGAGAGGCATCTTAAGATTAATTGCAATGAACTACTATCACATGACACATATTCATTCATTTCTTTCCATCATATATAACTATTGACCTCACTTTTGGAGTGAGCTCTTAACTTCTCCATCTCAAACATAGACTCTTCTAGACACTAAGTGTTCCTTAGTCTTAAGACACTTCTAGTGATTAAGTGAACATTTAACCTAACCCTAGAGACTTAGAAGAGTTAGCCATAGGAATAGGTTGTGCCTTTGTATTTAGGAAGGCTTTCTTTCCCTATAGCTTAAACCCAATCCTTGCTTCCTTCCTTCAAACCAAACCTCAAATTTAAATTCCAAAATCCAAATCATGAATCAATTCCAAATCAAATGATTTGAGCCCATGATCAATTCCAAAATCCAAATCATGAATCAATTCCAAATCAAATGATTGAAACTCATGATCAATTCTAAATCCAAAACTTTCCTAAGCCTTATGAATCACAAAACTATACACAAACTTAAACCAAAATCCAACTTATATCCTTTAAGCCAATTTCTTGGATTTACCCAAATCATTCTCAAATCAATCCAAACCCTTGGATTTTCTCTTCAAACAATCACTCCTTCACATGCCCAAATATAAACTTAAACTACAATCAACAAGCCAAAATCAAACTAACCCAAGTCAAACCCATGTTCATCCTTTTGACTTGAAATTGTCAAATGAACCAAAATCCATTTGACTCCAAACCACTTGCAATTGGATTTATATTTCTATCATGAATCCATATGTGAGTTCAACCAAACTTGAATCAAGCCTTGATCAACCTAATTGATTCACTTAGGCTCACTTGACCCAAAGTGACCTAAAAGACCTTTTTGAGCCAAATTCTAATCCAACCCAAATTGGATTGAACTAAGTCCATCTAAGCCTCTCATTGTGATCAACAATCATCTTAGAATGATCAATCACTCAAATTGGGTCAAACCAAGTCAAACCTAGCCTTTGACCAAGTCAACACTTAGCCTAAATGAAACCAAAATAAGCTAAAATTCACTTGAAGCCAAATTGATTGAAACCATTAATCTAAACCAATTCATAATCAATGATTGAACATGACCAAGAAATCAATTGAGCTAAACCAAGCCTAATTGGCCACTTGACCTAAGTTGACCCAAATTGGCCTAAAAGTTAAAATGGGTCAAATCATGATTTAATCTAAATTGATTGCAACCAATGGCTCATGTTCATTCAAAATCACTTGTTGAACTTGACCAAAGTTTAATTAACCAATTAGACCCAACCTAGCCCAATTGACCATGAACCCAACTTGACCCAAAAGGTCAAATCAACTTGAAATCAAACCAAATCAAAATTGATTGAAACCAAAGCTTACAATACATTTCAAATGATCAACCATGCCAAAACCAACCCATGACCTAACCTAATTGGGTCAAATGGGTCAAATGGGTCGAATGGGTCAAATTGGTCAACTTGACTCATTTGACCCAAATGAACCTAAATGAACCAAAACCAAATCTAAACTAAATTGAACCAAACCAATGATACCCATAGACTCCAAATGATCATTTGAACTTGATATAACCCATGGTTTGACCCAATTTGACCAATTGGTCAACCTAACCCAATTTGACCCAACTTGACCCCAAGTCAAGTTGAGCCAAATCAAATCAAATGAACTCTAAATCACTTGAAATTAGGCCCAACCCATTTTTGAATCATTTCAAATCTGTCCAAATCAAACTCATAGCCAAATGACCACTTTTTCCTTAAGTCAGGGTATCCTATGGACCAAATTCACTTGAAATTTGGTCATTTCTTTCTCAAGGCCCCTTGACATCCTTCTATTGGTCCACATGGGCTCTAAGGAAGGTGGTGAACATGACCCAATGAGCTTGGGTTGGCCATGACCCAAGGAAAGGCCAAACTGACCTCCACAATCACATTTGAGCACTTAGATCACCAAATCCACTCACCACTCAAATGGGCATCCACTCTCCCTCACTCCGCTACCCAAAATGACATGTGAGATGTTTTATAGCTCAAACGTGCCTCCAATCCAAGCTATTGATCCAAAATGGCAAATCAGCCACCCACCATCTAATCCAAGGAGGGGGAGATATACCCCCTCTTAACTCAAATGACAAGCAATCCATTCCTTAGAGCTAGAAAGGTTGAATCGAAGCATCCCCAAGATTTTCCAAGCCATTCTCGAGCTCCCTCATTTCCCATTTTGGTTTCACTCAAAGTCAAATAGGGGAGGTAAACTCAAAATCCAATTCACTCAATCCTCAACTAAATTGTAATTAATCTTGCACACACCATCCTTAGACCTCATCGAGCTCAATCAAATCATTTCCCAAGTCTCCAAGCCACGAAAGTATCACTTCGATCAAGGCCGATCACCATTAAAGGGGAGCTTGGTCAACCAAGCAAACCACTTCAAATCAAGACCAGATTTCTTCAATAGGGCTTCGTCTCTACTAGATGAAGCTACCTCCTCCGTTGGAAGTGCTTGTGATAGCCTCATGAGGTAATTGCTTGAAATCATAGCCATAGGAAATTTTAGTTGGTCCTTTTCGAAGGAAATTATCATCCCATGCAATCTTGACCATTGGATGTGCATCCCCCCTCCTTTCGAATGTGTGGGATCATTTTGATCCCAATTCGAGCTCGGGTGAGCTTGAATTAAATGAGGAAAGATGAATGGTGTTCGTCTCACATCGCTCGCAAAGGAGAAGGATCATACACCATCCATTCTGCATGATTGGAATGGACGATTGTGATTAGATTATGCTAGATCCACTCTAATTCCTTCCTAAATTGCAGGATTAATCTCAGCCATCCGATCTTAGATCGGATGACTCATCGAGAAAGTACATCCACCACCAGCTGACTCAGCTCATGGATGTGAAAATTTAAATAACTTATCCCGCCACGCCATGTGGAAAGCATCTGCGTCTGCCGCCACGTGGCCCGATGGGATTAAGGGTTTAATTAGGCCTAATTAATCTGATTTTAATGGTGAAATTTCCAAAATTTATAATTAATTATAAAAAAATCCATAAAATATAAATAACACTCATTTCAAAGATAATTCAGAGGAAAATAATAGAAAATTAAAATTAATTGATTTTGAATAATAATTTAAACTCAATTTAAGTTTTATTGGAAATAGAATTAAGCTAATTACTCCTTAATTACTTTAACAATTAATTCTAAACTTCTTAAGATTGATTAGTGGGATGACCTATGCTGTCTTGATTTTCTTGGAATTTATTGCTTGATTAATTAAGGGAATTACTTGTTTCATTATTAATCACTCTTTTAACTAATTAAATGATTAATTAACATATTAAATAGTGATAAATTTATTAATTAAACTTCCTAATCATTATGAAATAGTGAATGCACATAGGGAATGAGATGGGACCTCTTTTCAATCTTTTCTCCCAAGTTTACTTCATTTGGATAAACACTTAACCAATTTGCAATAAATTAATGACTTAATCACTTCATTAAATAGTTTAAATAATTAAACTCAAAACTCAAATCATTCGAGAACTTAATCATTCAATTCTTGGGTAGATTCTTAGGTATTCAATAACCTAAGAGAAATCTAAAGGAAATTATAATCAAACTATATGTGTAGGAGGGTTATAAAAGTACTTAATCACACCCTTTAGCTTAATTAACCAATAATTGTGAGCCAATTACATTAGGCCCCTTCATTTCCTAGGTGAATTACTGATTTAATTTCCATGTGGTTGCATATCATATGTTGGCTCATAATTACTTGGATGACTATGTTAAAATGGTATAGGTAAGGGATAATTAATGGATTTAATTCATACCTTAACTTAATCAAAACATAAAATCAACCTAATTGTTTTAAATTAAACCAAACCAATTCACACATGGGGAATGGGTTAAGGCTAGTAAACCTTTTCTCATATTCCCTAAGTCAAATCAAATTCAAGTACAAAAACCTCCTTAAGGAATTTTGATTCATTTTAAGTGATCCTATTTTTATATGATTATCCTTAGGAATTAATTAAGGTGAATGAAGTCATGTACTTATATCCTTCATTTCTTTCCAATCATGCTAAATATTATTTGCCATATAAAATCATGCATATTTTGTTGAAAATTTAATTAAATAGAATTTTTCCTTTTATCTCAAATTTCTTGTGTTGGTTAAAATTAAGAATATGAGTGGCTATTATCACTATTACACCAAAAACTATTTTTTAAATCAAAGATTATGAATGAAGTGATGCTAATTATGAATATTCATAAGCTTGCATGTGATGATAGCATAAGATGTGTATTATGAAGTTCTCTTTCCTTCTCTTAACATGGATTCATATAGGATTTGCAAGTGTATAGTTCATTTGAAAATAACATAACACTTGCCTAAACCTATTCCTATGCATCTCCATATTAAGACTTAGAAGGGACCTTCATATTACACATGTAAATTATACAACCAAATCAAACATAATCTTTTGCATGATTTTTATCCATTCATTTCTTTTTGTACATCTACATGTATCTAAGAAAAGTGGTATATCAGTCTGGACATCTCAGGGCTGCGAGGCTTGAAGTAGCCCTAAGTAGGTTTTGTACCTTACGCCCCTAGTGTAGAAAATAATGGCACCGTACTCACTTATAACCTTTATACATGTGGATGTGCATTTAGCTAATGGAAGAAAAATCCCTCTTTTCTTCATAATAAAGACATGCATTAATGATCCAATTAACAAATGGAATATCCAAATTTTAAATCGCATCTCTTTGTATTCATCATCAAAGTGTGCTAAGATTTGCATTGCATGTATAGGTATGCTTGGGATTGTTCATATGCATGGTATACATGGTGGAAAAAAATGAATGAGTGTGTTATGTGATAGTAATCCACCCTAACTAATCTTAAGATGCCTTTCTAATTGAATAGGGCTATTTAGAGTGAATCTAAACTTAGGGTGGGCCATTCACTAAAAGAAATTTATTAATCAAATTTACCTTTGAAATCACTTAAGATAGGGATGAAAGAGAGCTCTCTTCTCTTTTCTTCTCTTTATAACACTTAGTTGCTAAGTGTAGGTTCATCCAAACCAAATCAAATCACTAACTAAAATTGAGAAGTCAACTAGATCACTTAAACTGAAACCACCATCTAAATTGAATCTTTCACACTTAGATAACTCGACATTAAAGCCTAGCTAGGACAAGCCATACAAGCCTTAAATAGCATACACATTAAGCTAAGTCACCACTTCTAACTCTATGATAGGGTGGTGCATGGTTTGATATATGATTTTTTTATGGTGTAATGTTTTAGACTGGATGTTATGGTGTATGTGCGTAGACTGAATGATAGGGCGATCTAAACTTAATCATGTCTTCTGCAGGGGGTTGTGCTTAAAGGGCGCTATAATAAAAATATAAATACTTTTGTTGTGCAGGTTACTTATACCCCTAAGCATATGCACAACTCAAACTAGGATAGGTGGACTTGGTTACCCATGTGTGGGGTACTAAGTCTAAATTATTCCTATCATTGCTTGGGTTGTATGGTGTGTTTAGCTAACATTTATTTTGCAGGTATAGCAAGATTTACTTTCCTTCCTTTTAATGTAATTTTTGTATTAGGATTAGGATAAGTGTTATGGGGACTAAGGTGAACATTGGTTATAAGATCATGTCTTAATTACCATGCGAGGCCTTGGAGCAAACTACATCCCAAGTCAAACTAAAAGAAAGAAAGAAATGGAGCAACCCAAGATGAAGGAATGAAGGGTAAGGAGTGAAGAAATGGAGGATGAAGGATGAAGACCCCCATAACACTTGTCACTTCATAATTATAATTATTCATTTATAATCCGGGTTGTATAAAGGTGGAGCTCGACTACCCATTTTCCTTTTTTTGGGTTATGAGATGGAACCCAACCACATCGCTCTTATTCTTTTGCACTAATTTTATAAATTGATTGATGTTATGTTTATGATTGTGCAATTAGGATGGCATGATTTTCCTAGTTTCTTAATCGTTTGATGATTATTAAATGGCCTGAATGTAATTAGCTCTAAGAAAAAATAAAATTTTTATCTAATTAATTAACTCAAAAATTAAACTAAATAATTCATAACCTCACCTAAAGCCTAGGATATAAATCAAGATAATAAAAGATTTACCAACCCCTTAGCTGGATGTTGTATGTCTTACATCATACATAAATTATATTGTCCCACTCTTACTAATGGGGGGAGTGGGTGTTCCACCTTTTCCAAAAAAAATGGCTTGACCTTTAAGAGCCACATGGTGGAAACACACCTCCTTCTTTTGATTTTGGCCAATAACCAATTTTCTCATGCATTAGGCATATGAAATCCCATAGCTTGTGTCAAATAAAAATGTCCAAAATCAAAATAAAACTTGAAAAAATTGCATTATATTAAGTCATGAATTCATGTCCCTCATGATTTAGTCTCTTATGGAGTGAGTTTAAGGACTTAGTCTCTTTCCTAAATAAATAACAGCCTAGCCATCTTACAAAGCATAAGACTTGCCTACAGATATTTAAAATCATAGGAGGAATTAGTTGGCAGTCACCCTAGGCAGTTGTAAGTCCAACAGTGGTTTACTCTCTCTTGTAGAGGTAAACCATATACCCATTTTTGCTTTAGATTTAGGTCATGCTTTGGCCCTCACCAAAGCTCCCTAGATTTAGGATCTGGGGTTGTTGTTTCCCTTTGGGATATAAGTATAAATCCTCACCTTTTAGGAATTTCTATAATCTTTTATCATGGAATTGTAAGCCTTAGATTTCTAATTAAAATTCAACTCAAACATATAATTCTCCTCAATTTCAAAAATATAATGCCCAACCATAGAATAGTTTGGGATGTTTACTAGGTTTCCTAGTATCATGAGTATCCCATACTTATCTCCCTTTGGTTTTGATAATAACCTTTTCCTCTTGATCAATCCCGCTTGATTTTTTGAAAATAACTAATTGATTGATAGTCCTATCTTTGAAATCTTTGCAGACAACAATCATTTACCTTAATTGAGAGTATTCTTAAGAAATCTTATTCTTTTGTATGTAATTAACTATGGGGGCTTGCCTCCATAGGGAACTTAACGAACCTAGCTTAAAATAAACCCTATTTTATTTTTTTTTATGTAAAGTAGGGGAAAGATCTCTTATAAATTTGAAGACCAATCATGCCTTAGGAGTCCTTTTTAGGTGATTAGGTCCATTATAGGGTAGTTACTTCTTTCTCTCGAGATAGTATACTATTCCATAATATCATACTCGATCACCCTAATAAGTACATCTATGGATCTGCATGGTGTCCCCTCACACAAAATACACACATCAATAATTCCGCACCTCCTCAAAAATAAACACCACAATAACATGCATATGATTAAGTCCTAAACATATAAATACATGCAATATGTTTTATAACACTTAAATGTAGGGTGCATAAATGAGCTTCATTGAAAAAGAGAATTATCATTCATTAGCTAAATATACATTCAAATGTTTGAAATTTCTAAGCAAGTACTTTATCATTATTTGACCAGGAGAATGAGGTAGGAACCTCTTTGGGGCTACTTAAAGCCGTGCGTCCCTGGGTGTCCAAACTAGATATACCCGCTATTCTTAAATACATATGAATGTATAAGCAACTATAAGAATAGAAAATGCAAAAGTATAATTTAATTTAATTGATTTATTTATGTGAATGAATTAAAGCTCTATCCAAATTATAATATCAAAATGCATAAAAATAAAATCAAACGGGTACGTCACCATTATTTTGTACTAGGGAAGTGAGGTAGGAACCTCCTTAGGGCTACTTAAAATCGTGCATCCCTGCAATGTCTAGACTAATATATCCACTAACATTCACACTTATGCAAATCAACATATGAATGAAAGAAAGGAACTTCACTTCATACAATAAGCTTATATTCACATGCACCTCTTATGTATGTATAGCTAATGTCACAACATGTATTATTATTCATTAATGAGCTTTTGAAAATATATTGGAGATTTAATAAGTGATAATAGCCGCACATATTTTTAATTAAGTCAACACATGCAAATTTTACATAAATAAAATCATTTATTTTTAATTGATTTTTGAAAGAAATAAATGCATGAATCAAGTGGCATGCAATATTTTAATATAATTAGAAAAAAATAAAGAAACACAAGCATGTAATTTCATTCAAGCCAACTAATTCCTAAGGCCAATCACATTAAATAAGCTTATTTAAAATAAACTAAAGTTTATTAAAGTCATTTTTGATTTCATGTTTAACTTGGTTTAAGCAAGATGTGAGAAAGAGGTGTTTGTTAATCCTAATCCCATTCCCCATATGTATGAATTAATTTGATTTAATAAAAAGCAATTAGGTTGATTTTATGAATTGGTTAAGTTAAGCATGGATTAAATCAATTAATTAACCCTTACTTATGTTATCTTAAGGATAATTAATTAAAAAAATTATGAGCTAATATGACATGAAAATAAATTGAAAAGTAAATAGCAATGCTCCTATGAAATGAAAGGGGCCTAATACAATTAACTCATAATCATTTAACAATTAAGCTTAAGGAACCATTTTAATTATTTTTATGGTTTTTTCACACATGTGAGCTAATCATAATTTCATTAAGCTCTATTTAGGTTATTCAACACCCAAAGATATACCTAAGGATTAATTAGGGAAATCATATTTAAATAGATTTTTCAAATCCATTAATTCATCTCTCCTAAAAAAGGGACTAACCAAGGCTAATAATTATCTTGAAATGAGATGGACTTAAGGGAAAGGTAGGGCAAGAGCTCCCCACCTATTTCTATAAGCCATCCACTAGATTAAGCATAATTTAATATGATTTGAATTTTAATCTAGCTAATTAAGCTTCTAATTAGTTAATTAATTAATAATTAGGACTTTCATTGAAAAGAGAGGGAAAATTAGAAAAGGATTAGGAGGGAGGCTCCAATCCACTTCCCTAAGTCTCCTTACTATTCAACTATGATTAGGGAGTTCAAATAATTAATTAATCATTTTCCATATGCTTAATCATCCCTTAATGAAGTTAAGAGGGTAATTAGGGCTTAATCAATTAATTTATCTGGTTAAGCAACCAATAAATTCCAAGAAAAATATGGGAAGCATAAGTCATCCCCCTAAACATCCTTAGAAAGTTTAAAATCAATTAGATGATTAATTAAGGAGTAATTAAGATAATTAAGTTTAAATTAAACCCTAATAAAGCTCTATTTACTATTCAAAATTCATTAGAAACACTTTTATTAAATTCTTCTTTGAAATACCTTTAAAATGAGCCCACATTTGTATTTTTTGAATTTTTCTACAATTAGTTATGAATTATAGAAGTTCAACACAAAAAATGGATTAATTAACCCTGATTAAAGCCCTAATCCCATCGGTGCCATGCGACATGTTGATGCGGCGCACTGACATGGCATGCTTTCCATGTGGCATAACAGGATTGGTTATTTAAGTTATCACATCATCGAGTCGGTACGACGATTTCACGTGGATTATCAATCAGATCAAACGATTAATCTCAAAGTTTAGAGGGAATAATTAGGGGGTTTATGCCTGATTTAATCATGACCATCCATTTTGATCACGCAGAATGGATTTCCTGTGATCTGGATACCATCCATCTTTCTCTGTTTGATCCAAGCTCACTAGAGCTTGGATTGATTCCAAAATGATCTCACACCATTAAAGGAAGGAGAGGAACACATCCAATGGCTAAGATCGCATGACATGAAAATTCTCTTCGAAAAGGACCAACCACACTTCACCTAGGCTATGGTTTTGAGTAATTACCTCACTGGAGCTCAAGACCAATGGTGGGATCGATGGAGGTAGCTTCGTCTAGTATAAATGAAGCCCTGAGAAGCTTGGGCCTTGATTTGGAGTAGATCCCTCAGACGTCCAATCCACACAATTTGGAGCTTCGGTCTTGATCAAACTCAAGCTTTTGGTGGCTTTGGAGCTTGGGAAACGTTCAGCTTTGATATCGTGTGTGGAAGGTGTGTGCAAAGTTGATTGAAGTTTGGTTGAGAGATGGATGAGTTTGAATCAATGGAGGCCTCCCTTATTTTGGTTTGACGTAAAACCAAGAAGGGAGAAAAATGGGGGAGCTTAAAAGCTTGGGGAATGGCTGTGGAAGACTATCCTTCACTCTCTCTAGCTCAAACGAAGATGAATCAATGATTCTCTTTTGAATTGAGGGGGTATATCCCTCAATTACTAAGGTGGGTGGACAGAATTCAATCCCATTTTCTTGCTGGCCAATCACCATCAGACTGCTGGAATTATCTCCATCAAGTCCATGTGGCTTGCTAGGGGGGGGAGGCTTGGGAGGTGGCTCAAGGTCTAATATGGGGGAGCTCTTCTTTCTTTGTCCATAGGGTGCTCGGTTTGCATGGGAGATGAGTAAACTCACCTCCCCCTGGTTTATGGTAAGTCCTAGTGTGCTTAGAGTGAGCTAGGAAGATTATGCATGATTCATTTGAACAATTGAATGGCTGCCCAAGTATTGGAGAGTGGACTTTGCCAAATGGGAAGGAATCCAATGCAAAGAGGTTTGTCCAACAGCTAATCCCCTTTGATGGTCCACTTTGCTTATGGGTAGACTTTGGGATGACCTAGGGTCAATTTGGGTTGAATTTGGTGTTGGTTCATGTTCAATTAGTGAATTGAAAATGATTGTAGGCTTTGGTTTGAATCAATTTAGGTTTCATTTGGATTTTGGCCAATTTGACCCTTTAGGTTAATTTGGGCTAGGTTGGGTCAAGTTGACCAATTGGTCAAATTAGGCTCAACTGTGGCTTTGGTCAAGTTTAATAGTTGATTTGGAATGAACTTGAGCTATTGGTTGCAATCAATTTGGGTTTAATTTGAATTTTGGCCAATTTGACCATTTAGGTCAATTTGGGCAAGTTGATCAATTGGTCAAATTGAGCTTGATTATGGCTTCAATCAAGTTCAATAATTTATTTTGAATGAACTTGAGCCATTGGTTGCAATTAATTTGGGTTAGATCATGATTTGACCTATTTTGGCTTTTTATCAATTTGGGTTAACTTGGGCCAATTGGCCAATTAGACTTGGTTTGACTTAATTGAGGGTTTGGTCATGTTTAATCATTGATTATGAGTTCATTTGGATCAATGGTTTCAATCAATTTGGCATATGATGGGTTTTGGCTAGTTTAGGTTTTATTTGGGCTAAAGGTTGACTTGGTCAAAGGACTAAGTTGACTTGGTTTGACCCAATTGAGATGATTGATCATCTTAGGATGATTGTTGATCATGACATGATGTTTTGATGGCCTTAGTTCAATCCAATTTAGGTTGCATTAGAACTTGATTAAAAAAGGGGTTCTTTAGGTCACTTTGGGTCAAGTGGACCTAAATGGGTCAAATGGTTTGATTTTGGCTTGATTGAAGTTTACTTGAACTCATATATGAGCCTAGGATTGAAATATAAATCCAACTACAATCAATTTGGGGTCTAATGGGTTTTGGCTCATTTGAAGTTTTCATGTCAAAAGGGCTAACTTGGGCTTGACTTGGGTTGACTAGAGTTTGATTTGACAATTGTAGTTTATGTTTATATTTGGCTAAATGATTGAAGGAATGATTGATTCATGAAAGAAATCCACTGGTTTTGGCTTGATTTGATAGGATTTAGCCAAGTCCAAGAAATTGTCTAGAAGGATTGAATTGAGTTTTGATTTGATTTTGGACATGGTTTTGGTCATGTGAATTTATATTTCATTTATATTTGAGGATATAAATGAAGATATAAATGAGTTATGAGAAAATCAATTGAGTTTGGAGTGATTTGGAAGCAAATTTCACCAAGCTTAAGGGTGTAGGTCAAAAGGGCTTAAGTAGGGAATTGATTTGGTTGATTTATTTTTGGTCATTGAAGGGTGGGCTTCATTTACATTTATGAATATAAATGAGGGAGTAATTGGTTTATAAAGAAGCTAATTGATTTTAGGTTGATTTCTATGGGATTTGATTAAGCTTATGGAGGTAGGTCCATAGGGCTTAAGAGGGAATTTAGCTTGGTTTGATTTAGTTTGATTTGGTTTTGGCTATTTATGTGTGGATTTCATTTATATTTATGAATATAAATGAATGAATAATTGATTTATAAAGAAATCAATCAAGCTTGGGACAATTTAGGTAGATTTGACTAAGCTTTGAGAGTGGTCATAAGGCTTAAGAAGGAATTTTTGACTTATATTTGATTTGAGGATTGAATCATTTGGAATTGGGTTTGAGTTAGGATTTGGTAAATGATTGAGAGAGTGAATTGATCTTTGAGAAAATCAGATGAATTGGGATTGATTTGAATTTGGTTAAGGCTAAGTCCATAAGATGAAATCAAAGGGCTTAGGAAGAATATTGATCTTGAATTTGATTATGGGTTTCAAGGATTTGGTTTGAAATTTGGATTTAGATTTGGTAAATGATTGAAGGATTGAATTAATCTTTGAAAAAATTAATTGAATCATGACTGATTTGAATTTGGTTATGGCTAAGTCTATAAGATGAAATCAAAGGGCTTAGAAAGGGTTTTGAATTTAATCATGGGATTTTATGGAGAAATCTTGAGCTTGAATTTGATCATGAGATTGATTATGAGTCCTGAAATTTGGTTTAGTATGAATTTGAGGTTTGGTTTGAGAAGGAAAGTGTGGATTGGGTTAAGGCTATAGGGTAGTTAAGTCTTCCTAAGTCCCTAAGGCATAACCTATTCCTACTAACTCTTGTATGTCTCTAGACTTAGGTTAAGTGTTCACCTAATCACTAGAAAGTGCCTTAAGGCTAAGAAGCTCTTAGTGTCTACAAGAGTCCAAGATCTATGATGAGGAAGTTGAGAACTCACTCCAAAAGTGAGGTCAACAGACCTATAATCATAAATGAAGGGATTTGATGGCTTGATTTGATCCAACAAGAGTTTAATTGGAATTTGGTTCAATTACCCCTTTTAGATCATTTTGAGTTAAGTGACTTGGTCAAGTCAACATGGACCAATTGGGATTATGGATGGTTAGAATGTGTTCAATGATAAATTTGAGATTGATTGATAATTTTGATTGCAATTGATTTGGGTTTAATTAGGTTTTGGCTCATTTGAATTGTTTAGGTCAAATGGGATAACTTGGGTTGATTACATTCCTTTGATTCAATTGGCTTGATAATAAATGTTAAGTGACTTGAAATGATCCATTGAATAGTCAGAGTGATTGAGAAAATCAAATTGGATTTAGTTTGTTTGAATTGGTTTGAATTAATATATAGGATTATAATGAAGTTAACTTGGATTAAGATCTAAGTTCATTTGGCTTGGAGCTTGGATTAGAAAACCCAATTCAATTAAGATTAATTGAATAGATTTAAGGTTGGTTTAGCTCCATCTACATGAGCATAGGTTTTGGATGAGTGAATGGGCATGATTTTTGGTTCAGGCCTAAACCTATTTGTGCTAAGGTAAACTCTAGACTTACGTTTATACCCTATAAGCCTTCAAGCTTATGTTTAGTGTTCGCTTGATCACTAAAAGTGTCTTATCACTAAAAAAATCCAAGTGTCTATAAGGTTCCTAGATCTAAGATGGGAAGGATTAATTTTCACTCCAAAAGTGAGGTCAACAGTGTGTCATAGATGCAATACATTCATCTTGATCATCACCTGCTCATAGTATTAGTTGAACATTGGTCATTGTAAATAAATACATTTCACTTGGTAGTTGATGAGATGACTATTACATTATAGGATGTTGTTATGATTTTAGGAGTTCAGATTGATTTTTCGTCTATAATTGGCTATGTTGTAGTTGAGGATGGCAATAGATGGGCTTCATGGACAAATTATTGTGATGAACTCAATGGAGCACATATGCATGCAGAAGTCGTATACCATGATCCAATTCAGCCTTATGTCATGTCAAAATTTTGTATGCGACAGACTCATGCACATACTTATTTTCCTTTATGGTGGTTATGTTGAACATATTAGAGAGATTCATATATAGATCTCACCAAGATCAAGTTTGTTATGCATGTTAGAGTGTACTACTCTTTGTTATTAGTTGTTTCTTCTGGACATATTAGGGTTGGAGGTTCATCTGCAGTATCCACCACTATTAGAAGATATTACTGCATTTAAGCAACTTTCATTGGGGTTGGTTGTACTTGCTCATTTATACAAGGAGTTGCATGAGGCGATGAAGCCTAAGCATACAAATATGGATGGATGCCTACACTTTATGCTGGTATGGTCATGGGAGCACATTCATGTGGGTACACCTACATTACATATATTTTATCTTATGAAGATAGATGAATTAAGCGTAGGGTGTATGTGGAATGAAAGCTTTGTACGAGGGATAACACCCACCCACATTAGGTTTATAGAGATGAACTTGATGGGCTGCTATAAAGTCAAGTACATTGGATTATAAATATGTTGGTTGAATTCCTTGTAATAAATTTATTATTTTTAACATGTTTCTTTTAAAATGCATAGCCTTAACTTTATATATTAAAGGAATCCACAATTTCTCCAGATACTTATTACTCTTGATCACCTAGACAGCAATTAATGGTAAGTTTACAAGAAGTTACAAGTTTATATTTTTTTTAATGAAATAATACTAAACTATTTTATTTCTAAATAGTGCGAGCATATACTAGATACGAAAAATATATTCCAGTCTTATTTTGGGAGAGATGAAGATACAAAATTTCAACAATCAATCAAAAAAATATGATGAGTTATGCAGGGCACTATGATGACATATGTACATTTCTGATAATAAGTACAAAGGCACGGATGTTCCAGGAGCTTCATCATCACCTCAGCCAGATACTTTAAGGATGGGTGTTATTCTATCTTTTACACCAATGGTCGGTCCCTCTACATATACATTCACATATCCTCCTTCGTATTCATATCATGAATATATATGGAGTCAATTTTAGCCATTGCATGGGCCAGTCCCTCCTAGCTATGGTCTTATGCTATTCTATGTGACACCCAGCCACAAAGTGTATCATATGTTCCCTCTCCATACATAGGCTTCACCTGAGATACCTGGCGTCACACCTCTAGGTTACTCACAACATCCTCCTGAGCAGGTTGAGGAGGAGGACCAGCGATGAGGACATCATCTATGGGACCGACCTCTACAACCACTGGTTCATTACACTCCTAAGAGTGACATCATTCCACCATGCAAACCTCACCAATGATAGTTTTCTTTGCTCTTATGTTTTGTAGGTAGTTGAGACATTTTAGTTGAAGTACTACTTTGTATTAAGTTATATTAATTTTAATTCACTTCTATATTTGTATTATTGGTTTATATTTCATTTGAGCTTGGTTATAAGTTATTTAGTGAACTGATGTGTGGTTGGCTATGGACCTTTATTTTTCATTCATTCTTATGATATTTCACCTTCTGATATTTGAAAACTGAGAGCATATTCTCTATGGCACATAGGATTAGAAATTAAGCATTGATTTTATTAAAATTGTGAATGATCTTGTGAGTATCGTCAAAAATTGTCAACACAGAAGTCATAAAGAATTTTGTAAACTTTCCAATGATACTAAAATCACTAAATTCCAATGCTGAACGAGTGCCCTATGGCCAAAAGATCATTGTCGGGTGCAAAATTCCAGTTTCGCAATATAAAATGCAAGAATATTTCTAAAAACTATGGTTGATCGAGCAAGTATCATAGAAAGTTGTTACCATAAAAATTGTAGAGAATTTTATAAGCTTTCCAACGATATCAAAATTGTTGAATTCGGACATCAGATGAATACACTAGGGGCAAAAATGTTGTCTGGTGCAACAAAAAAATTTAAATAGTTCAAAGTCTATCACCAGTTGAACAGGCGACGTGGTCTATTTTTTATTTTTCAAAAAATTACTTAAATAGCTAATCTAAATTTTAATTAAGATTACTTTTAAAATTTAGCCTTTTATAGCTTCCAAAAGTGAAGGAAAAAGTTGTAATCTCAAAATTTTGCTCAAACACATGGTAACATAAGAGGAAATCTCATGCATTCCTTGATCAAGTGGGATGCATCGCAGTGCAGGCAGGGTCTACATGATTAGCCTAGTGGGATCTCAGGTACAATGCTCTATCTTTTAGAGAAACTGTGTGGCGACCTTGAAACCAGTCCGAGATCTTGGCTTCACATGCATCAAATTGGCCCAAACATATGGAGCATTGATAAGTGCGGAGCACCTTGTTGAATAATCTCAGACAAACAATAGAACTATGATCATGACTAATGATGAAGTCAAATTTGAACTTTTTTCAAGGAGTGAAGCCAAATTTGAATTTTTTTCATGGAGTGATACCTCTAAGGGAAAGGATGATATCTACAAAGAAAGCACATGCAACCACCAAACCGAAAGACCCAATATAAATGCGAAAAAAATGAGAGTAAGATATAGGAAAGATGAGATCTCCTAACTTTCTTGCCTAAAATTATACTTTCTTCATAAAACAATTTCAATGAAAAATGTCATTGCTTTAATATATGAAATAAAGTGACTTCTTCTATTTATTTCAATTCTAACTTTTTCTCCTTAACTCAATTTCTAAAGTTATTGATATTATAGAATTTATTATTTAACACAATCTCAACAATAAGATCTTTGTCACTAGAAGATGTAAATGAGTCAAGTCGAGCTTGAGTTTGAGCTCAAGTCATAACAAAGTCAAGCTTGACTCATGTAAACATAAGTTGCTAGAACTCAAGCTTGAGCTCTACTCGAAAAGTCAATGTCTAACTTTTGCTCGGCTCAAGAGCTTAAGCACAAATGGGAAGCCCAAGCACGGTTCAATTTTAAGCTCAATTTTGAGCTCATTCTTTACATCAAACAAATTTAATGATAAGAACAAATGTAAATCGAAGAAGGGAAGAGGCTCTAGCAACAGAGAATGAAAAAGGCACCTCATGCTTGTCCCAAAAAAAAGGTATCTCATGCTCTCAATTTTTGCAACCAGTAGGTAGAAAATCTTTGAATCCAATCTCCATAGTAGCCTTGTAGCCGGTCCTCTTAGGAAGGAGAAAAGGTACAAAGAGTGGAGCGAGTGGTAGGTCGGTGGTGAAGCTCATGATTTAAGGTTTATATGAGAGCGAATGAGAAAGGGTTGGACTAACAGGGATGAAGATAAGGACCCACATCACTCGTGAAGGAATCAGATGGGAGGGGATTCAATGAACTGGGTGTGTTGGGAATGAACTGGTGGTTGTTGGGGAGACTAGAGGGGATGAACTCGAGCAGCATGATAAGCTTTTAAATTGAGTTATATTAAACTTAAGCTCAACCTCAATTATTAAACAATACTTAGTTGAGCTCAAGCTCAAATTCATGACTCAATAAGTTGAGCTCGCCAACTTCTAAAAAATAGATAGCTCAACTCAATTACATTTATTTAACATTTGTGTATAAAAAATTCACCTCGTTTGGAGGTTCAGATCTTTCCACATGCTCTGAGTTGGATGTTTGACCAACCATACTAAATATGATAAAATAATATTATATATCTCTTTCAATATATAGTGACAAAATTAGAATATTGTTATAAAGTATATAAAAATGTGATTTAAAATGAGAAAGAAAAAATAATTTACAAGAAATGCTTTTAATTAATAATCAAATTAAACAAATTAATAGAAAAAATCACATTTGAGGAAGCTACTATAAATCAAAATTTAAAATTAGTATATGAAAAGTAATTTTTGAAAAGCTACCATGCATGTTATAAATATTTTTTTTTTAAAATTCAAATAATGATTTTTGATAGCCATCACAAGTATTTTGGGATGGTGTTTTGTCCAAGGTGTGGTTCCCACCGTACCACTCTAAGTATTTGGCAAATTACATTAGGCTGCATTTTGAAGAGTCTGCAATAGGAAGACTACATTTTCCAACCTAACATAGCCAAGTGCAATGGAAGTCAGAAAGTTGAGATTTGATTTTTTGAAAATAAAAATATTTATAGTACCCACCACATCTTTTTAGTTAGCCACTTCTTATGTAGCACATCTATCATTATTTTTTCATAAAGCTGTAGATATCTCAAATAGGTCTCAAAATTAGTTCTCAAAACTAATTTTCCATCACAACTTTTTAAAATATAGCTAAAAAAATTAATAACTAAATGAAATTATGATTGCTTTGTAAAAGTCAAAGCAATCACAAATTTATGGCAAAGTCAAAATTTTCTCTACTTCCTTTTCACTTTATTCTTTTAATGTTAGTATATAAAAAAATTAATTTATATTTAGAAATGACATTTTATAAAAAAAATTATAAAATGTGCTTTATAAATTTTTTTTCATCTTAGTTACTCATTAATTTTACTTTAAAATATTAAAAAAATTTTAAAATTTTAAATAAATTTAATTGTAGATCTGCGCACACATATATTAGATCTTGAATTCAAGACTTTAAGATTGACATTAAAGCACCTAATTATTAGATCCTACTTTATATTTTTAGTTGGATGGTTTATAGTGCTACTTTTGTGAGATCTTCGATCTGTATAGGTTGATATGACATATATTATTCCTTCTATGTTTTAAAGTATATTATTGTTTTCTCTTCACTTTTGACTATAGCTCCTTTAGTTATCTATGTTGTATTATTTAGTCCTCAAAATTTAGCCTTTATTTTTTAAAAAAATTTATGTTTACACCATTCTATCCTTCTACTCTTGTTTTTTTTTTCAATTAGTTCAACTATACTTCTCCATTTTTTTCATTAAAAAAAGCCTCTTCCAATGACCTAGACATACATATATC
Organism: Cymbidium sinense; assembly: GCA_021442155.1. Lineage (NCBI taxonomy): Eukaryota > Viridiplantae > Streptophyta > Magnoliopsida > Asparagales > Orchidaceae > Cymbidium > Cymbidium sinense. Next base: position 6,026,486 of record CM038220.1, on the reverse strand, counting down.
CACATTAATTGATGTCCTAGGAAAATTGGGAGTTGGAGCTTAAATTTGATTGAGAACAATAATTGTATACATACTACAAAAGGTTGAAAAGATAGAGAAACATGCTTAAGCTCATGTACAAAAGCTAGCACAAGTTAAAATAGAGGAATAAAAGACTTAAGGTCTATTTGAGATAGTTGTAGCTGTATGAAGAAGCAATTATGGATGGAGTTGCTGTAGAAAAATTTGTCTAAGAGGCTGCATAGACACAACAATTTTATAAAAAAATAATAATAATCAAACCATAGCTTTTAGTTGCCATTGCACTTAGCTAGGTTGAAAAACACAATTTTCATCACAGATTCTTCAAAATGCATCTCCGCTGCAGTTTGTCAAACAACTGGAGTGGTGTGGTTCGAAACCTCACCAGGAAAGTGAGTGTAATGTATTCCATATAGAATAGTTTTATAAATTCTTGTTTATATTGATGAATTTGGAATGCAATATAAAATTTTAGTACAATTCAAATTCACCATTTAATTCTAATAAAGGAATTTAAAATTCACTCAATTTTGATTAATTTTAAATTCATCACTCGGTGTAAAGTGACAACAGTCATCGTCGGCCATGCGCCACCGCACATCAGCCACCACCCATTGCCGCTGGTCATCGACCACCGCCATAACCCTCCACTGCTTTGGTGGGCCTCTCCACCATTGTCCCTTACTGCCATTGCTGGTCACCGGCCACCACCCAATACCTCCAATCAGAGCATCGACACCCACCTCCTCAGGCTATCACTCACTCTCCACATCACGCCAAGTATCATCCGCCATCACTAACACCACTCACCATCACACCACGCTTATACAACCACTACCATTATTTGACCACCACAATCCATCATATCTACCATTAAAACCACCACCGACTGCTGCCCACCACTACCGGCCACTGATTGCCGCACACCACCTATCACCGCCTCCATTGGTCATTGTCAAATACATTCACTTTACCAAAAAAAGTAAAAAAAAATAGATCACTACATTTATAGAGTTGAAAGCCAAAATATTTAATACACAGCGTATTTCAAACCAAACAACCCCTATATCTCATCATAATTCATCAAAAACAATTTCCTAAGGTGAAAAGATCACTTGTGAGACAAATTAGTTCTAAATAAATTAAAAAGTATATCTAAGTTAGGTTATCACTTCTCATTAATCTAGGACTTAACCATATATCTCATGAAACATGCTTGTCAAAGGCTCTATCTTAAGAGATATGATACATAATACACATTATTTGTCCTTAAATGATGACCTTTAATGCATGATGAACTTTTCCATATTGTGAATGTGCACTAGTGTTTAAGGGTTTTGATCACTAGTTGGCTCTATCTTATATCTCCTCCATGAGATATAAGAGAGAAAAGACAAATTTAAATATTTAGCTAGAGAGAGTTTTAATTTTGATTTTAAAATAAATTCTTAAACAATTTTACAGTTATTTATCATTTTTATTAAAATTGGTAGAAAATATTTTATTCTATGAGCTATCATGAAATTGTATATATCTCTAACAATCATGTTACAATAATAAAGAAAAAAATAAAGACAAATAAAGTAAACATAAACAATCACTATGTCACGATGATTATGAAAAAATATATCATAGCGATGCAATCAAACACTTTGCTTATATATATTCAGAATAAAAATAAAAAATGATAGCTAGGTTTCACCCAACATGCTCGGATAAAGTAATGTAATAATGTATAAGTTTTAGTTTTACTTTGTTCTTAATATTTTAAATTGGTTCAAAAAGTTATTTTTTTTTCATAAATTTAATTCTAAAAAAACAAGTAAATATTTATATATAATAAAATAATGCTATAAAATATGATAAAAATAGTTAACAAGTTTGATGTAAAAAATTTTAAAAAATAAATTAAACTAGTATTAATAACCATCTCATAAGGTAAACAAATATTATACTTAGTTTTTCTTAACTAAATTTGTTTGAATATGTAGGTTGACTTTCAAAATATAAAAGTCATTGATAAGCATAAAAATTTATTGGATTTTACATATTTTATATAAATATTTATGTTTAGTTAATGTTAAATATAGTTAAATATGAACTAAAAAGAAAGAAAACCGAATGTTTCAAGACCAACGCTTGTGCCAAGTAGTGCCACGATGTTATATTTGAAGAAATTTTGATACAAAGATAGAGAATCTAGTGTCAAGGTTCTAGATGATCAACATTGAAGCACCGTATGATCTACAGATTTGGACCACAAGATAATAACCCCAGCTCATAGGTGCTATGAGAAACAATGTTGCAACACTTGAAGATAGTAACCAAAGCACTTAATGTTGAAGGACCAATGTTGTATCACCAATTCCTTTACATTTAAGCATAAAATAGAAAGTAGAGTGTCTTAGTGCTAGTCTTTCAGTGTCAAGTCACCAAAATAGTTCATGTTTAAGTAGACATTCAGAGAGTTTAGAATCAAGGCATTACAGCCTAGCACCATTGTGCTACTCCCTAACATATGTAGTTTTAAGCAATTTCAACATCTAATTTTAAGAGTTTCAAGGGTAATTTCTAAAATTTTTTAGGGGGAACATTTGGAATAACTGAGAAGGGGTGCAACACTTATAAATAAACATTCATTTACAAAGAAAAAGATTTTTGCAAGTTCGATAAGTGTCAATGTATTAATGTGAGTGGGTGTATCATGTATTTATGTGGGTTTGTGTGTGAGTATATGTGTGAAGATGGAGAAAGAGTAGATTCAAAAGAAAATGATTCATTGGAGGAAGATAAGAAATAGAAATAAGAACTTAAAAGACAATTACTCAATTAAATTTTTTTCTTAGTCTTGATCATTGCTAAATGTTCTTTCATGTGTATTAAATGATGGTGATATCTCTTTCTCAAATGAGTAGCTAAGTGTATTGTATTCAAGATTTGTGGAACCTTGTATTGTTTATTAGGAATAATGAATTATGAAGTTTAAAGAAAATGTTTAGTAATTTCTTTGTATTTAATTTATTTGTAATCTAGTCAATTATAATCTTCGGATTAAATGTTGTCTAAAGATATCAAAAGAGTCCTAGAAGAACAAGTAGGAAGAAGCAATCATGTCTTTTAAATATACATAAGAATATGATATTAAAGACTCACAATCATATAGGAGAAGATAATAATGTAATAACTTATTTTAATTAATATATAGACATAGTTAATAGTGATTATATCTTTCCAAACTAGATGAATATGGATAGATAAAATTATTATTGATTGACAACTACATAAAATAATTTTAAAATAACAAAATTTATAAAAACAATCAAGTGACCATAAATTCATCGTATATTTTTCTAGAACTATGTAAAATTCTTTATCTTTAAAAGTAGCTTTTATAATTTTAGGTTTACTTTAACTTTTAAATTTTAATTTTGTTGGATAAAAATCTAGGTTAGCAATGTATAGTATTTAACTTAATAAAATTTTATAAAAGATCCTCATTGAAACGTTACTCAACTTATCATTATATTACTTGAACGACATGTGCACTTGCATACACCATTGACAACAACAACAACAAGCCTTTATCCCACTAAGTGGGGTCGGCTACATGAATCCTTTGCCTCCATTGTGTCATATTGTGTGTCAAATTTTCATTTAATTCAAGTATACTAAGGTCATTTTTTATACATCTTAACCAAGTCTTTTTAGGTCTACCTCTACCTTTCTTAACATAAGGCAAATCTAATGCATCTACTCTCCTAACTGGGTCATCGGATGGCCGATGCTTTATGTGGCCAAACCATCTAAGGCGACTCTCTCTAATCTTATCTTCCACTAAAGCTACTCCAACTTTTTCCTGAACATACTCATTTCACATTTTATCTCTAAGAGTGAAGCCACTCATCCACTTGAGTATCCTCATCTCTACAACACTTAACTTAGTCTTATGCTTCTCTTTTATTGGCCAACATAATGCACCAGAAATCATTGCTGGTCTTACCACCATCTTATAAAATTTTCTTTAAGTTTAAGTAGTGCTTTTCAATCACAACATGTCAGATGCATTCCTCCACTTCAAACATCCAACTTGAATTCTACTAATAACATCTCCATCTATTTCACCATCATTTTGAACAATAGAGCCTAAATATCTGAATCACTCACTCTTTTTAATGACTTGTTCACCTAATGTCACAACACTACCACTAGAACTTCTATAACTAAAATTTCACTCAATATATTCAATTTTAGATCTACTTAAATGAAAACCTTTAGACTCTAAGGTTGACCTCCTTAATTCAAGTTTCTCTTGGACTCCCTCTTCAGTCTTATCAACAAGAAGAATGTCATCTGGGAAAAGCATACACCAAGGTACATCTTCATGTAAATGCCTAATTAGAACATCCATAACTAAAGCAAAAAAGATAAGGGCTTAAAGTTGATCCTTGATGTAATCCAATTGAAATGGGAAAATATTTTGTCAATCTTCCTTGTGTTCGAACACAAGTAACAACTCTAGTATACATATCCTTAATGACTTGAATATAACCAATATTAAGTCCTTTGTTTTCTAGAACTCTCCAAAGAACATCTCTTGAAACTTTATCATAAGCTTTCTCTAAATCAATAAATATCATATGTAGATCCTCCTTACTTTCTCTATACTTCTCCATCAAACCTCTTAACAAATGTATAGCATCCATAGTAGATCTTCCTAGCATGAAACCAAACTGATTGTGAGAAATTTTTGTATCACACCGTAACCTATGCTCAATTACTCTCTCCCATAATTTTAATGTATTACATTAACTTAATTCCTCTATAATTTGCACACTCTTGTTCATCACCTTTATTCTTAAATATAGAAACCAACAAACTCTTTCTCCACTCATCTCGCATCATTTTAGTCTTTAAAATAACATTACAAAGATTTGTAAGCCAAGAAATTCCTCGATCTCCTAAACATTTCCACACTTCTATTGGAATATCATCACGTCCTACTATTTTTTCCACATTTCAATTTATTTAAAGCTTCTCTAACTCCAGATTTACTAATATGATGATAAAAATAAAATTCTTTTTTTGTTTTAGTATTAAGGTTGCTAAAATCAATTGTATTTTCAGATCCTTCATTGAAAAATTTATCAAAATATCTCATCCAGCTATTATCGATATCCATTTCTAAGAAAAGTATTTTATGATTTTCATCCTTAATACACTCACTTGAACTAGATCTTTACTTCTTCTGTCTCTTTGGTTGGCTAACTTATACATACATCTTTCACCTTCTTTGGTATTTAAGCTATTGTATAAATCAGTAAAAGTAAAATTTTTTGCATCATATATTGCTTTCTTAGAATCTCTACATGTCACTTTATATCTTTCCCAATTCTCCAAGTTTTTATATCTAAATCAAGTTTTTTAATAATGTTTCTTATTATTTATTTTTTCTTGCACATTTTGACTCCTCCACCAAGTATTTTTATTAAAAATCTTTTCCATTTGATTCTCCAAGCATATTTTTTGCATCTTGTTTAATTTCACTTGCTACTTTTTTCCACAAACATTAGCTTCCTTATGGACATCCCAAATTCTAAGGTATTGTAGCTTGCTCTTAAAAATATTTTTATTAGTGATCTTATAGTGTTCCCATCTAATCTTAGGATAATAATTTGATTTATTTTTCATCTTCTGATCGATCATCTTAAAATCTAAAAATAACAATCGATGTTGGGTACTTAAACTTTCACTTGGAATGACCCTACCATCTTTATAATCTAAACGATTTATTTTTATAATAATCAATCTGTGATTTACTAGATTTATTTTTATAAGTAATAATATACTCATCTCTTTTCTTAAATAAAGTATTGCATCCATCGTTTAGCCAAGTCAAATTTTTATTGTCATTGATGTAGAAGTGTGTAATATTAAATTCTCAATGAATGAATGTGATCATACCCTTTAATCATAAAATACATGTATTGCTTATAAATATCTTTATGATCTTTTAAAATAATAAAATAGAATAAATTGATGTTTAAAAACATACTCTCCTTTAGGAGATTGTGTCATACCCTTTCAAAAAGTGATTAGACTATTATCTTCATAAGGCAATCCAATTTACTAACACAAGCTAGGCTAGAATAAATGGCTAATGAGATACTATAATTTGTGATCTAAAGGAGATTGCCTTTGAAGAAGTGTTTAACAAATAAAGAAAATTTATCATCTTGAAGTTCTTGATGCCACAAATTATATATATATATATATATATATATATATATATATATATATATATATATATATATATATATATATATATATATATATATATATATATATATATATATATATATTTTGATGTAAAATAATGTAACACAATAATATAACAGTATATAATTGTTAGGATCCAATAGACAATTTTATTAGATTGTATTGTATTTTTATGTTTAATTAATGATAAGCTATGATTTATTTTTGTAAGCTTTAATATTTTTAGGAAATTCTCATTTAAGATAAAAATAAAGAAAATCAAGATTTTCAAGATTAACACTTAGGTGATATGCAATGCAACACTGTGACGTCAATCATGATGAAATTGACTGTAGAGATAGAGAATCTAGTGTCACAATGTTCAATCAACAGTGTCGAGGCACTGCAATTGTCGAACGTTTGGACCTCAAGTTAGTGAACCTAGAGCCTTAGTGCAACTAGAAGAAGCACCATGATGCTAATGTAAGCCAAAAGAAACTTAAAAGTACAATAAGAAAGTAAGTTGTGCATCTTAGAGCTCAGTTGTGCCGTGACACTAACTAGATCCCTCCCATTCCAAACATAAAGATAGAGAGTCTAGCACTATGGCGCTACAATCTGGTGTCGTGGCGCTACGATCTAATAAATTCAGTTTGAGCATTTTCAGTCATCTGTTTGGGAAGTTAAAGGGTTTTAAAACCAACTTAGAGTGGACATGTCCATGGATAAAGATGATGAGGGTGGAAATATAAAAAACAAGCTTTTATTATATTTTGGGGGATTTTTCATGTTCTATTTCAAGTATAGCTATTATGAGTGAGACTTTTAGTGAGCCTCTGAGTATGAAGTGTGTGAAGTAGATTACATTTAGGAGATCAAAGAGAAGGAGACAATTACTCTAGGAGAGAAATTTCGTGGTGCCTTTTTTTTTTATTTTCTTTATATTTTTTAGTAAATCCTACATATATTTATATATTATTTTTGTGTTTTATTTCTCAAAATGTTGGACTGTGTTTGAACTCTAACTTTATTGTGAATCTATGCCTTTCTGTTAAATCTTTGTGTTAATGTTGGAATAATTTTAAGTTATTACTCATTTGTTGTTTTAGTTTTTTCTATGCTTAATTTCAATGTGAACTGATCACTCACAATCTTAAAATTTAATGTAATTTATAAATATAAGAAGAGTCATAGAAGAATAATTAGCAAAAAGTAAATAAGTCTTTTAATTTTACAAAACTATATATATTTGAAGATTTACAATCTTTGATGGAGATAATAAAAATGCAATCACTCAATTCTAATTAAACTAAATGCAATAACTAATTAATTATTGTAACTAGATTTTCTTGATCTCAAAAGAGATAAGAAAATATAACTGCTCTTGATTGATAACAACTTTGAAAGAAAATTATCAACACATGAGTTTCAAGAATATATTTAGAAGATCTATAGATTCATATTATTTTTTCCATATTGAATTTAGAATCAAAACTATAATACATTTTAGTAATTTTTTTTAATTTAGAGTAGTTTAATAAAACTGTAGATGAACATAAGAATACTAATTAACATATTTAAAATTTTTAAATTAATTATCGTGAAAATGATACTATTTTTATTACTATTTTAATTAAACGGCGCGTGGACTCCCTACACAAATAGTTTTAGTTGATCAATATGTTCATTTAGTCGACCGATATTAAATATGGTAGTTTTTATTGAAAGGGAGCAAAATTGTACTCAAGTAACAGGACAATCTCACATCTAAAATAAAAATCTTACTTAATAATTTAAGCTTTAGTAGTAACATCTTGATTTTTTTTTCCAGAAAACATTGCCATCAACGATCCAATGGGTCCAAAAAAACTGCATTTTGAGGTCGGTAGCGCCCGTTTCCTTCTCACCACCTCTCGTTCGTCTTTATTATATATCAAAATGCTTTTGGTTCCATGAATATGGCCTTAAAATTTTATTTTAAGCACTTTAAGCGGCTCATGTGCCATGTATTATCAATTCAAAAAATTTAAAAAATTTCTTTTAGCCTATTTTTAAGGTAATGTTGCATTGGAACATAACCCTTACCATGTTGCAGGTTTTCTTCAATTGCTTCTCTATGTTTCAGGACGACTGATAATTAATTACATTTTGCATTCTAAAATCGATTATATATATATATATATATATATAAAATCACGTTTTAACTCAAGAAAAGCTACTATAAATCATTTTCAACCAGCTGAAATTTGATTTAAGTTAGAAATAAAAACTTAAATTAGATTACGAGTTGAAGTCTCGTTCAATGGGCACAGTATCACCACTCGTAAGCGTGGTACAAGAATCTTTGCTAACTTTTCATATAAACTGAAACTACCACCAAAAAAAAAAAATTAGAGAGAGAGAGAGAGAGAGAGAGAGAGAGAGAGGTGGGGGAAAGAGAGACGATGGAAAGAAATTCATGCTTTTTCAAGGAAGGGATTAACAAGGGAGCATGGTCTTCCACGGAAGACAAGCTTTTGACCGCCTTTGTCAACGCTCATGGGGAAGGCAAATGGACGACGGTTCCGAGCAAAGCAGGTGCTATATATATATATATATATATATATATATATATATATATATATATATCTCAAAGTGTTTTATAATTTAATAAGTAAATAAATAAGCACTCTTCACAATAATCTAATTTAACATATTCTAAACGATGTTTTTATCTTTATAGATGCCAGCACACCAGCACATCTATAACTCATACATATTGTTGGACTGCATGTTGAGAAATCTAGCTTTTTTTTGTTAAAATGGTGCTAAATATGACAGGTAAAATTTGTATTTGTAGTTTTAATAAAATTTTTTTAAAAATTTTATCAGATTAAGTATTTAGTACGTACAACTATTCTTGAATTAGATATTCACATATTTTCTTGAAAGCGTAATATATTATATTATCATTTTGAGTAAAAGTATATGAAAGATTTATAATAGTTTATTAAGTATAAGAGGTTTTACTCAAATTTTGTGATATATATATATATATATATATATATATATATATATATAAGAAAACAGGAAGAAATTTGTTTGCATACACTGTAAGAATGTTGTGTTACATTCACGTGTTTTGAAAAATGGTAAATATATAGAATCCAAAGTATTAGTCAATTAAAAATGTCCGTAATTGTCACTTTGACAAGAGCATGACAATCTTTAACTGGTTAAAAATATATCTAACTGAAGAAATATAGCTATTTATTCACAATTTTATAAGAAATACGGCTAAAACTTCAATCATCTAAAAAAGAAACCAAAGTTCTTCAATAAATGTAATTTTATAATCATTAGTGTTGTTAAAGTCGTTGCTTTAAGTCAATATTTTAGAAAATGACTGAAATTCATATTTAATCATATTTAAATAAAGTGTGATTATAATTCAAATTTATAATAGTGACACACAGTGGTCAAATTAATTTGGATCTCAAAACTTAAACACATAAATGCGGCCAGCCATTTCTGCACAGTATCTTCTTCAATTATTCAAGATGGAAATCAATACTCTCGATTGTTGACTGTTACCTTGTTTGAGAAAAAAAATATTTTGACAGTTAGAATATACTGCTAAGTGTTTTTTTTTCTTCTTCAAACCACCTTTCCTTCATATTTTGTAAATAATGTTTTGTTGTGAATTAAATTTATGAGTTAGGCCTGAAAAGATCCGGGAAGAGCTGCCGGCTCCGATGGCTAAAACAAACGTCAAGCTTTTCTGAGGAAGAGGACGACCTCATCATCAGGCTTCATAAGCTCCTTGGTAATAGTTTAGCTGTCTTCTGCACAGTTATATATATATATATATATATATATATATATATATATATATATATATATATATATATATATATATATATATATATATATATATATCTGTGTGTGTGTGTGTGTGTGTGTGTATAAAACACACTTTATATTAGGATATATTTATATTAGGACGGACCGATTCAAGTATGGAATAATTTGAATATTTATTACATCAACTTATTCAACCACCATTGAATTCCAATCAAATCATTAAACCTTGAATATCTATTTGATTTTTTATGTCTATCCAATTTTCTCAAATTTGATAAAAAAGAATTCACTGATTTGACATGCATTGAGCATCATACATGAGTTGAACATTAGCCAATATTTAGTTTTTTTTTTTGTTTTTGCAGAGAAAATTTTATATTCAATATTTCTTCTTTTCTACTTCATCAACCAAGTAACACACCAAGTTTTCTAAGACACAAGCAACGACATAGATCAAATATGTGCACGCATAGAGCAAATCAAAAAGCCTAGATAGTTAGAATAGTCTCTATTATAAAGAACAATTCCATAAGCAGCATATCCGGTTGGCCTTTCTTTAGTTTGTCCAGTTCCCACTAGAACCACCCCGACCTCTCGAGTAGCAGGATCCACCATCATATCCCAGATCTCTCCCTCCACAACCACCACGGTTGTAACCTCCGTCGCTCCTCCCATCTCCATAACCACCATTGCTCCGACCACCACCTCCATATCCACCAGCACCTCTAGATCCCCCACCACCACTACGATAACCGCTACCTCCGTCTTCACCACCAACAGATCTAGACTGAGCCTGGTTGACGGTGATGTTCCTGCCATCAAGGTTTTTCCCATTTTTAGGGTTTAGGTTTAGGTTAAGGTTTATTAGGTTTTAGGGTTTAGGTTTATTTTTTAATTTATTTAGTTACTTTAGGTTTATGTTTAGGTTTTGGGGTTTAGAGTTTAGGGTTTAGTGTTTAGGGTTTAGGGTTTTAGGGATTATGCTTTTGGGGTTTAGGATTTAGGATTAGGGTTTAGGTTTTAGGGTTTTTTATGGTTTAGGGTTTAGGATTTAGGGTTTATGGTTTTATTTTTTAAATTAAGTAAATCGGTAGGTTTAGGTTTATTTAGTTTATTTTTTATTTTAGTTTAATTTATTTTTATTTTTATTTAGGTTTATTTTTATTTTAATTTAGTTTAGTTTATTTATTTTAGGTTTATTTATGTTAGTGTAGGTTTTTTAATTTAGTTTATTTTTTAGGTTTAAATTAAGGTTTAGGTTTAGGTTTATTTTTTAGTTGAGTTTTATTTTTATTTTATTTTCTAGGTTTAGGTTTTATTTTTTATTTTTATTTTAGGTTTAGGTTTAGGTTTAGGTTTAGGTTTAGGTTTTTGGTTTATTTTTAGGTTTTATTTTTTAGTTTAGGTTTAGATTTATTTTTAATTTATTTTATTTTATTTAGTTTATCTTTCAGTTTAGGTTTAATTTATTTTAGATTTAGCTTTAGGTTTTATTTATTTTAGTTTAGTTCAGGTTTAGATTTATTTTATTTTTATTTTAGGTTTTAGTTTTTCTTTTAGTTTAGGGTTTGGGTTATATTTTTTATTTTTTATAGGTTTTTTTTTTAGCTTTGTTTATTTTAGTTTAGGTTTAGGTTTAGGTTTATTTTATTTATTTTATTTTTATTTTAGGTTTAGATTATTTTTTTAGTTTAGGGTTAATGTTTTATTTTTTATTTATTTTTATGTTTTGTTTTTTAGGTTTAACTTTTATTTATTTTAGTTTATTTTATTTTGATTTATATTTATATTTATTTATATTTAGTTTAGTTTATTTATTTTAGTTTAGGTCTTTAATTTAATTTATTTTTAGGTTTAGGTTTAGGTTTAAGTTTATTTTTTTAGTTTTGTTTTATTTTTATTTTATTTTTTAGGTTTAGGTTTTAGTTTTTTGTTAGGTTTATGTTTAGGTTTTTATTTTATTTTTTTAGGTTTAGGTTTTAGGTGTTTATTTTAGATTTATTTTTAGATTTTATTTTTTAGTTTAGGTTTAGGTTTATTTTTTGTTTATTTTATTTTATTTAGTTTAGGTTTAAGTTTAGGTTTAGTTTATTTTAGGTTTAGGTTTAGGTTTTATTTATTTTAGTTTAGTTTATTTTAGTGTAAGTTTATTTTATTTTTATTTTAGGTTTAGTTTTTTTAGTTTAGGGTTTGGTTTATATTTTTAATTTATTTTTAGGTTTTATTTTTAGGTTTATTGTTTAGGTTTAGGTTTTCATTTAGTTACATTCAGCGATGAAGACTTACTCCTACAGATGATCGAGCATAACTGCCTCTTTACATTACAATGGATGTTGGAAAATACAGTCTTTCTTTTATGAGTCTAAGAGCCCTTGCCTACTTAAGGATCCACATCTCCAAACTATGAAAGAAAGGATGATGTTGAGAGGATTAAATGAACAAGGCGAGAGGGCCATGTGGTGCTTATTTTTGGATGTATTGGGGGTACTTTTGAGGTGACCGGGTACAACATTGAGGTTTGATGTACTATCTCGAAAGATAGAGGCATCACCTTACAATGGACCTAATCAGGTAATAAAGACTCTAAAGCATGATGGGTCTTCGAATGTACAGGGGATTCTTCTCCCACTTTACATGGATGAATAAAGTTAGGTTTATATTAAATCAGGTTTTTAAGAGGTAAGCCTATAGTTAATTACATCTTTGAAAATTAAATTTTTTAAGAATACTCTCAATTAAAGTAGACAATTATCATCTCGAAATATTTTAAAGTTACACTATCAAAGGATTGGTTGTATTTGGAAAATCAATTGGGAAAGTTCAAGTAGACGACTTATTTTTGGAATCCAAATGAAATAAGTAGGAAATGCTCATAATACTAGGAAGCTTAGTGAGCATTTCAATCTATCCTATGGTTGGCCTTTATAATTTTGAGGTTGAGGAGAATTATATTTTTTTTTTTGAAATTTAATTAGATTACTAGGGCTTATAATCCACCAACACAAGCTTGTGGGAATGCCTAAGAGGTGAGGTTTTATGCTCGTAGCCTGAAGGATATAGATACCTCAGATCCTAAATCTAAGTACGAGGTAAACCATGACCTAAATCTAAAAGTAGGTGGACATAAGAGTTCACCTCCACAAGAGAGAATAAATTGTTCAATTTTTGGACTTATAATCGCCTAAAGTGGATGCCAGCTAACTCCTTCTACGATTTTAAAACCATGTTGTCCAGTCTTATGAATTGCAAGAAAGCTAGAGTAGTTATTTAATTATAAATATACTAAAGTCCGAAACACACTCCCTAAGAGACTAGAGCATGAATGGTATGAGTATATGACTTAATCTATAGATGCAAAATCTTTTCAAATTTTATTTCATTTTAGACACATTATTTTTATAGGCTTTAGGATTTCTTATGCCTAAATGGATGATGAAATAGGTTATGGGTCAAATTAGCTAGAAGAAGATATTCTCCACCATAAGGGATGCCCTCACAGGTGAAGCATTCCTTTATCATGCAACGATGGAGATCCTTCATGTTCAAGAGAGAAATAATATGCATGCATGATTTGAAACATACAATCATACAGCTAAGGGGTTGCTAAATCTTCTAATTATCTTATTTATGTCTTAGGCTTTATGATGAGGTTATGAGTTGTTTAAAATTTTTCTTTGTGTGATTAGTTGGGTAGAAAAGTTATTTTTATCCTAAAAGCCTAATTGTATCCAAGACATACATTAAAGCATCAATCATTTAAGAAACTATAGAAAACATGTCATCCTAATGCATAATGTAAACATAACATCAAATAATTATATAAACTATCATAAAAGAATAAAAGGCTAGTGCGGTTAGGTACCATCGTACAATCTGAATAGAGAAAATATGGGTAGAGCTCTACCCTTATACAACTTGGAATATGAAAGAATAATTTTAATTGTATTAAATGCTATTAGGGACTTCTTTCATCATATCTCCATTTTTGATTTGGTTCCTTCTTTGATTTGGATGGTGCTTACTTCAAAGGCATCATAGGGTACCTTAGGACAAAACCTTCTGGCCACTGCTCATCATAATCCCCCATAGCACTAATCATAATTCCTACTAAAAAATTACATTTATGTGGGAAAAGTAAATCTAACTACACCTGCTAAATAAAGGTTAGTTAAATATACATATAATCCCAAGCAGTTGTATTTATAATTTAGACTTAGCACCCTAGACATGGGTAACTAAGCCCACCTATCCTAACTTGGATTATTCTTAAGGATTTAAGCAACCTGCAAATAGAGAATTCACATTTATTTTTAAGCATACCTTAAGCATAATCTCTTATTGAAAACATGATTAGGCTAATATTAGCTTATCATCCAGTCTATGAAGTACACACCCTAACATCCAATCTAAAATAATACATCATAAAAGAAAATATACATCACATGTACCATCCCAAACTTAGAGCTTGAGCGGTGGTGACTTAATTCTTGTGTGTAAGTCTTGTTAGGCATTGGTGTTGTATTTTGTTGTATTTTCTAGTGTAGAAGGATTCAATTTAACATGAAAGGTTAATTTCACTTGAAGTAGTTTAATTGATTTGAGAATTTTAATCTATATTTTCTTTCATTTCATTTGATTACATTTAGCAACTAAGTGTTATAAAGAGAGGAAAAAAGGAATACCTCTTTAATCCCTACTTTAAGTCACTTTCTAAAGTATATTAATTTGATTTAGATCTCTAGTGAATGGCTTATTAAATGATTTAATTAATCCTAAGTTTAGGTTAACTTTAAATAATCCCATTCAAAATGAAAGGCACTTAACATTAATTTAATTCAATTACTACCACATGACATATATTAAACCATTCCTTTCCATCAGATGTAACATGCATATGATTTAATCCTAACTGTATCTATACATGAAACATATTTTAGCACACTTAAATGATGAATGTATGTGTATGTTTAGAATTTATATTTTATTTCATTGAATTATTTAAACATATTAATTTAAAACTTTATCCAAATTATTATACAACAATGACATAAGAATGAAACTAAATAAGCATGTGTCATTGTTAAACCAAGGAAGTGAGACAATCAAATGACTACCTTGGAGCTAGCTAAAGCCTTGTATTCTTGGGATGTCGAGACTATATACCCATTTGCATTCAAAAATATGTAAATTCGTATACATGAACATAAGAAGTATGCTCCAAATCATATGGATAATTAATTCAAGCACTTTGTCAATTATGAATGCATCTAATTTTAATGTAAAATGGGATTTTCATTCACTAATCACATATACATATACATGTACAAAGATATAGATAGGTATGTGTCATTGTTAAACTAGTGAAGTGAGGTAATCAAATGACCTCTTTAGGGCTAAATAAAGCCTAATATTACCTAGATGTCCAGACTATATACTAGCTTTTCTTGGACACACATGGATGTACACATAAATGAGGGAATGAAAACCATGCAAAGATTGTATTTTTTTGATTGAATCATTTATATATATCAATTAAAGCTCTATCCAAATACTAATGTTGAAATACATAAGAATGAAGTCAAATGGGTACGTGTATTATTAAACTAGGGAAGTGAGGTAATCAAATGACCTCTTTGGGGCTAGCTAAAGCCTCATGTTCCCAAGATGTCCAGACTATATACCCATTACCAACATGAATAGAGGAAAGAGAACTCAACATTCATACACTTAAGCTATAAGCACATGCATTTCTTATGTATTTATAACTAGCATCATAACACATATTATTATTCAACGAAAAGCTTTTGAGAAATATATTTGGATTTAATAGTGATAATAGCCACACATATATTAAATTAAATCAACACATGCAAGCTTACATAAAAGAAATTCATTTTATTTTACATGATTTTGAAAAGATGGATGTGTAAGTTCAAATGACATACCAAATTTAACATGGTTGGATAGAGGACAATCAAATATAAGCATATGATTCATTCAACCAAACTAGTTCTTAAGGACAATCAAATCAGATAAGATTATTTAAAGTAAATGAAAGCTTCTTTATTAATTAAGTTTTGGATTTGATTTAAAGAGGAGAAGAGAAATCATCATTTGTTGTTTTAAACCCATCCCAACATTAGTCATTTGATTTAATTTAAAGAAATGTAATTAAGTTGATCTTATGGGTTAATTAAGTTGAACCCTTAATTAGATGAATTAATTACCCTTACCCTTGTCAACATAAAGTAATTAATGAAATAATTATTAGCCAACATGATATGCATGGAAAATAAACTTGCAATAATCCTAGGAAATAAAAGGGGTCTAATGCAATTGGCTCATGATTAATAGTTAATTAGATTAAGGGACTTAATTAATTGCCCTGATGGTTTTCCACTTATATGGACTAACCATAATTTCATTAAACTCCCTTAGGTTATTAAACACTTAAAGATCTAACCCTGTGATTTAATTAATTATGGTTTGATGTGATTGTGATTTTAATTTAATAATGTTATTTAATTAATTAGTTAAATATTAATTTATTTTATTTTAAAAAAGGTGAAATGAGCTTAGGGAAAGGGGTCCTAACCCTATTCCTTAGTTCACTTACTATTGAACAATAATTAATAAACTTAATTTTAAAGCCTAATTTGATTGGCGCCACGTGGGGGCACTGATGCGGTGCGCTTTCCATGTGGCATCATGGAATTGGCTAGTTAAAACTTATCCAACTCGCCTATGTGGCGATGGTGGATGCACTTTCTCGTCCCATTGTTTGATCTAAGATCGGATAGCTACAACTAATCCCACACCTTAATTGGATTAAATCAGTTCAATCTAGTAGATCTAATCACGACCGTCCGTTCTAATCACATGAAATGGATGGTGTGTGATCTAACATCACGCAAGTGAGGGAGAATGGAGTCCGTCCACCATTGCTCACTTGACCAGAGCTTACCCAAGCTCAATCAACACCAAAAGGATCCCACACATTCACGACATTGATCATAGGTGATCCAATGGTCAAGATCACACGAGATGCAAGTTTTCTTCAAAAAGCTCCAACCATTTTTACCTAAGGATCAGTTTTGGAAGCATACCTCACCAGAGCTCAAGACCGGTGGCTCGAATGATTGAGGATGCTTCATCTAGTGGAGAGGAAGCCCTATTGAACAGTAATTGGATCAATTCCTCAACGTTCACTCGGAAGGCTATGAACTGATGATATGGAGCTTGACTTTGATTGAAGTGCCACCTCCAATGCTCTAAAAGCTTGGGAGATTATTCAATCTTGCTCAACGAGGACTAGGGAAGGTGCATGCAAAGTTAATTTGAGTTTGATGGAAAAATGAGGAATTTAGGTCGAAAATGGGAGTGCCATGTTTTGGGATGAACGTGAATGGTATTTTTGATCGAAGAACGAGCTCGAGAGCTAGGAATGGCTATAGCGGCTCATCTTGTGTAGCTAGGGCTCTAAGGAATGATTTTTGTGTGTGTTTAAGTGGAAACGAGGGGGTGTATACTCCCCTTCATCTTGATAGGATAGTGGGACTAGGTTTGTCTTCTAGTGGCTGTCCGACCATTTTAGGGAGTCATGGGTCATCGAGAGGAGGTGAGTTGGCTCGACTTGGTTAGTTGAAGGTGCAGAGGTGGCTACCAAGGAGGAATCATGGGTGTCTATGGGTTTCAAATGCTCCAATGGGGAGGGTGAAGTGATTTCACCACCCATGGGTCATGGCTGACCCATCCACCCCTTGGGTCAAGTTATGTAGTGTCCTAGGTGCCTAGGTGGGCCATTGGGAGAGTACCAAGTGGCCAAGGAATGTAAATGACCACTTACATGGGTGATTTGTATCTTGTGATGCCCTTGAACTAGTGGTAGAATGATCATTTGGCATGGGATTTGATTTGGGAAGATTTGAAATGAGCCAAAAGTGGGTTGTCCCAAACTTCAAGTCAATTGGAGTTGATTTGGTTATGTTTTGCTCTATTTGCCAATTTTGGTCAAATTGGGTTAGTTTGGGTCAAGTTGACAAATTGGTCAAATTGGGTCAAACCAAGGGTTGGGTCAAGTTCATATATTCATTTGGGATATTTTGGTTCAATTGCTTTGGTTTAATTTGGCTTAGATTTGATTCTGGCTCATTTGAATTCATTTAGGTCAAATGGGTTAAGTTGACCAATTTGACCAAATTGGCCAAATCAGCTTGTGGGTTGGGTGTTGGTTTGGGTTTAGTTGACCAATTGAAGATTGTAGGCTTTGGTTTCAATTAATTTAGATTTAGTTTTATTTAGGCCAACTTGAACATTTAGGTCAATTCCGGCTAAGTAGGTCAATCAAGTTCGATTAGGTCCAATCATGGCTTTGGTCAAGTTCAATAATCAATTTGGAATGAACTTGAGCCATTAGTTGTATTCAATTTGGTTTATATCTTGATTTGACCCAATTTGGTCTTTCAGGTCAATTTGGGTCAAGAGGGTCAATTGGGTTTAGTTTTACTCAATTGAAGGTCAAGTCATATTCAAATATTGATTTTGATTTGGTATGAATCATTGGTTTCAAGGGATTTGGCTTAGGTTGCAATTTGGCTAGTTTGGGTTTATATGGGTTAATGGGTTGACTTGGTTTGACCCAATTTGTGACAATTGATAAACAATCATGATTGGAGGTTTTGATGGGCTTAGTTCAATCCAATTTGAGTAGGATTAGAACTTGGCACAAATAAATCAAATTGGCCACTCTGGATCAAGTGGACTAATTGGGTTTAGTTGGCTTGATTTTGGGTTGAGTTTTATTTAGTTAAGTTTATATATGGATTTGGGATTGATATATAAATTCAATTGCAATTAGCTTGGGTTCAAATGTGTTTTGATTCATTTGAACATTTCAAGTCAAAAGGGTTTGATGGGTTTGACTTTGATTTTGGTTTTGATTGTAGATTTCATTTATATTTGTGAATATGATTGAAGGTATGATTGATTCATGAGAAAATCAATTGAATTTGGGTTTTGGAATGAAAGAATTTAGCTAAGTTCATGGAGTTAAGTCATGTGGATTTGGTTTGGATTTCAATTTAGTTTGATTTAGTTTTCATGATTTAAATGTATATTTCATTTAAATTTATGAAGATGATTGAAAATATGATTGATTTGTGAGAAAATAAATTGGGTTTGACTTGATTTGATTAAGATTTGGCTAAGTCTATGGGATAGGTCATATGGCTTAGAAGGGTTATGATTTAATTTTATTTAGTTGATTTAGATTTGATCATTTAAATGTAGATTTGAATTAAATTTAGTTAGATGGTTGAAGATATAAATTGATTATGAGAAAATCAATTGGTTTTGGATTGATTTGGATTAAGATTTGGCTTAGTCCATGGGATAGGTCATATGGCTTAGGAAGGGTTTCAAGTTTGGATTTGATCAAGGCCTTCAATCATTTGGTTTTGGAATTTGGGTTTGGATTTGGATTTGAATTTGATGTTTGAATTAAACATGAGGTTTTGTTTGAGAAGGTGAACATGGATTGGATTTAGGTTGTAGGGTAGGTAGATTATCCTAATCCTTAAGGCATAACCTAATCTTATGGTTAACCCTTCTAAATCTTTAGGCTTAGGTTAAGTGTTTACCTAATTATTAGAAGTGTCTTATGACTAGGGAAATTTTTGTTTCTAGAAGATTCCTAAGTCTATGATGGGAAGATTGAATATGTACTCCAAAAGAGGTCAACAGGCCTTAGGCTCCATAGTATTGCCCTTGGAGAGAGATGATTGGAAGACCAAAGCCAATATTCACATTATAGACTTGGATACATCTTTCAATGCTTTGCATGGGAGACCATGGATACATGAGAATAACATAGTTCCATCCTCTCTACATTAGTGTATGAAGTTTGTGACAGGTGGGATCGTCTACTATGTCAAAGGAGATCTCAAGCTAGTAAGAGTTCACAAGGTCGTCATATATGAGGAAGCGACTTACTACCTCCCTCAAAATATACAAGTCTATTCTCACAAACTTGGCCAAAGTTTAAAAGTAAAAGAAAAAGTAAAAGAAAAAAATGATAAAAAGAAAAAGAAAAAATAAAAAATGAAAAAGAAATTAAAAGGTAGCGAAAATAGACTTAGAGGAGGAAGTGGAGCTTGACATTAAATTCCACCCATAATTTGTTACTCCATTCGAACATATGGGTAGACTGACCTCCACCAGGCAGAGGAAGAGGCTAGTTCAAAGGCAATCTTAGGGGTGGAAAATCTCTTTATTGGCCACCGAATAGAAGATATCCCAACTACCAGGAGTACACCTAATATTTATATAGACTTAGAATCTAGTTCATAGGATGAGTCTTATATGGTTAGCACACTAGCCAGCTCTTCTCAGCAATAGATTCCCTTGGAGTTGACACTTGAGCCAGATAGCGATGAAGACCAAGCTCTAAAGCAAAGCATAAGTGTATCAAGTATATATGTGAAATAGTTAGGCATCAGTTGAGAACCTTAGCTCTAACCCCACTTTCCTCTCAAACATCTGAGGGTTTGGTAGTTAAGGAGGCCCCAAAGTCATCCACATGTGTGAAGACTCAGTGGTTCTTTTTGGGAGCATTATCCTCAAGTCAAGAAGTTGATGTAGAACTTGAGGATGATTCATATAAAGATTTAATATAAATACCTTTTAATTGGTACTTTCCTTGTGTTCATAATTTAGCAAAGAAAGGGTTAATCCCACATACTTGGTCAAAGTGCAAGTCAGACTACTTTGAAAAGATATGGAAGAACAAATGCAAAAGCTCTCAATCAAGACTGAGACTAAGATTCTTTTATATTGGGTCCAATCGATGATGTCGATTACTCTTAGTTATCACCAATGCAAAAACACATGAGTAATCCAAATTATTTGTTAACTAAATCAAAATATAATAGGGATCAATTAAATTAATTGTAAAAGCACCTAAAAGTTTCAGATTATGAAAAAAAGCGAATGTTTTCCAAATTTGGCCTACAAAAAGTAAACTTTCCTATGAAAGTGAATTCAAATGGCTTAGAAACTTTTCCATAATCAGATCAGAGCACATAATCACAAACATGTCAAAAGAAGTTGAAATAAGTTCCACGGACTCACCTGAACAACTATCCTAACTTGTGAGGATGCCTTTGAATTATTTTGAAGCAGACGAAGCCAAGGTAGTTGATGTCCTAGTAGGATCCATTGGATCCATTAGTTTCCCCCATGAAATCATTGGGGAAGACGCCAAGCCATGCATCACTCCAAGAAAAACATGAAAGCACCCAAATGTCATGGCTTTCGCAAGGAATCAAGTGAGAATCATGTCAAACATCTGTCAAGCAGCAACCAGAAAGCCAAAAATGAGAGGGAAAAGGGGAATCACCAGAGCATGAGATCGGGGCTCGAACGACTGGTGGGTTTGGCAGTGTGTACAAAGGGCAGGGGCGTAATCAATGTGAGCTGATGACTAATGCTTACTATGAATTTAGGTTTAGGTTTAGGGTTATTAGGTTTTAGGGCTTAGGTTTATTTTTTAATTTATTTAGTTACTTTAAGTTTAGGTGTAGGATTTTTAGTTTAGGGTTTAGGGTTAGGGTATGGGGTTCATGGTTTAGATGCACAGTGTAGGGTTTAGGGTTCAAGATTTTAGGGTTTATGTATTTAGGGTTTTATGTTTAAGATTAGGGTTTAAAATTAAGGTTATGGTTGTAGGTTTAGGGTTTAGAGTTTATGGTTAGTTGGGTTTAGGTAGGGAAGATTAGGTTTAGGGTTTTGAAATTAAGCAAACCCCAGAGGAGTTTATTTAGTTTACTTTAGGGTTTAGGGTTTAGGGTTTAGAATTTTATGGTTTGTTCTTTTAGGATTTTGGGTTTAGGTTTTAAGAGTTAGGGGTTTAGGGTTTTGGTGGGTTTTGTTTAGGGAGTGGGGTTTAGTAGGTTTAGGTTTAGTTTAGTAGTTTAGGGTGGGTTTAGGTATAGGGTTTATGTTTAAATTTAGGGTTTAGGATTTTTGGTTTTTTTTAATAGAGAATAAATTCATATTCAACATTCTTCATTTTGATTTTATCAATAAAGTAACACATCATGAAAGAAAATGCATAGAGAAAATCAAAAACCTTAGAAAACTAGAACCATATCTACTGTAAAGACATAATTCCATAAGTAGTAGATCGGATTGACCGTTCTTCAATTTCTTCAGTTCCCATCAGAACAACCCAGACCTCTCAAATAGTTGGATCCACCATCATATCCCCGATCTCTCCTTCTGGTTCCACCATGACTGTAACCTCCATCACTACCACTACAGAGACCACCACCTCCATATCCACCGGCACCTCTAGATCTCCCACCACCACTGTGATAACTACCGCATTCACCTTTGCCTCCACTACCAGATCTAGAATGAGCCTGGTTGATGGTGATATTTCTGCCATCAAGGTTCTACCCATTCCTAGGGTTTAGGTTTAGTTTATGTTTATGTGGTTTAGGTTTATTAATTTATTTAGCTACTTTAGGTTTAGGTTTAGGTTTTGATTTAGGTTTATTTTAGGTTTAGGTTTTAGGATTTTGTTTAGATTTAGTTTAGGTTGGGAGTTCATTTAGGTTTAGGGTTTATGGTTTAGGCTTTAGGTTTTTGAGTTTAGGGTTTAGGGTATGTATGTAAGGTTTAAGGGGTAGGATTTAGGGTTTGGGTTTTAAACAAAGCAAACCCATGTTTAGTTTATTTAGTTTTATTTAGTGGAGGTTTAGGGTTTAAGTTTATGCTTTAGGGTTTAGGGTTTAGGGTTATGGTGGGTTTAGGAGGTTTAGGTTTAGGGTTTAGTAGGAGGTTTAGATTTAGTTTGGGGCCAGGGTCTAGTGAAGTGAGGGTTTAGGTTTTAGAGCATTTAGGGTTTATTATTGTAGGTTTAGTGTTGTAGGTTTAGAGTTTATGATTAGATTTAGGGTTTAGGGTTTAGTGTTAGAGATTTTTTTTATTTTTTTATTTTTAGGGTTTAGGTTTTAGGTTTAGAGTTCAAGTTTTAGTTTAGGGTTTAGGGTTTTTGGTTTTGGTTTTTTAAATTAAGAACAAATTTAGATTTAATATTTCTTCTTTTCGATTACATCAACCAAGTAACACACCAAGTTTTCTAAGACCCAAGCGATGACATAGATCAAAAATGAGAATGCATAGAGCAAATAAAAAATCCTAGATAACTAGAATCATCTCTACTATAAAATCACATTTCCATAAGCAATAGATCAAATCGATCATTCTTTAATTTCTATAATTTCCATCAAAACCACCCCGGCCTCTCAAGTAGTGGGATCCACCATCATATCCCTGATCTCTTCCTCTGCCACCACCACGCCAGTAACCTCTATCGCTCCTCCAACTTTTATAACCACCACTGCTCTAACCATGACGTCCAGATCTTCTAACACCTCTCGATCCCTCACCTCCACTACAATAATCGCTTCCTCCGCCTTCATCTCTACCATTAGATCTAGACTGACCTTGGTTGATGGTGATGTTCCTATAGTCAAGATTCTGCACATTCTTAGGGTTTAAGTTTATTTTTTACTTTATTTAGTTACTTTAGGCTTAGGCTTAGGGTTTGACATTTAGAGTTTATGGTTTAGTGTTAGGGTTTAGGATTTAGGGTTTAGGCTTCAAGATTTAGGGTTTAGAGTTTAAGGTTTAGGGTTTAGTGTTTAGGGTTTTAGGATTTATGCTGTGGTTTAGGGGTTGGTGGGTAGTTAGGTGGGTTTATTCTGTGGTTTAGGCAGGGCTTTATGGTTGTAGGTTTAGTGTTGTAGGCTTAGGCTTTAGGGTTTAGTCTTAGTTTTGGGGTTTATAATTTAGGGCTTAGGGTTTGTGGATCTTTTAGGTTTAAAATTGCAAACCGACAGTTTAGATTTATTTAATTTTAGTTTATTTTTTATTTATTTTAGTTTAATTTATTTTTTATTTTTATTTTTATTTATTTATTTTTTATTTAGATTAGTTTAGTTATTTTAGTTTATTTTTTAGGTTTAGGTTTAGTCCATTTTGAGTGAGTTTTATTTTATTTTATTTAGGTTTAGGTTTTAGGTTCTTAGGTTTAATTTAGTGGTTTTAGGGTTTGTTATAGGGTTGTTTAGGGAGTAGTTTTAGGTTTAGGGTTTAGGGTCAGTTTAGGATTTATGGTTTATGGTTTTGTTTTAGGATTAGTTTTTGGGTTTAGGGTTTTGGGTTTTTGGGTTTAGGGCTTGGTTTAGGGTTGGTTTAGTGTTTGGTTTATTAGGGTTTATTTTTTTATTTATCTATTTTTTTGTGGTGTAGGATTAGGGTTTAAGTTTTAGGTTTAGGGTTCAAGTTTTAGTTTAGGTTTATTTTTAAATTAAGTAAACTAATAGGTTTAGGTTTTTTTAGTTTATTTGGTTTATTTTTTATTTATTATAGTTTATTTTATATTATATATTTATTTATGTTTATTATTTTTTTTTTTTTATTTATTTTAGGTTTATTTAATTTAGTTTAGGTTTTTTATTTTAATTTATTTTTTAGGTTTAGGTTTATGTTTATTTCAAAGTTTGGTTTTATTTTTATTTTATCTTTTAAGTTTAAGTTTTATTTTTTATTTTTTGATTATGTTTTGGTTTTTATTTTATTTTTAGGTTCAGATTTAGGTTTTCATTTTAGGTTTATTTTTAGAATTTATTTTTTTAGTTTTTAGGTTATTTTTTTTTTTTTATTTTATTTATTTTATTTATTTAGTTTAGGTTTAGTTTATTTTTGGTTTAAGTTTAAGTTTTTTTATTTTAGTTTAGTTTATTTTTATTTAGGTTTAGGTTTTTTTTTAGTTTAAGGTTTAGGTTTTATTTTTATTTATATTTAGGTTTATTTTTTAGGTTTAGGTTTTTATTTAGTTTTTAGTTTATTTTATTTTAATTTTAATTTATTTTTATTTTTTGTTTAGTTTAGGTTTTATTTAGGTTTTTTATTTTTAAGTTTATTTTATTTTTTTAATTTAGTTATAGTTTTATTTATTTTATTTTAGTTTAGCTTTTATTTCTTATTTTGATTTATTTTTAGGTTTAGGTTTAGGTTTAAGTTTTAGTTTTGGTTTTTATTTTATTTTATTTTATTTTATTTAGGTTTATGTTTTTTATTTATTTTATTTTTAGGTTTTATTTAGTTTAGGTTTAGTTTAGGTTTTATGGTTTAGTTTGTGGTTTATTTGTGTTTTAGGGTTTAGGGTCGTAGGTTTTGGGGTTGAGGGTTAAGTTTTTTTCCATTTTTTTATTTTTTATCTTTATTTTTAGGGTTTTGGATTTAGGGTTTAGTGTTTAGGGTTTAGGTTTAGGGTACAAGTTTTAGTTTAAGGTTTTTGGTTTTTTTTTTAACAAAGAACAAATTCAGATTCAACATTTCTTCTTTCGGATTTCATCAACCAAGTAACACACCAAGTTTTCTAAGACACAAGCGATGACATGGATAAAAAAATGAGCACACATAGAGAAAATTAAAAACCCAAGATAATTAAAATCGTCTCTAATGTAAAGACATAGTTCCATATGCAGCAGATCAGATCAACCATTCTTCAATTTCTCCAGTTCCCATCAGAACAACCCTGCCTGTCGAGTAGCGGGATCCACCATCATATCCAGATCTCTCTCTATCACCACCATGGCTGTAACCTCCATCGCTCCTCCAGCCTCCATAACCATCACTACTCCGACCACCACTTCAATATCCACCAACACCACCAGATCCCCCACCACCCATTGCGATAACTGCCACCTCCGCCTTCGCCTCCACCGCTAGATCTAAACTGAGCCTAGTTGACGGTGATGTTCCTACCGTCAAGGTTCTTCCCATTCTTAAGGTTTAGGTTTATTTTTTTAATTTATTTAGTTAATTTAGATTTATGTTTAGGGTTTGGGGTTTAGGGTTTAGGGTTTAGGGTTATGGTTTTGGGTTTTAGGATTTAGGCATAGGATTTAGCATTTAGGGTTTAAGGTTTTTTTGGGTGTAGGGTTTAGGGTTGTAGATTTAGGGTTTAGGGTTAGTTTTAGGGTTTAGGGTTAGGGTTTATCTATTTATTTATTTTTTTTTAAAAAAATTAAATAAACTCATAGGTTTAAGTTTATTTTGTTTATTTTTTATTTATTTTAGTTTATTTTATTTTTATTTAAGTTTATCTTTATTATATTTAGTTTAATTTATTTATTTTAGTTTTTTTTTATTTAATTTTAGGATTAAGTTTATTTTATGTTTATTTCTTTAGTTTAGTTTTATTTTTATTTAACATTTTAGGTTTTTTTATTTTTTATTATTTTATGATTTAGGTTTAAGTTTTAGTTTTTATTTAAGTTTTATTTTTATTATATTTAGTTTATTTTATTTTATTTTATTTATATTTAGGTTTATTTTAGTTTAGGTTTATTTTTATTGATTATTTTATTTTATTTATTAGGTTTAGGTTTTATTTTATATTTTATATTTAGGTTTAGTTTTATTTTATAGCTTATTTAAGTTTAGTTTAGGTTTTATTTATTTATGTTAATTTATTTATTTTATTTTTTTATTTCATCTTTTAGTTTAGGTTTTATATATTTATTTTATTATTATTTTATTTAGGTTTTATGTATTTTATTTTATGTATTTATTTAGTTTAGGTTTAGGTGTTTTTAGTTTTTAGGGTTTAGGGTTCTGGTTTAGGATTAGGGTTTAAGTTTAGGTTTATGTTTAGGGTTTAAGATTTATGTTTAGTGGTTTTTTTAAATAAAGAAAATTGATAGGTTTATGTTTATTTAGTTTATTTTTAATTTATTTTAGTTTAAGTTTATTTAGGTTTATTTAGTTATTTTAATTTTTAAATTTATTTAGTTTAGTTTTTTTATTTTAGTTTAGGTTTCTTATTTTAGTTTATTTTTAGGTTTAGGTTTTGGTTTATGTTTATTTTTTTAACTTTAGTTTTATTTTTATTTTATTTTTATTTAGGTTTTATTTTTTATTTTTAGGTTTAGGTTTAGGTTTTTATTTTAACTTTTTAGCTTTAGGTTTTAGGTTTTTATTTTAGGTTTATTTTTAAGTTTTATTTTTTTGTTTAGGTTTAGGTCTAATTTTAATTTATTTTAATTTATTTAGTTTAGGGTTTAGGTTTTGTTTATTTTAGGTTTAGGATTAGGTTTTATTTATTTTAGGTTTAGGTTTTTATTTAATTTTTATTTTATTTTATTTTAAGTTTATTTATTTTTAATTTATATTTTGTTTTAATTTTATTTTTAGGTTTAATATTTTTTTAGTTTAGTTTAGGTTTTTATTTATTTTATTTTAATTTATTTTTTTATTTATTTTATTTAGGTTTAGTCAGTGTTTAGGAGTTTATTTTATTTTTATTTTATTTTATTATTGTTTTAATTTATTTTATTTTAGGTCTTATTTATTAAGGTTTTTATGTTTTTAGTGTCAGTGGTGGGTGGTTTGGGGGGCCCATGGCTCAGTTTATGGCCTATGGATGGTGGGTTTAGTGGTAGGGTTTGGGAGTAGGGTTTAAGTGGGGGTAGTTTAGGTCAGGGCCCAGGGTTTTGGTTTAGGTCAGGGTCAGAGGGTCAGGCCTATTTTAGGGTTTAGGGTTTATATATTTATAATATATAATTCCATCTGGGTTTATTTTTTTATTTAGGTTTTATTTAGTTTAGTTTAGGGTTTAATTTTTAAGTTTAGGTCAGATCTGGGTTTTGGCCCAGGTGTAGTTTGTGGTTAAGATTTAGGGTTTAGGTGTGGGTAGTTTAGTTTTAGGGTTTAGATTTAGGGTTTATAGTGTTTGGGTTTAGGGTTTAGGGTTTTAGGGTTTAGGTAGATTATAGGTTGTGGTTTAGGTTATTTTTTTTATTATTTTATTTATAATTTATTTTATTTTTTTTAAATTAAGCAAAGTGGCAGTTTAGTTTATTTAGTTTATTTTATTTTATTTTATCTTTTTATTTTTTTCTTTATTTTATTTATTTTATTTAGTATTTATTTTATTTTATTTTAAGTTTATTTTATTTTTATTTTAAGTTTAATTTTTATTTTATTTTGGTTTTTTATTTTTTAGTTTAGCTTAAGTTTCTATTTATTTTATTTTAGTTTTGTTTTTATTTTATTTTATTTTTAAGTTTAAGTTTAGATTTAGGTTTAGGTTTTAGTTTACATTTTTATTTTATTATTTTATTTTGATTTAGGTTTATTTATTTATTTTATTCATAGGTTTTATTTAGTTTAGGTTTTGGTTTTTAGCTTTTTAGGGTTAGTTTAGAGTTTTTTTTTCAGGAAATTTTTATTGCCACAAAGAAAAAGTACAAAGTCCTTAGAGGTGGTAAATATCTAAGCTAATGCTCAAAGAGCTACAATAAATCCGAAAGAGATAAACCCCCTAAGAATTACAATAATGAAGGGAGGAAAACAAAAGAAAAACCAAAAAATCAATAGCAAAATTCCATGTGAGCAGCATCAAACTTCATTTGGTCCTTCTGATACCAACAAGATCCACCTGCAAGACTATCCCTACCTATAAAAGAAATATGCAGTAGACTTTTGAAAGGATGAGTACAATTAAGCCATCATAAAAGTAAGAGCAAATAGAAGGAGTGGCCAGTTTCAATCATCTCATGGAGCAACACTATATGTAAGCAGCCAAACTTTAGGAGAAGGGTTACATATAGCGCTACCAGCCAAGAGAAGAAAGAGTGGGAAACATCAAGGCCATCAAATACAACATACCTCATGTAGCCCATCATCTGAAGTCCTTCATTCAACAAGGTTGCAAAATCCTCCAAATAGCAAAGATAATAGCCAACCACCAAGCCACCAGAACAACCAAACCTAATAAAGCAGGTAATTAACCAACCATCAGGGATAGCAGCAATGCAGTAGGAGCACCACTAAAGCCACCACCAAAAAGGAATAATAAAATCCAAAGGAGCAAGCATCACAACAACACAAACCAGAGACAAACCAAAGTAAAAAAGAAAAACACAAGTGCTCATATCCTCCACCAATAAAGAAAAAATTAGCTAGTAAAAACACCCAGCCTAACTGCAAAAGGGGTGGGCAACAAGACTGCCACTTGAATAAAAAAAGGGGGGTCAACTGTAGCCAAGAGAGAAAAAACAAAGTAGGAGGAAACCATAAACATAGGTCATAGAAAGAACACCAGAATGTTCCCAAAATAGTCACCAAAGGAGTAGGAAAAATTGGCCAAAATAGCCACCCCTCCAACCAACCTAGCTAGCCAATACACCTAACCAAACCAAAATAAAAATATCTTCCTAACCACTGACAAAGAAAACCCAAGTTAGTATAAAGACCAATAGCAGTCATCAAACAAAAATCACCTAAGATAGTTAGGGAAAGGGTAGAAGCATATAGAAACCACCAAACCCTACTAAGGAAAAAGAAAATCCAATCCAGGTAAGTAGAATAACCCGCCAAAGACAAAAAGGTACAAAGCCTAGTAAGATAGACTACAAGCAAACCAATAGAACAGTAACAATAAAGGAACCCAACCAAGGCACAACACCCAAGGCCAACTAACAACCACAAAATAGCCTTCAACCAGCCAATCCATGACAATACCCAAACCCAAAGCTATTGGAGCCAAAATAGGAAGGCCAATATACTAAGAGGTTAAAACCATAACCATTAGAAACAAAATAAAATCAGTGAAAATAACCACCAAGCCCTAGTCAACAAAACATAGAAAATAATACCAACTAATAACCTCTATCATGCTAAAATCAAACCCTAGATAAACCACCAACAACCCCGATCACCAACAAAAAAAATGTAAAGATAGCCAAAACATCTAGCAATACAACCAACCCAACTAGCCAAAACTGCCAGCCAATCCAGCCAGCCAACAAAGCCACCTTGTCAACCACCACAATAGCCCAAAAAAGAGGCAAAACCCATACAGAAAGAAAAACCTATAGCATCCATAGCCACAACCCAAAAGGAGGATATAAAAAATAGCCAAGGGAAAATTGAGGTAAACACCCAGCTAGACAGATAGAAGCCACCAAGCTAAAAAAACCAAAACAACCTAGGCTGCACTTATATTAACCACAAGGTAGCAAATACCAGGCCAATCCAAAAGTAAGAGATCAAAAACATAACCCAGCTTAGGCCAAAGAGAGAAAATAAATTGATAACCACAACCCAAAGAGGGTTGAACAAGGGGCAACCGAAAGAAAAAGATCATCAAAATCCAATAGAAAAAACCAAGCCAAGAATTTATAATCTGAGATAAGGCAATCGAGTATTATCTAGATTAACCAAACCTCTTAATAATTTAGGCAAAGTTTGGTTGTTAAATAAAGTGAACTTAGTTAAGTTGGCACCAAAGTTAGCCAAGTAATCAGCACAAGCATTACATTCATGATGGATGTTGAAAATTTTAAAACAAACTTGAGAAAGAAGATTTTTAGAAGGATTAAGAAGATAAAATAATTCAGCATTCCCAATTCTATTGGCATTAAGCATGTCAAGAAGCAAGAGAGCATCAACTTCAATCTAGATGTTGAGGAAACATCTATTCAAAAAAATTTCAATAGCTTTATTAACAACCATAAATTGAACAACAATAATAAAATAGCTTTGAGAGGATAGGCAAAAGCACAAATGACAGTACCTTTATAACCCCTAGAAATACCACCACAACCATATTTATTGGAGGCAAGAGAACCATCAGTATTCATTTTAATCAAATTGTCTTTAGGTTTGATCCAATGGATAATCCTAGCACTTTTATAAGAGTCAAACTTAGATAGAATGATACCCAATTTTTTAGCCACAAATTTATAACCTTTAAAATGAATATTACTAATAATATTGGCATTAAAAAGAGCATGAATTTTTTCTTTAGTTCTAGCCAAGATCCTTTTATGGTTCATAGGAATACCATGATATTTAGCATCATTTCTATCCATCCATGAACCATATAAGGGTCAAATCAATTAAAGCATTGGTATGACCTTTCATTGTATTTTTGAAATAGACTTCAAGAAGTTGATATAAAGAAATAGAACACTAGAAATAGTTGGTATTAAATAAATCATCATACCAAAACCATAATTTAGAAGCAATAGCACTAATGATAAAAACATGATTTACATTTTCAATATGAAAGCAACAATAGCACTTTGAAGGTAAGTAAAACCCTTTAGTCCAGAGCAAAGAGTCCACATGAATAAAGTTATTAAAAATCCTAAAAAGCTAAAATTGAATAGGAAATGGGAATGATAATGTTTTAAAAATTAATAAAAACATTAGGGGTTCTGTTTATCTCTAATAAAATTCCATACCTCTTTAAGTACAAAGTCACCATTATAAGAAAGCCTAAAAATAATTTGGTCAAGTTTGTTAGAAGAAATGGGGATATTTCTAAAGTTTTAAAAAAGATAAATAGGGATATAATTCTCAAGTTTCCTTTCATTCAAATTATTATTAAGCCAAAAGGAATTAACTTTGATAGCAAGTAGAGTGGGTAGATAAAAGGGTGTCAATAGAGTCGTTGCCAATCCAATTGTCTTGCCAAATGAAGGAAGAACTTGACTAAATGCCCCAAGATATTAATGATTTGATACCCATTTAATGGAGCAAAGCTTTACCAAACTAGAGAGTCACCAACTTTATAAGCATAGTTAAGGGGGTGTTTACCTTGGCAATATTTTTCCAACATAAAATTAGCTCAAAGGCTATCATTCTTTCTAAAATTCCACTAGAGCTTACGAGAGAAGGCAGTAATATCTTCACGAATAGGCTTGCAAGCAAGAGCACCTTCTCCCACAAGACCACAACATTCATGCCAAGATGTCCAATGCATTCTTTTGGTAGAATTATTGGAGCCCAAAAAAAATTTGTTAAGCAAATGATCAATTCTGATAAGTGTAGCATTAGTCGGGATAATAGTTTGAATAAAATAAAGAGGCATAGAGTTGAGAGTGCTTTTAAGAATAGTGAGCCTACCACCAAAGGAAAGTAAATGGAATTCCCAAATAGAAATTTAATTTGAAATTTTTTTGAATTAGCTCATCAAAGAGATGGGAATGTTTTAGGCCTTTAAATAGTGGAGCACCCAAGTACTTAAGAGGTAAGTGTCAATGTTTAAAATTAGTGATATGCTAGATTTAATTGATTTTATTATTAGAGATGTTAGAGGAAGTGATAAAATAGCTTTTGTTATCATTGATAAAAAAACCACTTTCTCTATGAAATTTATTTAAAAAAGACTTGAGATGCTTGATGTGATAAATAGAAGCATTGCAAAAAATAATGAAATCATCTACAAAATGTAAATAGAAAATAGGAAGACCACGAAGAGTTTTGTAGTACACACTATGATTGTTTAAGAATAAATCATTGATGCTTCTAGATAAGTACTCAACAACAATAATAAATAAATCAGGAGATAAAGGATCCCCTTGATGTAAGCCATGGGAAGAGGGAAAGAAACCCAAGGCTTCCCCATTAAATAAAATTAAAAACCAAGCATTAATAATACAATTTTTAATAATAAAAATATATTTATCAAAAAACATAAATAAAATTAGAATATGGAAAAGGAAATCCCAAGAGATGTTATTAAAGGCTTTAGTGAAATCTAATTTTAAAAGAATGTTGCCACCTCTTATCTTGGCATAAAGATCATGAATTAATTCTTGGGCAAGTAAAATATTATCAAAAATGGATCTACCTCTAACAAAACCTGTTTAGTTGAGAGAGATAATTCTATTAAGCAAAGAACTAAGTCTATTGGTAGAAAATTTTAGAACTCAACTTATTGAAGAAGGTGCAAAGACTAATTGGTCTAAAATCACTCTAATAGTCTTATCTTTCTGAGAATAATAAGTAAAAATATCTAAGAAAAGGATAGGTTATGGTTTTTAGGTGGGTTAGGTCAGTAGGTCAGGGTCAGTGGGTCAGTGGTCAGTTAAAGGTCAGTGGTTGGGTCAGGTCAGTTCAGGTCAGATGGGGTCAGGTGGGTGGTGGTCAGGTCAGGTCAGGGCCAAGAGTCAGGAGGGCTGGGTGTGGGTTGGCCGTGGGTCAGTGGGATCGGGGTCAGTGGTTCAGATCAGGTTATAGGGCGCCGGGTCAGTGGTTAAGCAGGGGTCAGAGGTCACCATGGTCAGTTATCAGATCAGGTCAGTAGAAAAGCCTAGGGGCATGGCTCTGGGGCTGCCAGATTCAGGTCAGTATTCAAAGATCAGGCCCAGTGGTCAGGGGTCAGTGGGTGGTCAGTGGTATTTAGGTGGTCAGGCCAGAGCTCAGTAATAGTGAGGCCAGCCAGGTCAGGGCCAGGAGGTCAGTCAGTGGTCAGGTCAGGCCAGGTCAGTCACCCAGTGGTCGGGTAAAAAAGTATTAGGTAATAGGTCAATCAGGAAGTGGCCTGGGTCAGGGCCTGGGGTTCAGGTCTCAGATTAGGAAAGGTCAGGGGCCCAGGTCACCCACTGGTGGAGAAGTTCAGTATAGTTTCAGGCTGGGCCCGCCTTCACCAGGCCCAGGTCAGGATTTGGGCCCAGTATTCAGGGCCTTAGGTCAGGGTAAGATCAGCCTGTCAGGTCATGTCAGCCAGGGTCAGGCCAGGTCAGGTCGTGGTCAAAAAGGTCAGGTCAAGCCAGTCAGTCAGGTCAGTGGGCCTAGGGCCTGGCCCAGTGGCCCAGGTCAGTAGGGGTGGCCCAGGGTCACCCAGGTCAGGTTCAGGAGTCTGGGTTCAAGTATTCAGGCCTTAGTATCTGGATTTAGATTAGTGATTCAGGTTTGTGGTCAGTGGGTAGGATTTAGGGCTAGGGGCTTAGGTTTAGATTTGGGCCTAGGGTCAAAGATTGGTTTTAATCATATTATTTTAATCTTTTAAATTGAACTGGTTTTGGTTTAATCTTTATTTTATTTATCTAGTTTATTTTTTACTTTTATTTAGTTTAATTTATTTTATTTCAATTTATTTAGTTTTATTTTATTTTATTTTCTTTGGTTTATTTTTCTTTAGGTTTAGTTTTTATTTTATTTAAGTTTTTTATTTTTTTAGTTATTTTAGATTTTTATTTATTTAATTATAGTTTAGTTTCGATTTTTTATTTCATTTTATTTTTTAGGTTTAGGTTTAGTTTAGGTTTTTAGTTATGTTTTTTTTATTTTATTTATTTTATTTTAGTTTTATTTTATTTATTTTTATTTTATTTAGTTTTTTAGTTTAGATTTGTATATGGTTTAGGTTTAGAGTTTAGGGTTTAGGCCTTAGGGTTTAGGGTTTAGGTTTTAAGTTTAGTGTTCATATTTTAGTTAGGGTTTAGTGTTTTTGGTTTTTTTTGACAAAGAATAAATTCATATTCAACATTTCTTCTTTTCGATTTCATCGACCAAGTAACATGCCAAGTTTTCTATGACACAAGCGACATAGATAGAAAATGAGCACACATAAAGCAAATCAAAATCCCTAGATAACCAGAACTATGTCTACTACAAAGACACAATTCCATAAACAGTAGATTGAATTGGCCATTCTTCAGTTTCTTCAGTTCCCATCAGAACCACCCCAGCCTCTTGAGTAGCGGGATCCACCATCACATCCCCGATCTCTCTCTTCACCACCACAATGGTTGTAACCTCCGTCACTCCTCCCACCATCATAGCCACTACTCCGACTACCACCTCCATACCCACTAAAACCTCTAGATCACCCACCACCACTGTGATAACTGCAGCCTCTGCCTTCACCTCCACCAGCAGATCTAGACTAAGCCTGGTTAACGGTGATGTTCCTTCCATGAAGGTTATGCCCATTCTCAGGGTTAGGTTTAGGTTTAGGTTTATTAGGTTTTAAGGTTTAGGTTTTTTTTTTTTAATTTATTTAGTTACTTTAGTTTTAAGTTTACAGTTTGGGGTTTAGGGCGTAGGGTTTAGGTTTAGGGTTTAGGGTTTAGGATTTAGGGGTTTAGGATTTATGCTTTTAGAGTTTAGGGTTAGGGTTTATAGTTTAGAGTTTTTAGGGTTTAGGGTTTAGGGTTTAGGGTTGTAGCTATAGGGTTTAGGGTTCAGGATTTAGGGTTTATGGTGTTTTTAAAATAAATTAAGTAAATTGATAGGTTTAGGTTTATTTAGTTTATTTAGTTTATTTATTTTAGTTTATTTAATTTTAATTTTTATTTAGATTTATTTTTTATTTTTATTTAATTTAGTTTAATTATTTAGGTTGTTATCTTAGTTTATTTTAGTAGGGTTAGGTTAGTGTTTATGGTTTAGAGTTTTAGGTTTAGTATTTAGGGGTTTAGGTTTTAGGTTTTGGGTTTAGGTTTGGGTTAGGGAGTTTAGTTTTAGTTTAGGTTTAGTTTAAGGTTTAGGTTTAGCGTTAGTTTAAGGTTTAGGGTTTAGGGTTTTAGGGCTTTTTAGTGTGTAGGGTTTAGGGTTTAGGGTTGAGGGTTTAGGGTTTAAGGTTTAGGATTTAGGGTTTAGGATTTAGGGTTTAGGTTTTAGTGTTTTTTTTAAATTAAGTAAATCATTTGGTTTAGGTTTATTTACTTTATTTTTTATTTATTTGTGTTTATTTTATTTTTTTATTTTATTTAGGCTTATTTTTTTATTTTTAATAGGTTAATTTATTTAATTTTGGTTTATTTATTTTAGTTTTGGTTTTTTATTATAGTTTATTTTTTATGTTTAGGTTTATTTTTTAGTTGAGTTTTATTTTTATTTATTTTTTAGGTTTGGGTTTTACTTTTTATGTTTAGGTTTAGGTTCATGTTTTTATTTTATTTTTTTAGGTTTAGGTTTTAGGTTTTTATTTTAGGTTTATTTTTGGGTTTTATTTTTTAGTTGAGGTTTAGGTTTATTTTTAGTTTCTTATATTTTATTTTGTTTAGGTTTTAGTTTAGGTTTTGTTTATTTTAGGTTTAGGATTAGGTTGTAATTATTTTAGTTAAGTTTATGTTTATTATATTATATTTTAATTTTCTTTTAGGTTGTATTTTTTTTAGGTTTTGGTTTATGTTTAGTTTATTTTTGGTTTAGGTTTATGTTGTATTTATTTTAGTTAAAGTATAGGGTTATTATATTTTATTTATTTTATTTTTATTTTTGGTTTAGGATTTTTTAGTTTAAGGTTTAGGTTTTATTTTTTATTTATTTTTAGGTTTTATTTTTAATTTTTTTTTTTAGGTTTAAGTTTTTATTTAGTTTTATTTTAGGTTTATTTTTTTTCATATTTTATATTTAGTTTTTAATTTATTTTATTGTTAGGTTTATTTTATTTTTGTTATTTATTTTCTTTATTTTATTTTATTTTTAGGTTTAGGTTTAGGTTTTTATTTTTATTTATTTTATTTTATTTTATGTAGGTTTATGTTTTTATTTATTTTATTACTACATTTTATTTTGTTTATGTTTTAGTTTTTAGGTTTTTAGGGTTTAGGGAATAGAGTTTAGGGTTTTAGGGTTTTAGGGTTTAGGGTTATGGTTTAGGGTTTAGGGTTTAGTGTTTAGGCTTTGGGTTTAGGATTTTGAGGCTTTATGGTTTAGGGTTTAAGGTTTAGGATTTAGGATTTAGGGTTTAGGGTTATCTTAGGGTTTAGGGTTAGTTTAGGATTTAGTGTTTAGGGTTTAGGATTTTTAGGGTGTAGGTTTTATGATTTAAGGTTAGTTTAGGGTTTAGGGTTTAGAGTATATGATTGAAGGTTTTAGGATTTTGGGTTTAAGGTTTAGGGTTTAGGGTTAGGGTTAGGGTTTAGGGTTTAAGGTTTAGGGTTTTAGTTTTAGGGTAGTTTAGGATTTAGGGTTTATGGTTTTTTAAGGTTTTGGGTTTAGGGTTTATAGTTGTAAGTTTAGGGTTGTAGGTTAGGATTTAGGGTTTAGGCTTTGTTTTATGGTTTGGAGTATAGGGTTTAAGGTCTAGGTTTTAGGTTTTTTTTTTTAAATTAAGTAAACAAGTAGGTTTAGGTTTATTTAGTTTATTTAGTTTTTTTATTTATTTGAGTTTATTTTATTTTTTATTTTTTATTTAGGTTTATTTTTTATTTTTATTTAGTTTAGTTTATTTATTTTAGGTTTATTTATTTTAGTTTAGATTTTTTAATTTAGTTTATTTTTTAGGTTTAGTTTTATTTTTTATTTGAGTTTTAGTTTTATTTTATTTTTTAGGTTTAGGTTTTATTTTTTATTTTAAGATTTAGGTTTATGTTTTTTTTTTTTAGGTTTAGGTTTTAGGTTTTTATTTTAGGTTTATTTTTAGGTTTTATTTTCTAGTTTAGGTTTAGGTTTTTTTTTGCTTATTATATTTTGTTTAGTTTAGGTTTATATATTTTTTAGGTTTAGTGTTTAGGTTTTATTTTTATTTTTTTAAGTTTTATTTTTAGGTTTATTTTCTCGTTTAAGATTTTATTTAGTTTTTATTTTATTTTATTTTATTTTATGTTTAGTTTTGGTTTTTATTTATTTTATTTTAGTTTATTTTTATTCTTTTATTTCATTTTATTTTTAGGTTTAGGTTTAGGTTTTAGTTTAGGTTTTTATTTTATTTAAGTTTTTTATTTTATTATTTTGTTTTATTTAGCTTAAGTTTAAGGGTTTAGGGTTTAGGGTTTAAGATTTAGGGTTTAGGGTTTAGGGTTTTAGGGTTTAGGGTTTTAGGGTTTATGGTTTAGGGTTGGTTTTATGGTATAGGGTTTAGGGTTTAGTGTTTAGGCTTTAGGGTTTAGGGTTTTGAGGATTTAGGGTTAGTTAAGTATTTAGTAGGTTTAGTTTAGGTTAGTAGCTTTAGGGTTTAAGGTAGATTGGGTTTAGGTTTTAAGGTTTTAGGGGTCCAGGTTTAAGGTTTAGGGTTAGGGTTTAGGGTTTAGGATTTAGGGTTTAGGGTTTATGGTTGTTTAGGGTTTAGGGTTGTAGGTTTAGGGCTTATGGTTTACGGATAGTTTTAGGGTTTAGGGTTTACGGTTTATGATTTAGGGTTTTAAGGTTTAGAGTTTACGGTTTAGAGTTTAAGGTTTAAGTTTATAGTTAAGGTTTATGGATTTAGGTTTAGGTTTAGGTTTAGGGTTTAAGTTTATCTTATAGTTTAGGGTTATTTAGGGTTTAGTTTCTTACTTAGTTTAGTTTAGACTTTAGGTTTAGGTAAGTTAGTTTAGGTTTTAGGAGTTTAAGTTTAGGTTTAGGTTAGGTTAGGAGTTTAGAGTTTAGGATTAAGTTTAGGGTTTAGGTTTATAGTTAGTTTAGGTTTTAGTGTTTACTTTAAGGTTTAGATTGTGAGGTTTATGGTTTTAGTGTTAAGGTTTAGTTTAGGTAACTTAGGTTTTAGGTTTAGTTTAGATTTAGTTTAGACTTTAATGTTTAGGTTTTAGGTTATGGTTTATTTTAGGTTTGTAGTTTAGGTTTAGAGTTTAGGTTAGGGTTTTAGTTTAGGTTTAGGTTAGGTTAGTTTAGATTTTAGGTTTAGGGTAGTTTAGGATTTATAGTTTAGGTTTTAGGGTTTAGGGCTGTAGGTTTAGGGTCGTAGGTTTAGGGTTTAAGGTTTAAGGATTGTTTTAAGGTTTAGGGTTTAGGGTTTAGTGTTTTGGGTCAGGTTTTAGGGTTTTTTTAAAAAAAAATTAAGTAAACAAGTAGGTTCAGGTTTATTTAGTTTATTTAATTTAATTTTTATTTATTTTAGTTTAATTTATATTTTATTTTATTTAGGTTTATTTTTTATTTTTATTTAGTTTAGTTTTTTTATTTTTGGTTTATTTATTTTAGTTTAGTTTTTTTAATTTAGTTTATTTTTTAGATTTAGTTTTATTTTTTAGTTATGTTTTATTTTTATATTATTTTTTAGGTTTAGGTTTTATTTTTTATTTTTAGGTTTAGGTTTTTGTTTTTTTTAGGTTTAGGTTTTCGATTTTTATTTTAGGTTTATTTTTAGGTTTTATTTTTTTGTTTAGGTTTAGGTTTATTTTTTATTTATTATATTTTATTTAGTTTAGTTTTAGATTTAGGTTTAGGTTTAATTTATTCTAGGTTTAGGGTTTAGGTTTTATTTTTTATTTTTTTTAGGTTTTATTTTAAGGTTTATTTCCATGTTTAGGTTTTTATTTAGTTTTTATTTTATTATTTTTTTGGTTTATTTTCATTTTATTTTTTGTTTTGTTTTTATTTTTTTTTTATGTTTTGGTTTTTATTTATTTTAGTTTAGTTTATTTTCATTTTTTATTTTATTTTATTTTTAGGTTTAGGTTTAGGTTTTAGTTTAGGTTTAGATTTTTTATTTATTTTATTATTAAGTTTTATTTAGCTAAGATTTAAGGTTTTAGGGTTTAGGTTTAGGGTTTAGGGCTTAGGGTTTAGGTTTTAGGGTTTAAGGTTTAGGGTTTAGGGTTTAGGGTTAGGGTTTGGGGTTTAGGGTTTAGGGTTTAGTGTTTAAGCTTTTAGGTTTAGGGTTTGAGGATTTATGCTTTAGGGTTAGCTTATGGATTGGGGTTAGTTTAAGGTTTTGGGATAGCATAGGGTTTAGGGTTAGTTTAGGGTTTAGGATTTAGGCTTTAGGGTTTAGGGTAACTTGAGGGTTTAAGTTTTAGGATTTTAGGATTTATGGTTTAGGGTTTATGGTTAGGGTTTAGAGTATAGGGTTGTAGGTTTAGGGCTTAGGGTTTATTGTTTAGGGTTTATTTTTTATTTTTATTTAGTTTAATTTTAGGGTTTATGGTTAGTTTTAGGGTTTAGGTTTTTTTTTTAGTTTTGTGTTTAGGTTTTTATTTAGGTTTAATTTTACTTTATTTTCTGTTCAATTTATTTTATTTTGCATTTGGTTTTAATTTTATTTAGGTTTTTTATTCTTAGGTTTATTTATTTTAGTTTAGTTTAGGTTTTTATTTATTTTATTTTAGTGTATTTTTTATAATTTTATTTTATTTTATTTTTTGGTTTAGATTCAAGATTTTGTTTAGGTTTATGTTTAGGTTTAGGTTTTAGTTTTCTTTTTATTTTATTTTATTTAGGTTTATGTTTTTTAATTATTTTATTTTTAGGCTATATTTAGTTTAGGTTTTCGTTTTTAGGTTTTTAGGGTTAAGGATTTAGGGTTATGGGTTTGGGGTTTGGAGTTTAGGATTTAGGGTTGTAGGTTTTAGGGTTTGAGGTTTAGGGTTTAAGGTTTAGGGTTTAGGGTTTAGGGTTTAGGGTTTAGGGTTTAGGTTTAGGGTTTAGGGTTTTGGGAACCCATATAGGAATTTAGGAGTTATAAGGTCATTAAGAGGGATAAACTCAAGAACTACTACTCAGAGCTACAATCATAAAGAGTAAATCTCTCTAATTACAAAAGAAAAAAGAAAAGAGGAAAAGCAAAAGATAAAATGAGCACAAAGAAACCATTTAGACCTTAAAAGCTCTTGAGGATGAGAGAAGCTTATGCCTCTACTTTTGAAAGAACCTACAAGAGAATAAAATAGTATCTGCAAACATCTAAAAGAAAGAATTAGCACAGTTAAAGTGATACAAGCAAAATTGAAAGTAAAAATAGAATAAAAAGAGAAAAGTATAGAGAAGTGTGTGAGAGAAGGCTCAGGCTCAGTCACACAAAATTGGGGCAGCTGCAAACATGAGCATCCAAACTTCAAAGGAAGGGTTACATCACAAGTGCTACTACCAGCCAAAAAATAAGTGATATCATCCCAGCCGTCATAACCTACAAACCTGTGGAAAAATAGTAGCCATTGGATGAAAGTCATATGATCCTTAGTACCTGCAAACCAAAACATAGCCATATACACTATAGAGAAGGAGGCAGCATAGATCAGAATGGTAAAGGGATGACACCAATCCCATGAAGGATAAGTATCACCAAATAATGCCAACATAGCATGAGAATGCCCAGTCAACAACATCCCTACCTAGATGAAAATGAAACATCTTGACCACATCCACCTTATTAATAGCATGATCACTACAATAATTATACATGTCTAATAGAGACAAGAGTAAAGTCAACCAATAGATAAACCCATACAATAATGGCAGAGAAAATGAGGTTAACCACACAACAATCAACAAAAAAAAGAGGCCACACAGGAATCTGAAAATAATATATAGCCTGCTGAACTTAACAATCCAAAATCCATTCAGCATACAGGTAACACCATCCCTACCCAGATGAGACTTGTTCACCAGGAAAGCAGCTCATAATGAGGAAAACCATTCAGAGTGAGCAATACAAATGTTAACAACCACCTATTAATAGCATAATCACAATAGTAATTACACAAGTCTAAGAGATCCAAGAGTGAAATGCAACATCAGATAGATCCATATCATAAAGGAACAGGAAATAAGGTTAACCACATTGCAAACAAAAGAACAAAAGACCAGTCAAAAAACCAACCACAATAGTTATCTTGTTGAACATAAAAAACTCGAACCATTCAGCCAATAACCAAGACATCAAACCAAGTACTAAACCCAACATAGGGTAATATAAGTAGCACCATTACTGCAATGAACCAAAGTGAGAATTAAAAAGTAACATCATTCAATTCCTTCAAGTCAAGGGAGG
This sequence comes from Cymbidium sinense, assembly GCA_021442155.1. NCBI lineage: Eukaryota > Viridiplantae > Streptophyta > Magnoliopsida > Asparagales > Orchidaceae > Cymbidium > Cymbidium sinense. The sequence continues at coordinate 5,984,839 of CM038220.1, read as the reverse complement.
ACAGACCAGCAGTAAGCAAAAAATCATTAAAAATAGAAGGAAGGGAGCCAAGAAACAATCCCAATCGTGCAATGAAACAAGTGATGGAAAGCAAATTAAACATTCTATCCTTGCAAGTTGAGAAAAGGCACAACACAACCCAGTTGGTTTAGGGTTTAGGGTTTAGGGTTTAGCGTTTTAGGTTTAGGGTTTTTTATTTTAATTTTATTTTAATTATTTTAATTTTTTTAAATTAAGTAGATTGATAGGTTTAGGTTTATTTAGTTTATTTTTTTATTTTAGTTTATTTTATATTATATTTTTATTTAGGTTTATTTTTATTTAGTTTAGTTTATTTATTTTAAGTTTATTGATTTTAGTTTATTTTTTAAGTTTAGGTTTAAGTTGAGGTTTATTTTATAGTTTAGTTTTATTTTTATTTTATATTTTATGTTTAGGTTTAGGTTTTATTTTTAAGTTTAAGTTAGGTTTTTAATTTATTTTCTTAGTTTAAGTTTTAGGTTTTTTTATTTTAGGTTTATTTATAGGATTTATTTTTTAGTTTAGGTTTAGATTTATTTTTAGTTTATTTTATTTTATTTAGGATTTAGGTTTAGTATATTTTAGGTTTAGGTTTAGGTTTTATTTATTTTAGTTTAGTTTATTTTAGTTTAGATTTATGTTTATTTTATTTTTGTTTTAGGCTTAGGTTTTTTTTTAATTTAACATTTAGGTTTTTTTAAATTTATTTTTATGTTTTATTTTAAGGTTTATCTTCCGATTTAGGTTTTTATTTACTTTTTATTTTAGGTTTATTTTATTTTTATTTTAGGTTTAGTTTTTATTTTATTTAGATTTTTTTAGTTTAGTTTAAAATTTTATTTATTTTATTTTAATTTAGTTTTTATTTTTTATTTTATTTAGTTTTTTGGTTTAGGCTTAGGTTTTAGTTTAGGTTTTTATTTTATTTTATTTTCAATTAGGTTTTTTAATTTATTTTATTTCTAAGTTTAGGATCTTAGCTTTTTAGGGTTTAAGGTTTATAGGGTTTTGGGTTTTATTTTTTTTATTCTTTTATTTTTTTTAGGGTTTAGGGTTTTGGGTTTTGGGTTTAGTGTTTTAGGGTTTAAGGATTAGGATTTTGGGTTTTGGGTTTAAGTTTTAGGGTTTATGGTTTAGGGTTTAGGGTTTTAGGATTTAATGGTTAGGGTTTAGGGTTTAGGGTTTTTGGGATTTAGGGTTTAGGGTTTAGAGTTTAGGTTTAAGGTCTAGGGTTCAAACTTTAGTTTAGGGTTTAGTGTTTTTGGTTTTTTTAATAGAGAAAAATTCAGATTCAACATTTCTTCTTTTCGATTTCACCAACTAAGTAACACACCAAGTTTTCTAAGACACAAGTGATGACATTGATCTAATCAAAAACCTTAGATAACTAGAATCATCTCTGCTGTAAAGGCACAGTTCCATAAGCAGAAGATTGGATCGACCGTTCATCAATTTTTCTAATTTCCATCAGAACCACCCCAGCCTCTCGAGTAGTGAGACCCACCATCATATCCCTGATCTTTCCCTCTACCACCACCATGGCTGTAACCTCCGTCGCTCCTCCTACCTCCATAACCACCACTGCCCCGACCATCACCCCATATCCACCAACACCTCCAGATCCCCCACCACCACTGCAATAACTGCTGCCTCCGCCTTCACCTCCATCACCAGATCTAGATTGAGTCTGGTTGACGGTGATGTTCTTGTTGTCATGGTTCTACCCATTCTTAGGGTTTATGTATTTTTTAGTAAAATTAGAGGAATTTTATTGCCACAAAGAAAAAGTACAAAGTCCTTAGAGGGGGTAAATCTCTAAACTAATACTCAAAGAGCCATGAAAAGTCATGAAGAGATAAACCCCCTAACTATTATAGTAATATAAGAAAAAAAGCAAAACCAAATTAGCAACAATAATAGATCCGTGTGTGCAATAGCAACATCCACTAGGTCTTTTTGATACCAGCAAGATCCACCTGCAAGATTCTGCCAACCTATAAATGAAATATGCAACATGCTAATGAAAGGATGAGTACAATTAAGCAAGCATAAAGAGTACGAGCAAAGAAAAGGAGCAAAGTAAAGAAAAGTCTCAGGCTCAGTTACAATCATCTCAAGGAGTAACACTTTATGTAAGCATCTAAACTTCTGAAGAAGGGTTACAATTATATATAGTGCTACGAGCCAAAAAAGATAGAGGGAAACAAAGGCCATCATTATTACTACGCCTTAGCCCATCATCCCAAGTCCATCATCTTGCAAGGCTACAAACTCCTCCAAGCAGCAGACATAATAGAAAACCATAAAGCCACCAAGACAAGTAAGCCCAATAAGGCAGAAAATCAACCAACCATCAGGGACATCAGCAGTACAGTAGAAACACCACCAAAGCCACCACCAAAGAGAAATAAGAACATCAAAGGGAGCAAGCATCATGACCTTAACAACATAAACTAGAAAAAACTAAGACCAAAAAGAAAAAAAAAATAGAAGAGCTCATGACCTCCACAAGCAAACAAAAAAGGCGGCAAGGCAATCACCCAAACTAGAAAAGGAGGTAGTAGTAGCCAAGAGAGGAGAACCATAGCAGGAGCAGACCAACCAGAATGTCAGCAATAGAGCAGGAAAGAAAGGCTAAAACAACGTCCCATCCATCCAACCTAGCCATCGAAAATAACCAACCAACTCATCCAACCAACATAGCTCCCAGCCAACCACCACAGTAACTGAAAATCCAAATCAGTAAAAAGACCAAGTGCATCCACCATGCCAAAACCACCCAAGATAACCAGGAAAAGTGTAGAAGCAAACAGCAGCATCCACCAAACCCAACCAAAGTAGCATAAATTTTGATCCAGGTGAGGTGAATAGCTAGCCAAAAACAAAATGAAGCAAAGACAATTAAGACAGACTAAAAGCCATCCATCGAGAAACAACAATACAACAAGAACACCACCAAAGCAACAACAAAATGGAGGAGAAATATCAATGACTGCAAGCACCATAACCATAGCCAAGTTAGGCACTAATACACCAAACCAAGTCACGAGATCCCAAAAAAATAATAGCCACTAAACATCCATCAACCAGATAACCCAAAATAACAACAAAAGTAAAAGCAGCTCTAGCCAAGAGAGGAAGACCATTACAGGAAGAGGCCAAAACTACAACCAAAAGAAACAAACCCAAACCAAGAAAACCATCCACCAAAATCCAATCCACAAAATAAGAAGAAAAAATAATCAACAAATAACCTCCACCTTGCCAAATCTAATAAAAAATTAGATCACCAACAGCCCCTCCGATCTGCCACCAATAGATGTCGATAAACTAGCCAACACAGCTAGGCAACCAACCAACCCAACTAGCCCACCCAACTAGCCAACAAGGCCACCCAGCCAACCACCACAGCAGTAGAAAATCCAACTCAGTTAAAGAAGCAACCAGCCAGAGATATGGCAAACCCCATACAAAAATAATAGGCAAAGCCACTACCCAAATGAAAGTCACCAACAACAACCAAACAACAATAATCACCCAGCTAGGAAAATTGCAGCCACCAAGCTAAAAAAACCACAACAACTTTGGAAAAAAAAAAGAACCACCAGGTAGTGACCACAAGGCCAACCCAAAAGTAAGAGCTCAAAAACAAAACCTAGCACAAGCCCAAGAGTGAAAATAAGCAAATGGACACAACCCAAAAAGGGTTTAACAAAGGGGAACCAAAATAAATTGCTCATCAAAAGTAAATTGAAAAACCAAGCCAAGAAAATTATAATCTGAGATAAGATAATCTAGTGTTATCCAAATTAACCAAACCCTTTAAAAGTTTAGGAAAATTTTGATGGTCAAATAATGTGAAATTAGATAAGTTGGCAGCTAAAGTAGCTAAGAAATTAGCATAAGCATTACCTTCATGAAGGATATGGGAAATTTTATAACAAACTTGAGAAAGAAGATTTTTAGTATGATTGAAAAGATAAAATAAATCAGCATTTATTGTTCTATTAGAGTTAAGCATGTTAAGATGCAAGTGAATCAACTTCAATCTGGATGTTGAGGAAACCTTTATTCAAACAAATTTCAATAGCTTTATTGATAGCCATAAGCTCAACATAGATAATAGAATAGGCTTTGAGAGGATAGGAAAAAGCACAAATGATAGTCCTCTTGAATCCCTAAGAATACCACCACAACCATATTTATTGGAAAGAACAATACCATCAATATTCACTTTAATCAAATTTTCTTTAAGTTTGATCCAATGGATAATCATAGCTCTCTTATAAGAGTCATCATCAAGCAGAATGATACCCAATTTTTTAGCCACAAATTTATAGCCTCTAAAATGAACGTTACTAACAAGATTGGCATAAAATAGAGCATGAATTTTTTTTTTGGTTTTAGGTAGGATCCTTTGATGGCTCATAGAAATACCATGATATTTAGCATCATTTCTATCCATCTAGATGAACCAAATAATGGTAACAATAACTAGAATTTTGATATGACCTTTCATAATTTATTTGAAATAGACTTCAAGAAGTTCATATATGGAAAGAGAGCCATGCAAGTAGTTGGTATTAAATAAATAATCATACCATAACCATAATTTAGAAGCAATAGCACCATTGATAAAAACATGATTAACATTTTCAATATAAAAGAAATAATAGCACTTTCAAGTTAAATAAAACCCTTTATTCTAGAGCAAAGAGTCCACAAGAATAAAGTTATTCAAAATCCTCCAAGCTAAAACTAAATAAGAAATGGGAATGATATTGTTCTAAAGTTTAATGAAAATATTAGAGGAGTTTTTCTTATCTCTAATAAAATTCAAACCTCTTTAAGAACAAAATCACCATTGTAAGAAAGCTTAAAGAGAATTTGGTCAAGTTTGTTAGAGAAAATAGGGATATTTCTAAAGTTATCTAAAAGAAAGATATGAATATAATTCTCAAGTTTGTTTTCATTTCAAGTGTTATTATGCCAGAAAGAGTTAACTTTGATAGCTACAATAGAGTGGGTAGATAAAAGGGAGTCAATAGAGCTATTGACAATCCAATTGTCTTGTTAAAAGAAAGAAGAACCTGAATGAATACCCCAAGATATTAAGGGTTTAGCAACCCATTTAATGGAACAAAGCCTTTTCTAAACTAGAGAGTCACCAACTTTATAAGCACAGATAAGAGGGTGTTTACCTTGGAAAAATTTTCATCATAAAATTAGTCCAAAGGCTTTCATTCTTTCTAAAATTCCACCAGAGCTTATGAGAGAAGGCAGTAATAGCTTCACAAATTGGTTTGCAATCGAGACCACCTTCCCCTAAGGGACCACAACATTTATCTTAGGAATTCCAATGCATTATTTTAGTAGAATTATTGGATCCCAAAAAAAAATTATTAAGTAAGCGATCAATTCTGATAAGAGTAGCATTAGTGGGGATAATAGTTTGAATCAAATAAAGAGGCATTGAATTGAGAGTTCTTTTAAGAATAGTGAGCCTGCCACCAAAAAGTAAATGAAATCCCTAAACAGAAATTTTATTTATTTATTTTTTAATTAACTCATCAAAAAGATGGGATCATTTCGAACCTTTAAAAAGAGGAGCACCCAAGTACCTAAAAGGAAGGTGTTGATGTTTAAAGCTAGTGATATGCAAGATTTGATTAATTTTATTATTGGAGAAGCTTGAAGAAGTAATAAAATAGCTTTTTTCATCATTGTTAGATAGATCACTTTCTCTACCAAATTTAATTTAAAAAATCTTAAGATTATTGATATGATGAATAGAAGCATTACAAAAAATAATGAAATCATCTACAAAGCTTAAATGAGAAATAGGAAGACCACTAATAGTTTTGTAATACATGTTAGGATTATTTAAGAATAGATCATTGATGCTCCTAGATAAGTACTCAACAATAATAATAAATAAGGCATGAGATAGAGGATCCCCTTGTCTTAGGCCATGGGAAGAAGGAAAGAAGCCAAGGCTTCCCGATTAAGAAAAATAATAAACTAGGCATTATTAATATAATTTTTAATAAGAAAGATAAATTTATCAAAAAACCCAAATAATTTTATAATATGGATAATGGAATCACAAGAGATATTGTCAAAAGCTTTGGAAAAATTGAATTTGAATAATCTTGCAACCTCTAGTCCTAGCATCTAAATCATTAATTAAAATGTGAGCAAGTAGAATATTATCAAAAATAGATCTACCTCTAACAAAATCAGTTTGGTTTAGAGAATAATCCTATGAAGTAAAGGACTGAGCTTATTGGTTAGAATGTTGGAAATCATCTTATTAAAGAAGGTGCAAAGACTAATAGGTCTAAAATTAGTCCAATTGTCTAGATTACCTTTCTTAGGTATGAGAATAATAGAAGTATTAGAAAAATATCTAGAAAAATGATTACCATTAAAAAAATGAACCACAACCTCAACCAAATCATTTTTAATAATAGACCAGTATTTTTGAAAAAATTGGGTAGTGAAACCCTCCAAACCAGCAACAGAATCTATATTCATGCTATTAAGAACTATAAAAATTTCCTCTTTATTAGGTATAATACTAAGGAAATCATTATCATTATTATTTCTAATAGAAGGAATCAAGTGTGATTTAGAAATAGCTTCATAATAACAACTCTTATTAAGTATATTTCTAAAGTAATTAATGGTTGAATCCTTAATATCATTATTCTCCATAATCCATTCTCCATTGTCATCTTTAATTTTTTGAATATTATTTAAAGCTCTCTTTTTATTAACTTATATCTAGTATTTCTGCCACCTACCCAACAGAAACCTTTTGGTGCTAATAAGTCTCTTCCAAATTTTGAAAATTAATAAGTTTATCTTTTGCCTCAATCAAGTCCTTAATCTTAGTAGGATCAGACATAACAAAGACATCAAGATTCCAAACCAATTTTTCCATTTCTTTGATATTAGCAAAAATGTTTTAAAAATAATGCTTGTTCCACCAACCCAAATTTTGTTAAAGTCTGTTAACCTTAAACCAAAATCTATTCATCCCTGCAATTGAATTGTCAGGATGTAAGGGAGGTTTCCAATTGTTAGCCACCACATTAAAGAAATCAATTTGCTAAATCCACATGTTCTGAAATCTAAAATGAGAGAAATTTTTTATTCTATTAGAGTTATCTTTAATAGAAACTGAAAGAGGAGCATGATCGATAATGTTCTACTTAAATGATTGACAAAAGTAATAATCCATTGAGTAATCCAATGAGTATTAAAAAGAATCTAGTCCAACCTTTGCCAAAGTTTAGAGTTTTGCCAAGTAAAATTTGAACCCTTAAAGCCAATATCAATCAAATTGAAATCAAGGATCATATTGGAAAATTCTTCCATTGAATGAATATTATGAGAGCAACCATCGCTTCATTCAGAAGAGAATAAAATAGTGTTAAAATCCCCACCAACAAACCAAGGTTTAGTGACAGAGGTAGCAAAATTCCTCAAATTTTCCCAAAGAAGATTTCTACTAGATATATTACAAGATGCATAGATAAAAGAGCCCAAAACACAATATTCATCATAAGATATTTGAGCATTGACAACTTGTTGAAAATCATCAAGAATAGAAAGCTCCACAAAATTATTCCAAAAATACCAAATTTTATTACTAACATTAGAGAAAAAATTATTGAAATTGATTATTCTAGCAACATGGTTAATTTTATTTGCATGAATAAGAGGCGCCAAAACAATAAGTAACAAAATATTATGAATATGACAAAGGTTTCTAATATGGTTACGAAAAGAGAGGTTACCGATCCCTCTAACATTCCGAACAAGATAATTAAACATAAGGAAATAAAAAAGGGGTTAAGAAAAGGTTAATTAAGAGAGGAGAGGGAGGTCGCAGCAGATCTAGTGTTTTTGGACAATTTGGGAGGGAAGTTTTTAACATTTTTTTCTTTTTAGCATAATAAGTTTGGAAACCATTTCCTTTTCCATAGAATCATCTTCCGACAAGGATTTATCAACATTATTCACAGATTTAGGGGATGTCTTCTGTCTAGAAGTGAGTTCTCCTTCTTTCAAGACATTAGAATTTATTAAAGGAAAATGAGCATTGGTATAGCAAACAAAGGAGCCGAAACAAAATTAATATGAAGGCAAGTGTGAACATCAAGCCCTTCTTCTTTAATGCCCAGATTATTAGACAAAACCAAATCTTTTTTGAGAATTTAAATCATCCTGAACTAAAGTAAAGTTAGGTTTTCAAACTGAATATCATGAAAAACCAAAGCCATACTCTCCATTGAATTCAAGTGATGCATACCATTGATATCCTTATTAATATTTTCAATTAAAGCTTCATTTTCGTCAATCAAAATCGGTAAGGATGCAGGGATCAACTCAGAGGAAAAAGAATTATCATCCAAAAGTTTAGAGAAATTATTATTTTCCACATTAGAAACCATCAATTGCATAGAAGAAATTAGAGGTAAAACAACCTTAATAGGAATATTCAAAAAAATCCTTTTTTAAATTAACTTTTTGATATTTAATAGTGGTCGACTTAGGGTTAAGAACAATAGTTTCCTTAACAAGAATTCTTTTTTAGGTGAGGATGCATAATGAAACATTTAGAATTATTGTACCCATGGATTTTACAATGAGAACAAAAGATAAGAAAATTTTCAAACATATAACCATAATTTTTAGATCCCAACTAGATTTCTTTGGGGTGTTTCTTGGTAATGTCCAATTCAACAAGGATTCTAGCCATAGAAAGTCAAGATTTCATAGTCATTGCTTGATCAATTTGTAATGGCCTACCAAATAAAGCACCCAATGTAAAGAGGAATTGATGATTAATGAAATGAATTTGCATATTGGGGAGAGAAATCCAAAATTAGAATGATTGGGGATTCTTCTCTAATATCAAATAGTGGAGTCCATTTTAGCAACATCATTTGGAAATTGAAAACAAAATAAGAATGACAAGTAAAAATAGATTAGTAATCCAAACCATTCTTTAACTGAATCAAAATGTGGCGGGGATCAGTTAAACCAATCATGAAAGCCCAAAAGTTTCAGACTATGAAAAAAAGTGTGTATTTTCCAAATTCAGCCTATGAAGAGTAACCTTTCCAACCAAAGTCAATTCAAATGGCTTAGCAAGCTTTTCAACAATCAAATCAGAGCACATAACCATAGACATGCCTCAAGAAGAAGTCAAAACAAGTTTTAGGGATTCACCAAATAGCTATCCTTACTAGTGAGGGTGTCTTTGAATGATTTTGAAGCAGCTGAAGCCATAGTGTCACTCTAGGTAGGGTCCATAACCAATGTAGTTGATGCCCTAGTAGGATCCATTGGATCCATCGATTCCCCCCCATGGAATCATCAAGGAAGATGCCAAGCCATAGTGTCACTCTAAGTAAAACATGAAAGCGGCCAGCGGCTATCAATTCCAGAAGGTCTAGTGAGAATCAAGCCAAACAACCATCAAGCAACAACTAGAAAGCCAAAAATGAGAGGGGAAAAGGGGGATCACCAGAGCACAAGTTTAAGGGTCGGGGTGGCGAGTGGGTTTGGCGGTGTGTACAAAGGGCAGCGACGTAGTCAACACGAGCTGATGACTCTCGCTTACTAGGAATTTATGGTTAATGTTTATTTTTAGGGTTTAGGGTTTAGGGTTTAGAAACCTAAACCTAAACCTAAAGTAACTAAATAAATTTAAAAATAAACCTAAATCTTAAAACCTAATAAATCTAAACCTAAGGTTAGGGTATAAGGTTTAGGGCTTGGGGTTTAGTGTTTAGGGTTTAGGGTTTAGGTTTAGGGCTTAAGGTTAACAATTTAGAGCTTTAGGGTCTATGATTTTAGGGTTTAGTATTAGGGTTTAGGGGTTTAGGTTTTAGGGTTTAGGGTTTTTTAGGATTTAGGGTCAGGTTTATGGTTTAGGGTTTAAAGTTTAAGATTTAGTGTTGAGGGTTTAGGGTTTAGGGTTTTAGGGTTTAGGGTTTAGGATTTAGGGTTTAGGGTTTAGGGTTTAGGGCTTAGGGCTTAGGGTTTTGGGTTTGGGTACAAGAGAGAATAAATTGTCCAATTTTTGGACTTATAATTGCCTAGAGGGGATGCACGCTAACTCCTCCTATGATTTTAAAACCATGTATTCCGATCTAATGAATTGCAAGATAGCTAGGGTAGTTATTTAATTAGAAAGAGACAAAAGTCCTAAGCACACTCCCTAAGAGACTAGAGCATGAGTGATATGAGTATATGACTTAATCTATAATTATAAAATATTTTAAAATTTTATTTCATTTTAGATACATTATTTTGATAGAGACTTTAGGATTTCTTATGCCTAAATGCATGATGAAATATGTTATGGGTCAAATAAGCTAGAAGAAGGTGTTTTCCACCATAAAGGATGCCCCCACAGGTGAAGCATTCCTTTATCATGCAAGATTGAGATCCTTCATGTTCAAGAGAGAAAGAATAAATATACATGATGTGAAACATACAATCATATAGCTAAGTGGTTGCTAAATCTTGTAATTATCTTATTTATGTATTAGGCTTTAAGATGAGGTTATGAGTTATTTAAAATTAAGCTCTGAGTGATTAGTTGGGTAGAAAATTATTTTTATCCTGAGGGCCTAATTGTATCCAAGCCACACATTAAAGCATCAATCATTTAAGAAACTATGAAAAGCATGTTGTCCTAATGAACAATGTAAACATAACATCAAACAATTATATAAACTATCATAAAAGAATAAAAGGCTAGTGTAGTTAGGTACCATCGTACAACCCGAATAGAGAAAAGATGGACAGCCGAGATCTACCCTTATACTACCAGAATATGAAGGAATAATTATAATTGTATTAAATGCTATGGGGGTCTCCTTTCTTCATATCTCCATTTTGATTTGGTTCCTTCTTTGATTTGAATGGTGCTTACTTCAAAGGAATCATAAGGCACTTTAGGACAAAACCTTCTAGCCATTGCTCATCATAATCCCCATAGAACTAATCCTAAATCCTATTGCAAAAATTACATTTATGTGGGAAAAGTAAATCTAACTACACCTACAAAATAGAGGTTTACTAAATATATATATAATTTTAAGTAGTTGTATTATAATTTGGACTTAGCACCTACACATGGGTAACTAAGCCCACCTATCCTAACTTGGATTATGCTTAAGGATTTAAGAAACCTGCAAAAAGAGTATTCACATTTGTTTAAAAGCATCCCTTAAGCATAATCTCTTGTAGAAAATATGATTAGGCTAATATTGGCCTATCATCCAGTCTACAAAGTATACACCCTAGCATTCAATCTAAAATAATACATCATAAAACAAAACATACATCACTTCATACACCATCCTAACTCAGAGCTAGAAGTGGTGACTTAATTCTAATGTGTGTATTAAGGCTTGTGTGGTAAGTCTTGTTAGGCATTAGTGTTATATTTTCTAAGTGTAGAAGGATTTAATTTAACATGAAAGGTTGTTTTCTTTAGTTTCATTTGATTACACTTAGCAACTGAGTGTTATAAAGAGAGAAAAAAAGGAATACCCTCTTTCATCCCTACCTTAAGTCACTTTCTAAAGTATATTAATTTGATTTAGTTCTATCTAGTGAATGGCTTATTAAATAATTTAATTAATCTTAAGTTTAGGTTAACTTTAAATAATCCTATTCAAAATGAAAGGCATCTTAAGATTAATTTAATTCAATTACTACCACATGACATATATTAAACCATTCCTTTCCATCACATGTAACATGCATATGATTTAATCCTAACTGTATCTATACATGCAACATATTTTAGCACACTTAAATGATGAATGTATGTGTATGTTTAGAATTTATATTTTATTTGATTGAATTATTTAAACATATTAAATTAAAACTTTATTAAAATTCTTATACATAAAGGACATAAGAATGAAATTAAAGAAGCATGTGCCATTGTTTAACTAGGGAAGTGAGGTAATCAAATGACTACCTTGGAGTTAGCTAAAGCCTCATATTCTAGGGAAGTCAAGACTATATACCCATTTCCATTCAAAAACATGTAAACTCATATACATGAACATAAGAAGTAAGCTCTAAATCATATGGATAATTAATTTAAGCACTTAGTCAATTATGAATGCTTGCAATTTTAATTGTAAACTGGGATTTTCATTCACTAATCTCATATACATATACATGTACAAAGATATAAGTAGGTATGTACCATTATTAAACCAGGGAAGTGAGGTAATCAAATGACCTCCTTAAGGCTAACTAAACCCTTGTATACCAGGATGTCTAGACTATATACTTGCTTTTCTTGGATACACATGGATGCATACATAAATGAGGGAAAGAAAATAATGCAAATATTGTATATATTTTTTGATTGAATCATTTATATATATCAATTAAAGTTCTATCCAAATACTAATGTTGAAATACATAAGAATGAAATCAAATGGGTACATGCCATTATTAAACTAGGGAAGTGAGATAATCAAATGTCCTCCTTAGGGCTAGCTAAAGCCTCATGTTCCCGAGATGTCCAGACTATATACCCGTTACCATTTAATCTTATATAAATGAACACATGAATAGAGGAAAGAGAACTCAACATTCATACACTTAAGCTATAACCACATGCATTTCTTATGTATTTATAACCAGCATCATAACACATATTATTATTCATTTAAAAGCTTTTGAAAAATACATTTGGATTTAATAGTGATAATAGCCACACATATATTAAATTAAATCAACACATGCAAGCTTACATAAAGAAAATCTATTTTATTTTACATGATTTTGTAATGATGGATGCATAAGTTCAAATGACATACCAAACTTAACATGGCTGGAAAGAGGACAATCAAATATAAGCATGTGATTCATTCAACCAAACTTGTTCTTAAGGACAATCAAATCAAATTAGATTATTTAAAGCAAACCAAAGGTTCTTTATTAATTAAGTTTTGGATTTGAGTTAAAGAGGAGAAGAGAAATCATCACTTGTTGTTTTAAACCCATTCCAACATTAATCATTTGATTTAATTTAAATAAATGTAATTAAGTCAATCTTATGGGTTAATTAAGTTGAACCCTTAATTAAATGAATTAATTACCCTTACTTATGTCACCTTAAATTAATTAATGAAATAATTATTAGCCAACATGATATGCATGGAAAATAAACTTGCAATAATCCTAGGAAATAAAAGGGGCCTAATGCAATTGGCTCATGATTAATAGTTAATTAGATTAAGGGACTCAATTAATTACCCTGATGGTTTCCCACACATATGGACTAACCATAATTTCATTAAACTCCTTTAGGCTATTAAACACCTAAAGATCTACCCCATGATTTAATTAATTATGGTCTAATGTGATTATGATTTCAATTTAATAATGTGATTTAATTAAGTAGTTAAATCTTAATTAATTTTATTTTAAAAATGGGTGAAATGAACTTAGGGAAAGGGGTCCTAACACTATTCCTTAGTTCACTTACTGTTGAACAATAATTAATAAACTTAATTAACCAAATTATTACTATTCATGAAATTAATTAATCATTAATTAACTTAAAAGAGTAGTTAAGTTTAATTAATCAATTTTCCTAATTAAGTAAGCAATAAATCCCAAGAAAATCATGGGAGGCATAGGTCATCCCATTAAATTAACCCACAAAATTTAGGATTAATTATTAATTTTATAATTAAATTTTAATTACTATTCAATATTAGTTAAGATCATTTTTAATTATTTCTCCTCTGAAATACCTTTAAAATGAGTATTTATTTGCATTTTTTATTTCTCTATAATTTTTTATGATTTATAGAAGTTTCAACCATTAAAAATGATTAATTAAGCCTAATTAAAGCCTAATCTTGTTGGCGCATGTGGCGCGCTGATGTGGTGCACTTTCCATGTGGCACCGGATTGGCTACTTAAAACTTATCACTCGCGGTTAATGATGTGCTTTCTCATCCTCCATTCGATCTAAGATTAGATAGCTACAATTAATCCCATAGCTTAATAAGATTAAATTAGTTTGACCTAGTAGATATAATCATGATTGTCCATTTCGATCATGCGAAATGGATGGTGTGAGATCTAACATCACGCAACTGAGGGAGAATGGAGTCCATCCACCATTGCTCACTTGATCAGAGCTTACCCAAGATTAAATCAACACCAAAAGGATCCACACCTTCACGACATTAATCAGAGGCAATCCAACGGTCAAGATCACACAAGATGCAAGTTTTCTTCAAAAAGTTCCAGCCCATTTTTTTGTAAGGATCAGTTTTGGAATACCTCACCAGAGATCAAAACCAGTGGCTTGAATGATTGAGGAAGCTTCATCTAATGGAGAGGAAGCCTTATTGAGCAATAATTGGATTAATTCTTCAATGTTTGCTCGGAAGGCTATGAATCATAATTTGGAGCTTGACTTTGATTGATGTCCCACCTCCAATTCTTCAAAATCTTGGCAAATTATTTGATCTTGCTCAATGAGGACTAGGGAAGGTGTGCAAAGTTAATTTGAGTTTGATGGAGAAATGGGGATTTTATATTCAAAATGGGAGTGTCCTATTTCAGGATGGATGGGAATGGCATTTTTTGATCAAGGAATGAGCTTGAGAGCTTAGGGAATGGCTATAGCAGCTCGCCTTGGGTAGCTAGGGCTATGAGGAATGATTTTTGTGTCTATTTGAATGAAAATAAGGGGGTGTATACTCCCCTTCATCTTGATCAGATAGAGATTTGGTTTGTCTTCTAGTGGCCATCCAGCCATCTTAAGGGAGTTGTGGGTCATTGGGAGGAGGTGAGTTCACTAGCTTGGTTAGTTGAAGGGTGGAGATGGATACCAAGGAGGAATCATGGTGTCTTATGGGTCTTAAATGCTCCAATGGGGAGGGTGGGTGATTTCTCCTCCCATGGGTCATGGCTGACCCAACCACCACTTGGGTCAGGTTAGGCAATGTCCTAGGTGCTTAGGTGGACCATTGGGAGAGTACTAAGTGGCCAAGGAATGGAAATGACCACTTACATTGGTGATTTGTCTCATGTGATGCCCTTGACCCAATGGTAGAATGATCATTTAGCATGGGATTTGATTTGGAGATTTGAAATGTGCCAAAAGTGGGTTATCCAAAATTTCAAGTCAATTGGAGTTGATTTGGTTAGGTTTTGCTCTATTTGACCCATTTTGGTCAAATTAGGTTAGGTTGGGTCAAGTTGACAAATTGGTCAAATTAAGTCAAACCAAGGTTTGGGTCAAGTTCATATGATAATTTGGGATGTTTTGGTTCAACTTCTTTGGTTTAGTTTGGCTTAGATTTGATTTTGGCTCATTTGGATTCATTTAGGTCAAATGGGTTAAGTTGACCAATTTGATCAAATTGGCCAAATTGACTCGAGTTGAGTGTTTGTTTGGGTTTAGTTGACCAATTGAAGATGATTGTAGGCTTTGATTTCAATTAATTTAGATTTGGTTTTTATTTAGGCCAACTTGAACCTTCAGGTCAATTTGGGCTAAGTAGGTCAATTGGGTTTGATTGGGTCCAATAATTACTTTGGTTAAGTTCAACAATCAATTTGGAATGAACTTGAGCCATTAGTTGCAATCAAATTGGTTTATATCTTGATTTGACCCATCTTTCGGTCAATTTGGGTCAACTTGGGTCAAGAGGGCCAATTGGGTTTGGTTTGACTCAATTGAATGTCAAGTCATAATCAAATATTGATTTTGATTTGGTATGAATCATTGGTTTCAAGGGATTTTCTTAGGTTGCAATTTTTCTAGTTTGGGTTTCTATGGGTTAATAGGTTGACTTGGTTTGACCTAATTTGTGAAATTTGATCCACCCATTGTGATCAATAATCCTGATTGGAGGTTTTGATGGGCTTAGTTCAATACAATTTGAGTAGGACTAAAAATTAGCTCAAATAGGTTAAATTGGCCACTTTGGGTCAAGTGGACCAATTGGGTTTAGTTGACTTGATTTTGGGTTGAGTTTTATTTAGTTATGTTTATATATCGATTTGGAATTGATATATAAATTCAATTGCAATTGGCTTGGGTTCAAATGTGTTTTGGTTCATTTGCACATTTCAAGTCAAAAGGGTTAAGTTGGGTTTGACTTGGGTTGATTTTGGTTTGGCTTGTTGATTGTAGATTTCATTTATATTTGTGAATATGATTGAAGGTATGATTGATTCATGAGAAAATTGATTGAATTTGGGTTTTGGAATAAAAGAATTTAGCTAAGTCCATGGAGTTAAGTCATGTGGCTTTGGTTTGGATTTTGATTTGGTTTGATTTAGTTTTGATAATTTAAATGTATATATCATTTAAATTTATGAAGTTGATTGAAAATATGATTGATTTGTGGTAAAAGCAATTAAGTTTGACTTGATTTGGATTAAGATTTGGCTAAGTCCATGGGATAGGTCATATGGCTTAGGAAGGGTTTTGATTTAATTTGAGTTAGTTTGATTTAGTTTTGATCATTTAAATGTAGATTTGAATTATATTTAGGAAGATGATTGAAGATATAAATTGATTATGAGAAAATAAATTGGTTTTGGATTGATTTGGATTAAGATTTGGCTATGTCCATGGGATAGGTCATATGGCTTAGGAAGGGTTTCAAGTTTGGATTTGATCAAGGGCTTCAATCATTTAGTTTTGGAATTTGGGTTCAGATTTGGATTTGAATTTGATGTTTGAATTAAACATGAGGTTTAGTTTGAGAAGGTGAACATGGATTGGATTTGGGTCATAGGGTAGGTCGATTATCCTAATCCCTAAGTCATAACCTAATCCTATGGTTAACCCTTCTAAATCTTTAGGCTTTGGTTAATTATTTACCTAATTGTTAGAAGTGTCTTATGACTAGGGAAGTCTTAATTTCTAGAAGACTCCTAAGTCAAAGATAGGAAGATTGAATCCACACTCCAAAAGTGAGGTCAACAGGCGTTAGGCTCCATAGTTGCCCTTGGAGATAAATGATTGGATGATCAAGCCAATTTTCACATTATAGATTAAGATATATCTTTCAATGCTTTGCATGGGAGACCATGGATACATGAGAACAACATAGTTCCATCCTCTCTACATCAGTGTATGAAGTTTGTGAGAGGTGGGATCATCTACTATGTCAAAGGAGATCTCAAGTCATTTATAGTTCACAAGGTCTCCATTTATGAGGATGCGACTTACTACCTCCCTCAAAATATACAAGTCTATTCTCGCAAACTTGGCCAAAGTTTTAAAATAAAAGAAAAAGAAAAAGAAAAGAGAAAAAGAATGAGAAAGAGAAAACAAAAAGAAAAGAAAAATGAAAAGAAACTAAAAGATAGAAAAATAGACTTGGAGAAGGTAGTGGAGCTTGACATTAGATTCCATCCACAGTTCACTATTCTATTCGAACATATGGGTAGGATGACCTAACCTCCATAAGGTAGAGGAAGAGGCCAGTTCAGAGGCAATCCTAGGGTGGAAAATCTCTTTATTAGCCACCAAATAGAAGATATGTCCCAACTACCATGAGTACACTTGATATCTATAGACTTAGAATCTAGTTCATAGGATGAGTCTTATATGGTTAGCACACCAGCCAACTCTTCTCAGCAGTAGATTCCTTTGGAGGTGACACTTGAGCCAGATAGCAATGAAGACCTAGATCTAAAGCAAACCATAAGTGTATCCAAGTATATATGTGAAACAGTTCGGCATCAGTTGGGAACCTTAGCTCTAACCCCACTTTCCTCTCAAAAATCTGAGGGTTTGGTAGTTATGGAAGCCCCTAAATTATCCATAGATGTGAAGATGCAGAGGTTTTTTTTGGGAGCATTATCCTCAAGTCATAAAGTTGATGTTGAACTATGAGATGATTCATATAAATATTTAATAGAAATACTTTTTAATTGGTACTTTCATTGTGTTCATAATTTAGCAAAGAAAGGGTTAATCTCACATACTTTGTCAAAGTGCAGGTCAGACAACTTCAAAAGGATATGAAGAATAAATGCAAAGGCTCACAGTCAAGATCGGGACTAGCATTTTTGTATAGTGGGTCCAACATGATGATGATGATGCTAGTCACCAATCATTTCAAATCCGATAGATTCTTTTCAAATCACATTAACTCATATGAGGAGCTATGCTTAGAAACTTTAGAAGATTTTGAAGTTAAAGATGCAGCTAGAGTTTGAAGAAGCAATCAAGTTAACCATCAATGAGCTCAAGGAAATCAACTAAAGAATTGAAGAAGATGGACGCCTGACATTCATCAGTTCTTTGTTGAATGAAATTGAAACCAATGACTTAGTTAGGCTATTGATTGAGTTTAAGGACTGCTTTACATGGAGTTATGAAGATATGCTGATTTTCTCTTGACATAGTAGTCCATAAACTAGCAATAGAGCCTACACTAACCCTATCAAGCAAGCTCTTAAATGCATGCAATTAAACATGGAACAATAGGTCATTTATGAAGTCAAGAAATTGATTGATGTTGGCTTCATTTGGGAAGAAAAATACCCTACCTGGTTAGCCAGCATCATCCCAATTAAGAAATAGAATGGCCAAATTCACATATGCATCAATTTTAGGATTTAAATAAGGCATGTCCAAAAGATGAATTTCCACTACCAATCCTGGAGCTGTTGGTGGGCATTGTCTCATCTCATGTAGTCTTATCTTTAATGCATGGTTCATAGATATAACCAAATAAAGATGACCTGAAGATGAAAGAAACACTACTTTTAGAACCCCAATCAGAATCTATTGCTATAAGGTCATGCATTTCAACCTTAGAAATTTCGGTGCTACATACCAATGGGCTATGACTCGAATCAAGTTAAGTGCTATATCGATGATCTCATGGTCAAAAGTAGAGAAAAGGAAGACCATGTCTTCAACTTGAGAGTAGTTTTTGAATAGTTAAGATAATTTAACCTCAAAATGAAGGCTCTAAAGTGTGCATTTGGAGTAGGTTCAGGGAAATTCCTTGGGTTTGTTGTATGACACTAGGGAATCAAAATTGATCAAGAGAAGATCAAGGTGATATTAGAAATGCCACCCCTTAAAAGTTTAACTCAACTAAGATCATTCCATGGGTAGTTGGAGTATCTAAGAATTTATATCAACTTATTAGGAAGATGTCAGCCATTCTCAACACTTCTAAAAAAGGATGCCAAGCTCAAGTGGGATGACAAGGTGTGAGCATGCCTTTGAAAACATCAAGTATTACCAGATGATGCCTCCGATTCTAGCAGCCCCTCTCCCAAGCAAGCTACTCATACTTTACACTAATGTGTTATATGACTCCCTTAGTGCTTTGTTATCCCAAGCTAATGAAGAAGGGAAGGAAAACACACTCTACTACCCTAGCTATCATCTAGTCCCTATTGAGGCTAATTATGCACCCATTTAGAAGCATTGCCTAGCTTTAATCTTTGCATCCCAAAATCTATAACACTATATATTTTCTCATAAGGTGAACTTAATATATAGGATCAATCAACTACAGTATCTCAAGACACAGTCGACGCTATCCAGATAGTTGGCATGATGGTCCATGATCCTCTCACAGTTTGACACTACCTTCGTACCCCTCCGCGTGAAAGGATAAGTGCTAGTGGATTTCTTTGCAGCACACCCACTTCCTGTTGACTCTCCACTTAGTGATGATCTCCCTGATGAACAAATCATGAACTTAAGGGATTTTAGCATTCTCAGGAGATGTACTTTGATGGTGCGACTTCCTCTCAAAGTGGAGAAGAACCACAATCTACTATTCTAGGAAAGGTAGGGGTACGAATAATTCTCTGAACTCTAGACCACGATGTGATGAGATTTTCATATCATATATCCAATCCATGCACCAACAATGAAGCTAAATATGAGGCTTTGATTGTCGGTCTGGTGTTAACTGTTACTCTAAGCATCCAAAATATCAACATCTTCAAGGATTCTCAGCTAGTTATCCACCAAATCATTGGGTCCTATAAGGTTATAAATCCCAAGCTCCATCACTACCAAGTACACCATGGAGTTGTTGGCCCAAATCTAGAGATTATGATTTATAAGATTCCTCGAGGAGAGAACACCATAGCATATTCTTTATCCATGCTTGGCAAGGAGTTGACATGTCTGAAGGATGATTCCATATCAATAAAGGTCCAAAATAGACAAGTTGTATCCCTTATTGATATTAAACTCATCAAAAAGTACTCTCTTGAAGGGAGGTTATCATTCCCAAGAAGGACAAGGAGTTAGATTGGAGGCAACCATTCATGGATTACTTAAATAAAGGAAAACTACCTTAAGAGAAGTCCCAAGCCAATCAGATGAAGCAGAGAGCATTTTCCTATGCTCTTATGGATGGTGTCTTGTACCGATAGTCTTTTGATCATATGTGGTTATGTTGTTTAGGCAAGCATAAAGCCTATAAGATCATGATAGAGGTACACTATGGATTATGTGGAGCCAACCAAACTGGTCCAAAGATGGAAGCCAAGATCAAGGGACTAGGATACTACTGGCTATCGATGATCAAAGATTGCATGGTAGGCGATGCCACCAATGTCAAATACAAGGTATGGTCCTACACCAAACACTTAACATTATACATCTACATTGGCCCATGGCCATTCGAGTGTTGGGATATAAACATAGTTGGTCCCATTGATCCTCCTTCTTCAAAGGGTCATCAGTTCATTTTAGCTGCTACCGACTACTTTTTCAAATGGGTGAAGGAGATTCTGCTCAGAGAGGTCATAGCTCAGCATGTGCTATAGATTTTAGGAACCATATCATATAGAGGTTTGAGTGGCTTGATGAGTTATATCTAATAATGGTATTGCATTCAAGAGCACTGAGATCAACAACTTTTCCTGGAGACACATCATATATTGGAGATATTCTAGCATCAACTACCCATAGAAATGGCTTAGCATAAGCCTTCAACAAAACTCATTATCCAAATACTAAAAAAGATGCTCGACAACAACAAATAGTGGCATGAGCAGTTAATTGAAGCCTTGTCAGCCTTCTGCACCACATATAGAACTCCAACTTAGTCTACTCCTTTCTCATTAGTGTATGGGTTTAAAGTCATTCTACCATTAGAAGTACAACTCCCATCACTAAGGATAGCTATTGGTAGCAAGATCACAATAGAGGAGAATGCCAAGTTACGGTTAGAGAAGCTCGAAGGTTTGGAGGAGAGAACCCTGCGGGCATGCCAAAACTTTGAGTTGTACAAAGCTAAAATGATTCGAGCTCACAACAAGTTGTTCTGCCATAGAGCTTTTCAAGTAGGAGAGCTTATTTTACTTCTAAGGAGACTGATTGTTGCCCATCGTAAGATGGGAGGCATGTCTGTACCCACTTGGGAAGACCCTTTTTCCATAGAGAAGGCCTACAAAGGAGGATCTTATCAACTTATTAATCATAAGGGATAGTACCCAGTGCTTCCAATCAATGGGCTCTACTTAAAAAATATTATAAATCATGTTTGAAATTAATTATCATCAATGAAAATTCCATTTCAAGTTAAATCTCTTCCATGTTGAAAGTATTCTAGTTTGTGAATCCCCCATGATGTTTTTAGGGTAGGTGTAGGGAACCTGAGCAGTGTCATATCCTTCATCAACATAACACAAACACAAACTACACACATCCATATAAAATAAACACATATCTTTTATATTAGAATACATTGAGTTATGATAATTCCTCCAACAACACTCACTCAGTAGCTGCTTTAAGTCAGGCTGACGTGCTACTCTGCTAGTGTGTCACCCTAGTGGTCTTCTTGCTTTGGATGATGTAAGTCTTCTACGCTTTCCTTTTGTACTTGGCCACTACACACCAATGAGTGCCTTGTTAGTTTGGTAGGCCTTACTGCGTGGTTGGTAAGCTACCTTATGTTGGCTTCGTTTAAGAGGATGTGAATCTTCTATGCTTTCTTCTTAGATTAGCCTTTGTGCACTGATTGGGTTGAGTATATTTGAGGTTTAGGATAAGCCCCCTAGAGGCTCCTTCCCTCCTGATGGCTTCAAGTCTAGTCCAATCCTTCTTCGGGGCTCCCCGCTTAGTATATCCTGATGATCAATTCCACTTGGATAGTTGTAAGCCTACACGCTTTCTTTGCAGATTGATCATTGCACACCGATGGGCAACTTAGGTTGGTTGTTTCTCACTATGCTGATTGATACAACACTCATGCTGATAGATACACCTTAGGTTGGTTGGTTCTCGCACCTTAGGATATACCACTCATGGAAAATGCAAGTCTGGTGCACTTTCTCCTTGAGTTGCCATCATACACCTATAAGCTTTCTTTTTCAGGGCTCAGAATAATGCCCTTAGTAGCAACTCCCTTATGGGCACTATATTTGGATCACATCTTTTGTGGTCCTATTTAGACACTACTGTTACTATCAGATTGGACAGTTCTCCTTTCCAAGAACTTCGTGGTTGGAGAATCCATCCTGTGGACGTGTAGATTCTCCCTTGATCCAATAAATCTAAGATAGGACAAGGCGACATAGCCCATTCTCAGTGTGGTCCCTCCCACACCAATAGGGTCAATGCAAACATATAAAAAAAATATAATTACTTGTGGATTAGGAGAACACCCTTAGCGGTACCTTTTCCCAAGCAGACATCCTATCTTTAGGGCTGTGTCAGCAAAACTCCCTATAAGAATCGCTTGACTACTCTTGAGTTAATATAAGTGCCAATAACATTCACTCAATAGTCACCCCTAAGTCAGGTTTGATTTGTTGTGCTACCAACATGTCACCATAGCAGTTGTTCCCTGCTTTAGAAGATGTAAGTCTTCTATGCCTTCTTCCTAGCACAACCATTGCACACTGAAAAATAACCCCTTAGGTTGGCTAGCTCTAACCACCTCTAGTAGACAATCCCTTTAGATTTGTAAATTTGAGATAGCAAAGTCCGATATAGCCTCTTCTTATTGGGTCTATCGCACACTGACATGGTTCATAAATTAAATCTATTTAATTTGACTAAGCTCACATCCCTAATGGATATGCCCTCAATTTAAAATTAAACTAAACTAAACAACCATATCAAATCACATGAAATTAAGATAAAATTAATCCTAATTACTTTTGAGTTGAATAAGTTCCCAGCAACATTCACTCAGTAGTCGCCCTAAGTCATATTCTATTTGTTGTGCATCCAACAGGTCACTCTAGTGATTGTTCCTCACTTTGAAAGATGTAAGTCTACTACACCTTCTTCTAACACAACTGTTACACACCGAAAGGCAATCTCTTAGGTTGGCTAGTTCTACCCCACAGCCAGTAGGCTATCTCTTTGGATTTGTAAACCTGAGGTAGGTCAAGGCTGATACAGCCCCTTCTCAGTGTGTTCATATCACACCGACAGGGTCTATAAATTAACTCAGATTAAATTAAACCCAATCTAATTTTCCCTAGTGGAGTTAAATCACACCCTTCTCCCCTATGGAGCCCTAAATCATATATAAATAGGTCAAGAAAATAGATTAAATTCAAAACCAACCTCCAAGTGGAGCCAAATTAAACCAACTCTCTCAATAGAGACTAAATCAAAGAAATCCAACCAAACTCTTATTCCCAGTGGACATATACCCAAACAAATCTATGAAATCAAACTCAAATCTCAATCCTTAGTGGATAGCCTGAACTTGCTTCCCTAGTGGAAGGTTCATATACTGGATCCCCAAAAAATACAAGCCCATATCTCTAGCAGATATGCCTCCACATCAATTAAAAAAAAAAATTAAAGTCAATTTGATCTTAATCTTAGGTGGATTATAGATTCTTATCCCTAGCAAATCTTCTTTCTATAAATCATATAATCAAATCAAATTCAAATCTTATCCCCAATAGATTTTCTTCTTCTATACCCTCGACATAGACACCTCACATGTCATGTCCAATACATGTGTGATCCCCTAGCGGATCTCCCTCCATGTCCTTGACATGAAATTCTCATCAAATCTTATTTATTCTCTTATGCACACCTTTAATACTTCAACCAAATGCCTAACAATGTATTCATTCAAATTACATCATCTTAACATTGTAATCAACATTTTATGATTTGTGATTGTGCAAACTCAAACTAACTATGCAATATCATGCTAAACATTTTACAGTGTAAATTAACACACTATATTATATTATAATATATGATGTTATATTATAATTTGCTATAATATAATATGTTGTCTAACATTACACCTCATTAGAATCACTTAAAAGAAACAAATAACAAACTTTTCTCAAAATATGAATAATGTTCATTTTGGATGTAAAATTATTATTTTCTTTTAGAAATGGTACCAAATAGCATAATTTTGGTGTTGCTTCTTGGTGTGTGTCTGAATTTAGCCAAATTCTTCCATCTCAACCTTTAAATTAACATTTTTGTGAGTTTTGACCTAATGCACTATAATAAAAGTAAAATTAGTAACACATCACCACATTCATATATATGTGAAATTATATTGTTGTGTACATTATACTTTAATATGCTTTCATATAATATATTATCTTACATTAGATCTCAAAATGATTCAGTTTAAGCCAAAAATTTATAAAATTTGGTTGAAAAGTTAACATTTATTTTGGATGCAAAATTCCATTCTTTTGAGTAAATGACACACCATAGCACACCTCCAATAATGTTCCCTAAAGCTTACTTTAAATTTGGCCAAATCCCATCATCTCAGCCTATAAATCCATATTTTTATGAATTATACTAGTACAAACTCAACTACATCATACTATAACAAACTAAAATATGCTAAACAACAAGTAGTAATACACAATAGTATGCTATAATGCATGATGCTACACTATGTTATGGCATCCTATATTATGATACACTATAACATATTATATTATATTACATTATGAATACATCATAAGGGATTGCTTCAAATAAAAAAATCCTAAAATTAGTTTAAAAATAAGAAAACTATATATTTTAGTCATATCACTTACATATTTTAAATTCACAATATATTATGATGTCATGATCTACCTATTTTGAATTTTGGCCAAATTCCACCATTTAAAGTCTAAATCAACATTTTTACAAATAATGCTAGTGTAAACTTGACTGCATGATTGTAAAATACTAAAAAAATTTAAAATACGTAGAACCATATATTATGATATATGATGCTATACTATGGTACACCATATAATATTTGTTTTGAACATAAAATCTTACTTTTTAGACTACAAGTGGTGTAGCACACCTTTGGTACTACAACCTAATTCTCACTTCAAATTTGACAAATTTAATCATCTGATTTATAAAATCAATATTTTTATGATTTATATTAATATAACCTATACATAACAACACCATAATATACTAAAACATTTCAAAATATCTTATAACATCCAAAAACACATCACTACATGCTCAAATATATGATGCTACATTATACTAAATATATGGTGTTATGATATGATTTAGGGTATTTAAATCTCTAATAGTTAAGGGAAAGTCTGTTGAATTTTCTTCAGCTACCATAACTATGTTAGGATTAGGTTAGGGTTTAGGGTTAGGGGTTAGGGTTTAGGGTTAATTTATGGTCTAGGGTTTAGAGATTAGGGTTAGCTTAGAGTTTAGGGTTTAGGGTTTAGGATTTGGGGTTTAGGGTTTAGGGTTGTAAGTTTTAGGGTTTATGGTTTTAGCATTTAGGGTTTAGGGTTTAGGGTTTTAGGGTTGAGGTTTTAGGGTTTAGGGATTAGGGTTTATGGTTTAGGGTTTAGGGTTTAGGGTTTAGTGTTTAGTGTTTAGGGTTTTTAGGGTATAGGGTTTATGATTTTTGATTTATGGTTTAGGGTTTAAGGCTTAGGTTATAAGTTTAGGGTTTAGAGTTTAGGGTTTAGAGTTTAGGGTTTAGAGTTTAATTTTTTTTTAACATAGAATAAATTTAGATTCAACATTTCTTCTTTTTGATTTCATCAACCAAGTTTCACCCCAAGTTTTTTAAGACACTAGCAATGACATAGATAAAATAGTAGTCAATGGATCGATCGTTCTTCAATTCTCTAGTTCTGTTAGAACCACCACGCCTTAATACGCCATATCCGGATCTCTTTATTCACTAACCACTCCACCAGCAGATCCTTTGGTGAGATGGCATCTATTCTCTGTTCTCACTTTCTTAGGGTTTAGGATTTGGTTAAGGTTACCCCAGGTGTTTAGGTTAATTGGTTTAGGGTTTAGGGTTTAAGTTTTAGGTTGGATTTAGGGTTTTAGGGTTTAGGGTTAGGATTTTAGGGTTTAGGGTTGGTTTAGGGTTTAGAATTTAAGGCTTAGTGTTTAGGTTTAGGGTTTAGGGTTTAGGGTTTAGGAGTTATAGGGTTTAGCTCAAGTTTAGGGTTAGCGATTTGGGTTTAGGGTTTCTTTTTTAAAATTAAGTAAAGCGGTAGGTTTAGGTTTATTTATTTTTTATTTATTTGAGTTTATTTTATTATTGTATTTTTATTTAGGTTTATTTTTTATTTTTCTTTGGTTTAGTTTATTTATTTTAGTTTAAATCTTTTATTTTAGTTTATTTTTTAGGTTAAGGTTTATTTTTTAGATGAGTTTTATTTTATTTTATTTTTTTTAGGTTTTATTTATTTAGTTTTATTTTTTTTATGTTTAGTTTTGGGTTTTTTATTTAGATTTATTTTAGGTTTTTTTTAGTTTAGGTTTATTTTAGTTTATTTTATTTTATTTAGTTTAGTTTAGTTTATTTTTTTAGGTTTTATTTTTTTATTTTAGTTTAGTTTATTTTAGTTTAGGTTTAGGTTTATTTTATTTTGTTTATTTTATTTTTATTTTAGGTTTAATTTTGTTTAGTTTAGGTTCAAGCTTTATTTATTTATTTTTAGGTTTTAATTTTTTAAGTTTATTTTTAGGATTAGGTTTTATTTTATTATATTTAGGTTTATTTTATTTTTTATTTTATTTTATTTTTATATTTAAGTTATTTATTTATTTAATTTAAGTTTTACTTTATTTTATTTTAGTTTAGTTTTTATTTTTTATTTTATTATTTTTAGGTTTAAGTTTAAGTTTTAGTTTATGTTTTTACTTTATTTGATTTATTTATTTTATTTTTTATTTAAGTTTTATTTATTTATTAATTTTATTTAGTTTAGGTTTAGGTTTGTAGCTTTTTAGGTTGTAATATTAGTTTATTGTTTAGAATTTAGGGTTTCGAGTTTCAGGTTTAGGGTTTAAGGTTTAGGTTTAGATTTATGATTTAAGTTTTAGTTTAGGGTTTAGGGCTTAGTGTTTAAAGTTTTTTTTTAATAGAGAAGAAATTCATATTTAACATTTCTTTTGTTCAATTTCATCCACCAAGTAACACCCTAAGGTTTCTAAGACATAAGCAATGACATAGATAAAAAATGAGCACCCATATAGGAAATTAATAACCCTAGATAAGTAGAATCATCTCTACAATAAAGACATAGTTCCATAAGCAGCAGATCAGATCGGCCATTCTTTAGTTTCTCTAGTTCCCATCAGAACCACCCCCACCTCTTCAGTAGCAGGATCCGACATCATATCCCCAATCTCTCCATCCACCACCACCACGGCTATAACCTTCATTGCTCCTCCCGCCTCCATAACCACCATTGCTCTGACCACCTCCTCGATATCCACTAATACCTCTTGATCCCCCACCACCACTATGAACGCCTTCCCACACTAGATCTGGATTGAGCCTTTGATGTTCGCCATCAAGGTTCTGCATTATTAGGGTTTAGATTTATGATTAATTTAGGATTTAGGGTTAGTTTAGGTTTAAATTTAGGGTTTAGGGTTAGTTTAGTTTACGATTTGGGTTTGGATTTATGGTTTTGGGGTTGGTTTTGTTTGTAAGTTTTATGGTTTAGGGTTTATTATTTAAGTTTAGGTTTAGATTTTATTTTTTTAATTTTGGGTTTAGTTTATTTTTTTTTTGGTTATTTTTTATATTTTTTTTTGGGTTTTGATTTAGTTTTAGCTTTAGTTTTATTTTTTAGGTTTATTGTAGGTTAGTTATAGTTTAGGTTATAATTAGGTTAGTTTAGTTTATTTTATGATTAGGTTTGGTTTTTAAATTAAGCAAACCCATGATTTATATTTATTTATTTTATTTTATTTATTTATTTTATTATTTTAAGGTTTATTTTTATTTTTTAGTTTAGTTTATTTTATTTAGGTTTTAAATTTAGTTTAGGATTTTAGTTTATTTTAAGTTTAGGTTTATTTATGGTTATGTTTATTTTTACTGAGTTTTATTTTATTTTATTTTAGGTTTAGGTTTTTTTTAGGGTTAAGTTTAGGGTTTAGTTTAGGGTTTATGGTTTAGGGTTTAGGATTTAGGGTTTGGGTTTAGGATGGGTTTAGGTTGGTAGTTTAGATTTAGTTTAGCTTTATATTTATTTTAGTTTAGGTTGGGTTTAGGGTTTGGCTTTAGGGTTTATGCATTTAGGTTTTAGATTTAGGGTTTAAGTTTTAATTTATGGTTTAGTATTTTTTTTAAGAGAAGAAATTCATTCAACATTTCTTTTTATTTCATCCACCAAGTAGCACTAAGGTTTCTAAGAAATGTTTATATAGATAAAAAATGAGCACCCATATAGGAAATCAAAAACCCTAGATAAGTAGAATCATCTCTACAATAGAGATATAGTTCCATAAGCAGCAGATCAGATAGGCCATTCTTTAGTTTCTCCAGTTCCCATCAGAACCACCCCCACCTCTTTAGTAGTGGGAACCGACATCATATCCCCAATCTCTCCCTCCACCACCACCACAACTATAACCTTCATTGCTCCTCCTGCCTCCATAACCACCATTGCTCCGACCACCTCCTTGATATCCACTAACACCTCATGATCCCCCACCACCACTAAGATAATCACAGCCAGCCTTCCTCTACACTATTAGATCTAGATTGAGCCTAGTTGATGGTGATGTTCCTGTCATCAAGGTTCTTCACATTATTAGGGTTTAGGATTTATGGTTAATTTAAGGTTTAGGGTTAGTTTAGGGTTTATGGTTAGTTTAGGGTTTACGATTTAAGGTTTAGCATGGTTGGGGTTTTATTAGGTTGGGTTTAGGGTTGATTTAGGTTTTAAGATTTTAGGGTTTAGGGTTTAAGGTTTGAGGTTTATTTTTTTTAGGTTTAGGTTTAGAAGGTTTAAGGTTTTAGAGGTTTGTGGGTTTGGATTTAGTTTGGGGTTTTTTTTAGGTTAGGGTTTAGGGTATAGTTTAGGGTTAATTTTGGTTTAGGGTTTAGGGTTTAGGATTTATGACTTATTTTTTTTTTTAAATTAAGCAAACAGTTTAGGTTTATTTGTTTATTTTTTTTATTTGAGTTTATTTTATTTTTTAATTTCAATTAGTTTTATTTTTTTATTTTTATTTAGTTTAGTTTATTTATTTTAAGTTTTATTTTTTTTAGGTTTTATTTTAGTTTATGTTTTATGTTTTTAGGTTTATGGTTATTTATTTTTTACTTGAGTTTATTTTTATTTTATTTTTAGTTTATTTACAGTCATTTAGGTTTTTAGGTTAGGTAGGGTTAGGTTTTAGGGTTTAAAGATTTAGGTTTCAATATTAGATTAGGGTAGGGTTTAGATTTAGGTTTAGTTATTAGTGGTTGGAGGGTTTAGGGTTTATGCTAGGGTATGCTTAGGGTTATTTAGTGGGTCTGGGGTTTGGTCAGTTAAGAGTAGGGTTTAGTAAGGTTTAGTTTAGGTTTATAGGTTTGGGTTTAGGATTTAGGGTTTAGTTTTATTTAAAAAAAAAAAAACCCTTATTTAGATTTATACTAATTTTATTTATTTTATTTATTTTATTTAGGTTTATTTTTTATTTGTAGTATTTTTTAATTTTAGGTTTATTTATTTTAGTTTTATGTAGTTTAGTTTGATTTTTTAGCTTTAGGTTTTAGTTTAGGTTTAGTTTATGTTTAGGTTTAGGTTTTATGGTTTATTTAGTTTGGGTTTAAGTTAGGGTTTTTTAGATTTTATTTTAGGATTTGGGGTTAGGGTTGGGTTTGAGTTTATAATTTGGCTTTAGGGTTTAGGGTTTTGGGTTTAGGGTTTAAGGTTTGGGATTAGATTTGGGTTTAGGGTTAGTTTTATGATTTTAGGGTTTTAGAGTTTAGGGTTGGTTTTTGGTTTAGTTAAGGTTTTTTTATTTTTTATTTAGTTTAGGTTTATGGATTTTGGTTTATATTAATAAAGAAATTCATATTCAATATTTCTTCTTTTGATTTCATCAACCAAGTAACAGTTTTCTAAGACACAAGTGATGACATAGATAAAAATGAGCATGAGCAAATCCAAAATCTTAGATAACTATTTAGCAAAGCCAGATCAGGTTACTCATTTCTTCAATTCCTAATGACCCGACCTCTTGAGTAGCGGGATCCACCATCATATCACCGATCTATCCCACCATGGCCATAATGATTGTAAGCTCCATCACTCCTCCCACTTCCATAACCACCATTGCTCCCACCACTACCTCCATATACACCAGCACCTCCATATTCCCCACCACCACTGCAATAGCTACTGCCTTTGCCTTCACCTCCACTGCTAGATCTAGACTAAACTTGGTGATATGATGTTCGCCATCAAGGTCATTCTAAGTGTGTGTAGTTTATTTTAAATTTATTTTATTACTTTAGGTTTAGGGTTTTTATTTAGGGTTAGGTTAGGGTTTGGGGTTTAGGGATTAGTTTTAGGGTTTATGCTTGGGTTGGGTTTAAGGTTGTTTTTTTCAGGGTTTGGTTTTAGTTTGTAGTTTGTGGTCTACTGTTTAAGGTTTAGGGTTTAGGGTTTTTTAGGGTTTATGTTTTAGGGTTTAGGGTTTAGGGTTGTAGGTTTAGTGTTGTAGTTTAGGTTTATGGTTGATTTAGGGTTTAGGGATTTTTTAAAAAACATTAAGTGCGATAGTTTGGTTTTAGTTTATTTTATTTATTTTATTTTATTTTATTTTATTATTTTTATTTATGTTTATTTTTATTTTATTTAGTTTAGTTTATTTATTTTAGTTTAGATTTTTTAGTTTATTTTAGGTTTAAATTTATTTTAGTTGAGTTTCATTTTTTAGGTTTAGGTTTATTCTTTTATTTTAGGTTTAGGTTCTTATTTTATTTTTAGGTTTCAATTTAGTTTTATTTTAGGTTTATTTTAGGTTTTTTATTTAGGTTTAGTTTATTTTTAGTTTATTTTATGTTATCTATAGGTTTAGGTTTAGTTTAGTTTTAGGTTTAAGTTTAAGTTTTATTTATTTTAGTTTAGCTTATTTTAGTTTAGGTTTAGGTTTATTTCATTTTTATTTCAGGTTTAGGTTTTTTTTAAGGGTTTAAGTTTTTTTTATTTATTTCTAGGTTTTATTTTTTACTTTTTTTTAGGTTTAGGTTTTTATTTAGTTTTATTTTAGGTTTATTTGTTTTTATTTTAGGTTTAGTATTTATTTTATTTTATTTTGAGTTTAGTTTAGGTTTTATTTATTTTATTTTAGTTTAGTTATTATTTTATTTTATTTATTTTTTTGGTTTAGGTTTAAATTTAGGTTTTAGTTTATGTTTTTATTTTATTTTATTTTATTTTTTTATTTTGGTTTAGCTTTTTATTTATTTTATTTTTAGGTTTTATTTAGTTTAGGTTTAGGTTTGGCTTTTTAGGGTTTAGGATTTTGGGTTCACGGTTTAGGTTAGTTGGGTTTATTTCAAGTTTTCTTAAGGTTTATAGTTTAGGGCTTAGGGTTTAGGTTTTAGGTTTTTAGGTTTAGGATTTAGATTTTAGGGTTTAGGTTTAGGGTTGTGGTTTAGGTTTAAGATTTTTAGGGTTTAGGGTTTAGGTTTTAAGTTTAGGGTTCAGGTTTTAGTTTAAGGTTTTGAGTTTTTGGTTTTTTTAATAAGAACAAATTTAGATTGAACATTTCTTCATTTTGATTTCATCAACCAAGTAACACACCAGGTTTTCAAAGACACAAGTGACGACATAGATAAAAAGTGAGCATGCATAGAGCAAATCAAAAACCCTAGATAACTAGAACCATCTCTACTATAAATACATAGTTCCATAAGTAGCAGATCAGTTCGGTCATTCTTCGATTTCACCAATTTCCTTTAGAACCACCCCGGCTTCTTGAGTAGCGAGATCCACCATCATATCCCTGCTCTCTCCTTATGCTGCCACCACGGTTGTATCCTCCATCGATCCTCCCACATCCATACCACCACTGCTCTGACCACCACCTTCATATCCATCGGCACCTCCAGCTCCCCCACAACCACTATGACAATGCCTTTTTGCTCCCAACCACAATCTAGATTGAGCTGGTCAGTGATGTTTCCATCAAGGTTCGCCCATTCTGTGGTTTAGTTTTAGGTTGATTTATTAGGTTTTAGGGTTTAGGTTTACTTTTAAATTTATTTAGGTATTTTTTAGGTTTATGGTTTGGGGTTTGTTTTTAGGTTTGGGTTTAGGTTTAAGGTTTAGGGATTAAGTTTAGGGTCAGTTTAGGATTTTATGTTTTTTGTAGTTTGTGCCTGGTTAGGTTTAGTTTAGGGTTTAATGTTTAGGATTTAGGGTTTGAGGTTTTTTTTAATAAATTAAGTAAACTAGTAGGTTTAGGTTTGTTTAGTATATTTAGTTGATTTTAATTTATTTTAGTTTACTTTATTTTTATTTTTATTTAGGTATATTTTTATTTTACTTAGTTTAGTTTATTTATTTTAGGTTTATTTATTTTAGTTTAGATTTTATTTTAGTTTATTTATGTTTAGGATTAAGTTTAAGTTTATTCTTTAGTCTATTTTAATTTTATTTTGAGGTTTAAGTTTTATTTTTTATTTTTTAGGTTTTAGGTTTAGGTTTTATTTTATTTTGTAGGTTTAGGTTTAGGTTTCTTATTTTAGGTTTATTTTTTAAGTTTTATTTTCTAGTTTAGGTTTAAGTTTATTTTTAGTTAATTTTATTTCATTTAGTTTAGGTTTAGGTTTATGTTTATAGATTTTATTTATTTTATTTTTTTAGTTTATTTTAATGTAGGTTTAGGTTTAATGTTTTTATTAGGCTTAGGTTTTTTTTTTTAATTTGGGGTTTAAGTTTTTATTTAGTTTTTATTTTTTTTTCTTTTAAGTTTAGTTTATACTTTATTTAAGTTTTTTATTTTTAAGTTTAGTTTAGGTTTTTATTTATTTTTTCTTAGTTTAGTTTTTATTTTTTATTTTATTTTCTTTTTAGGTTTAGGTTTAGGTTTATATTTTAGTTAATGCTTTTATTATTATTATTTTTGGTTTAAGTTTTTTTATTTATTTTGTTTTTCATTTTTATTTAGTTTAGGTTTAGGTTTTTAGCTTTTTATGGTTTAAGATTTATGGTTTAGGGTTTCAGAATTTTTTTGGGTTTAAGGTTTAGGGTTTAAGTTTTAGGGTTTACAATTTTAGACTTTAGGGTTTGGGGTTTTTAGGGTTTAGGGTTTAGGGTTTAGGGTTTAGGGTTTAGGGTTTAAATTTTAGGTTTATGATTCAAGTTTTAGTTTAGGATTTTTGGTTTATGGGTTTTTGTTTTAATAGAAAATAAATTCAGATTCATCACTTCTTCTTTCCAATTTCATTAACCAAGTAACGCATCAAGTTTTCTAAAACACAAGTGACGACATAGATAAAAAATGAGCACGCATAAATCAAATCAAAAACTTAGAGAACTATAACCGTCTTTACTATAAAGACACAGTTCCATAAGCAGTAGATCGGATCAGTTGTTCTTCAGTTTATCCAATTCCCACGAACCACTTCTTCTTGAGTAGTAGGATCCACCATTATATCCCTGAACTCTCCATCCGCCACCACCACGGCTGTAACCTCTGTCACACCTCCTGCCTCCATAACCACCACTATTTTGACCACACTTCCATATCCACCAGCACCTCTAGATTCCCTACCACCACTATGATAACCGCTGCCTCCTCCTTTGCCTCTACTACTAGATCTAGATTGAGCCTTGTTGATGTTGATGTTCCTGCTATCAAGGTTCTGCCATTCTTAGGGTTTAGGTTTATTTTTTATTTTATTTAGTTACTTTAGGTTTAGGTTTAGGGTTTACGGTTTAGAGTTTAGGGTTAGGGTTTAGGATTTAGGGTTAGTGTTTAGGGTTTAGGGTTGACGATTTTTTAGGGTTTATAGTTTAGGGTTGTTGGTTTAGGGTTTAGGTTTTAAGGTTTAGGATTTATGGCTTATGGTTTTATTTTAAAAAATTAATTAAACTGGAAGGTTGAGGTTTATATAATATATTTAATTTATTTTTTATTTTTTTAGTTTATTTTATTTTTTATTTTTATTTAGGTTTATTTATTTTTTATTCAGTTTAGTTTATTTATTCTAGGTTTTTTATTTTAGTATAGGTTTCTTATTTTAGTTTTTTTTTTAGGTTTCGATTCATTTTTTAGTTAGTTTTATGTTTATTTTATTTTTTATGCTTAGGTTTTATTTTTTACTTTTAGGTTTAGGTTTAAGTTTTTATTTTATTTTTTTAGGATTAAGTTTTAGGTTTTATTTTTTTATTTTGGTTTTATTTTTTTAGTTTAAGTTTAGGGTTTTTTTAGTTTATTTTATTTAGGTTTAGCTTTAAGTTTCAATTTAGGTTTTACTTATTTAAGTTTAGATTTAGTTTTATTTTATTTTGTTTATTTTATTTTTATTTTAGGTTAAGGTTTTTTTTAGGGATTAGGCTTAACTTTCTATTTATTTTAGGTTTTATTTTTTTTTTAAGTTTATGTTTTATGTATTTAATTTATATTTAAATATATTTTATTTTAGGTATTTTATTCTTGGGTTTATTTTATTTTATTTAGTTTAGTTTAGGTTTTTATTTATTTTATTTTAGTTTATTTTTATTAGTTTATTTTATTTTATTTTTAAGTTTAGGTTTTTATTTTATTTTATTTATGTTTAGGTTTTATTTATTTAGTTTATTTTTAGGTTATATTTAGTTTAGTTTAAGTTTTTTAGTTTTTAGGGTTTAGGGTTTAGGGTTTAGGGTTAGGGTTTAAGGTTTAGGGTTTAAGGTTTAGGCTATAGGGTTTAGGGTTTTAGGGTTTAGGGTTTAGGGTTTAGGTTTAGGTTTTTAGGTTAGGTTTAGGTTTAGGGTTTGTTTAGGATTTAGGTTTTTTAGATTTAGGGTTTAGGTTATTTAGGCTTTAGAGTTTAGGGATTTAGGGTTTAGGGTGTAGGGTTTAAGGTTTAGGGTTAGTTTAGGGTTCATGGTTTAGGGTTTAGGGTTTAGGATTTATCGTTTAGGGCATAGGGTTTAGAGTTTTTTAGTGTTTAGGGTTTTGGGTTATAGGTTTAAGTTTGTAGGTTTAGTGTTTTGGGATTAGTGTTAGTTTTAGTGTCCAGGGTTTAGTGTTTGGGGTTTAGGATTTAGGGTTTAGGTATTAGGATTTAAGGTTTAGGATTTTTTAATATAAATTAAGTAAACCGACAGGTTTAAGTTTATTTAGTTTATTTATTATTTATTTTAGTTTATTTTATTTTTTTATTTATATTTATCTTTATTTTATTTATTTAGTTTAGGTTTTTTATTTTTTATTTAGTTTATTTTTTTATTTATTTTTATTTTAGTTTATTTTTTTTTTAGGTTTTATTTTTTGGGTTTTTTATTTTTATTTTTTAGGTTTTTTTATTTTATTTTTATTTTATTTTTTTTGTTTTTATTTTAGTTTATTTTAGTTTAGTATTTTATTTTTTATTTTATTTATATTTTTTTATTTATTTTATTTATTTTATTTATTTTTTATTTTTAGGTTATTTAGGTTTTTTTATTTATTTTATTTTATTTTAGTTATTTAAATTTAAGTTTTTTATTTTATTTTATTTTTTAAGTTTTATTTAGTTTAGGTTTTAGGTTTTTTAAGGTTTAGGTTTAGGGTTTAGGTATTTTAGGTTTAGGGTTAGGTTTTAGTTTAGGGTTTAAGGTTTTGGTTTTTTTTAACAATGAACAAATTTAGATTCAACCTTCCTTCTTTTGATTTCATCAACAAAGTAACTAACTAGTGAAGTGGGTAATCAAATGATCTCCTTAGCTAAAGCTTCATATGTTCCAGGATGTCAATTTATACCACATTACCAACATTATTTATTTATAAGCTTTTGAAAAATACATTTCAATTTAATAGTCATAATAGCCACCCATATATTAAATTAAATCAACACATGCAAACTTACATAAAGGAAATCATTTTTATTTTACTTGAATTTGAAAAGATGGATGCATGAATTCAAATGAAATACCAAATTTAACATGATTAGAAAGAGGGCAATCAAATATAAGCATGTGATTCATTCAACCAAATTAGTTTTTAAGGATAATGAAATCAAATAAGATTATTTAAAGCAAAGCAAAGCATCTTTTTTAATTAAGTTTTGGATTTGATTTGATTTAAAGAGGAAAAGAAAAATCATCACTCATTGTTTTAAACCCTTTCCCGATTAGTGATTTGATTTAATTTAAGAATATGTAATTAAGTTAATTTTATGGGTTGATTAAGTTAAACCCTTAATTAGATGAATTAATTATCTTTACCCGTGTCACCTTAAAATAATTAACTAAATAATTATGAGCTAACAAGATATGGATGGAAAATAAACTTGCAATGATCCTAGGAAATAAAAGGGGCCTAATGCAATTGGCTCATGGTTAATAATTAATTGGATTATAGGACTTAATTAATTACTCTTATGGTTTTCCCACATATGTGGACTAACCATAATTTCATTATACTCATTTAGGTTATTAAACACAAAAAATCTACCCCATCATCTAATTATTAAGGTCTGATCTAATTATGATTTCAATTTGAGTAAGTGATTTAATTAATTAGTTAAATCTTAATTACTTTCATTTTAGAAAAGGGTGAAATGAACTTAGGGAAAGGGGTCCCAACCCTATTCCTTAGTTTACTTACTGTTGAATAATGATTAATAAATTTAATTAACTAATTTGTTATTGTTCATGGGTTAATAAGCCATTAATTAACATAGAAGAGTAATTAAGGTTTAATTAGTCAATTTTCCTAATTAACTGAGCAATAAATCCCAAGAAAATCATGGGAGGCAGAGGTCATCCCATTAAATTAACACACAAAATTTGGGATTAATTTCTCAAGTAATTAAAAAGTAATTAAGCTACTTAATTTTATAATTAAACATCAATTACCATTCAAAATTAGTTAATATCATTTTTATTCTCATCTAAAATAGCTTTGAAATGAGTATTTATTTTATTTCTATTATTTATGATTTTTTAGAAGTTTAAGCCATTAAAATGATTAATTAAGCCTATTTAAAGCCAAATCCTATTGGTGTGTGTGCGGCCAGCGACATTACTTTCCACATGGTGTTGTGGGATTGGCTACTTAAACCTTATCCAACTCAGTGCCTATGTGGTGGTGGTGGCCAAGTTTTCTCATCCACCATCTGATCTAAGATCGGACGGTTATGATTAATCCCACAGCTTAATAAGATTAAATCAGATCGATCTAGCAAACATAATCACAACCATCCATTTTATTCATGCGGAATAGATGGTTCCTAATCTAATGTCATGTGACTGAGGGATAATGGAGTCCATCTTCCATTGCTCACTTGATCTGAGCTTACCTGAGCTCGGATCAACTCCAAAAGGATCCCACAACTTCATAGCATCGATTGAAGGGTATCCAACAATCAAAATCACACGAGATGCAAGTTTTCTTCAAAAATCTCCAACCCTTTTTTGGCTAAGGATCAATTTTTGAAACATACCTCACTGGAGCTCAAGATTGATGGCTCGAATGATTGAGGAAGCTTCATCTAGTGGAGATGAAGACATGTTGAGCAGCAATTGGATCAATTCCTTGATGTTCACTTGGAAGGCTAGAAATTGATGATTTAGAGCTCAGCTTTAATTGAAGTCCCACCTCTGGTGCTTGAGAATCTTCGAAGATGATTTGTTCTTGCTCAATGAGGCCTAAAGAAGGTGTGTGCAAAGTTAATTTGAGTTTGATAGAGAAATGAGGAAGTTAGGTTAGAAATGGGCGGTGTCATGTTTCGGGACAGACAAGAATGATATTTTTTGATTAAGAAATGAGCTTGGGCACTTAGGGATTGGCTTTAGCGGCTCATCTTGGGTATCTAGGACTCTGAGGAATGATTTTATGAGTGTGTTTAAGTGGAAATGAGGGGGTGTATACCCCCATTCATCTTGATTAGATGGTGGGATCGGGTTTGACTTTTAGCGGCCTTCTGACCATCTTAGGGAGTCGTAGGTGGAAGGGAGGAGGTGAGTTGGCTCAGTTT
This sequence comes from Cymbidium sinense, assembly GCA_021442155.1. Taxonomy (NCBI): domain Eukaryota; kingdom Viridiplantae; phylum Streptophyta; class Magnoliopsida; order Asparagales; family Orchidaceae; genus Cymbidium; species Cymbidium sinense. The sequence continues at coordinate 5,946,380 of CM038220.1, read as the reverse complement.
GGTTGGTTGAAGGTGTGGAGGTAGCTTCCAAGGAGGAATCTTGGGTGTCCTATTGGTTTGAAATGCTCCAATGGGGAGGGTTAGGTGATTTCACCTCCCATGGCTCATGGGACCCAACCACCCTGGGTAGGTAGTATCCTGGTGCCTAGGTGGACCATTGGGAGATTACCAAGTGGCCAAGGAATGAAATGACCACTTACATAGGTGATTTATCTCATGTGATGCCCTTGAACCAAGGGTAGAATGATCATTTGGCATTGGATTTGATTTGGGTAGATTTGAAATGACCCAAAAGTGGGTTAGCCTAAATTCCAAGTCAATTGGAGTTGATTTGGTTAGGTTTGGCTCAATTTGACTCACTTAGGTCAAATTGGGTTAGGTTGGGTCAAGTTGACCAATTGGTCAAATTGGGTCAAACCAAGGTTGAAGTCAAGTTCATATGATCATTTGGGATGTTTTGGTTCAATTGGTTTAGTTTAGTTTGGCTTAGATTTGATTTTGGCTCATTTAAATTCATTTGGGTCAAATGGGTTTAGTTGAACAATTTGACCAGATTGGCCAACTTGGCTTGGGTTGGGTGTTTGTTTGGGCTTAGTTGATCAATTAAAGATGATTTTAGGTTTAGTTTCAATTAATTTGGATTTGGTTTTGATTTAGGCCAACTTGAACCTTTAGGAATTAATTAAAATTGGGTTCAATTGTCCAATCATGGCTTTGATCAAGTTCAACAATTAATTTGGAATGAACTTGAGCCATTGGTTGCAATCCATTTAGTTTATATTTTGATTTGACCTAATTTGGTTTTTTCAGGTCAATTTGGGTCAACTTGGGTCAAGAGGGCCAATTGGGTTTAGTTTGACTCAATTGAAGGTCAAGTCATATTCAAATATTGATTTTGATTAGGTATGAATCATAGGTTTCAAGGGATTTGGCTTAGGTTGCAATTTGGCTAGTTTGTTTTCATATGGGTTAAGGGGTTGACTTGGTCAAATGACTAAGTTCACTTGGTTTGACCAATTTATGACAATTGATCAACTAAGGTGATCATAAATGGGAGGTTTTGATGGGCTTGGTTCAATCCAATTTGGGTACAATTAGAACTCGACTCAAATAGGTCAAATTGGCCACTTTGGGTCAAGTGGACCAATTGAGTTTAGTTGGCTTGATTTTAGCTTGAGATTTATTAAGTTGAGTTTATATATGGATTTGGGATTGATATATAAAATCAATTGCAATTGTCTTGGGTTCAAATGGGTTTTGGTTCATTTATACATTTGAAGTCAAAAGGTTAAGTTGGGTTTGACTTGGGTTGATTTTGGTTTGACTTGATGATTGTAGATTTCATTTATATTTGTGAATATGATTGACTGTATGATTGATTCATGAGAAAATAAAGTGAATTTGGGTTTTGGAAAAATGAATTTGGCTAAGTCCATCGAGTTGGGTCATGTGGCTTAGATTTGGATTTTGATTTAGTTTGATGATTTAAATGTATATTTCATTTAAATTTGTGAAGATGATTAAAATTTATTGATTTATAGAAAATCATTGAATTTGAATTGATTTGGATTAAGATTTGGCTAAGTTCCACGGGATAGGCCTGTAAGGAAGGGTTTGATTTAGTTTGATTTAGTTTTGATCTTTTAAATATAGATTTGACTTTATATTTAGGAAGATGATTGAAGATATAAATTGATTATGAGAAAATCAATTGATTTTGGATTGATTTGGATTAAGATTTGGCTAAGTCCATGAAATAGGTCATATCTTAGGAAGGGTTTCAAGTTTGGATTTGATTATGGGCTTCAATCATTTGGTTTTGGAATTTGGGTTTGGATTTGGATTTGAATTTGATGTTTGAATTGAACTTGAGGTTTGGAAGGTGAACATGGATTGGATTTGGGTTGTAGGGTAGTTGGTTTATCCTAATCCTTAAGGCATAACCTAATTCTATGGTTAACCCTTCTAAATCTTTAGGCTTAGTTAAGTGTTACCTGATTGTTAAGTGTCTTATGACGAACTCTTAATTTCTAAAAGACTCTTAAGTCCAAGATGGGAAGATTGAATCTGCACTCCAAAAGTGAGGTCAATAGGCCTTAGGATCCATAGTATTGCCCTTGGACATAGATGATTGGAAGACCAAAGCCAAGTTTCACATTATAGACTTGGATACATATTTCAACTCTTTGCTTGGGAAAATATGGATACATGAGAACAACATAGTTCCATCCTCTATACATTAGTGTATGAAGTTTGAGAGAGGTGGGATCATCTACTGTGTCAAAGGAGATATTAAGCAATTTACAATTCATGAGGTTGGCATATATCAGGATGCGGCTTACTACCTCCCTCAAAATCGACAAGTCTATTCTCACGAACTTGGCCATAGTTTAAAAATAAAAGAAAAGGAAAAAAAAGAAAAATAAAGAGAAAAAGAAAAGGAAAAGAAAAGAGAAAATGAAAAAAAGTAAAAGGGAGCAGAAATAGACTTAGAGGAGGAAGTAGAGCTTGACATTAGATTTCATCCACAGTTCTTACTAATCAACATATGGGTAGGAAGAGGAAGAGTCCGTTAAGAGCCCTAGGGGTGAAAATTCTCATTATTGGCTACCCAATAAAAGATATGTCCCAGCTACCAGGAGTAGACTTGCTATCCATATAAGACTTAGAATCTAGTTCATATGATGAGTCTTATATGGTTAGCACACCAGCCAACTCTTCTCAGCAGTAGATTCCCTTGGAGGTGACACTTGAGCTAAATGAAGATGAAGACCAGGCTCAAAAGCAAAACATAAGTGTATCCAAGTCTATATGTGAAATAGTTAGGCATCAATTGGGAAACTTAGCTCTAACCTCACTTTCCTCTCAAAAAGTTGAGGGTTTGGTAGTTAATGAAGCCCCTAAGTCATCCAAAAGTGTGAAGACTTAGAGGTTCTTTCTAGAAGAATCATTCTCAAGTCTTAAAGTTGATATAGAACTTGAGAATGATTCTTATAAAGATTTAATAGAATTATATTTTGATTGGTACTTGCCTTGTGTTCATAATTTAGCAAAGAAAGGGTTAATCTCACATACTTGGTCAAAGCACATGTTAGACTACTTTGAAAGAATATGTAAGAACAAATGCAAAAGCTCTCAATTAAGATCGGGACTAGGATTCTATATAGTGGGTCCAGTTAATGATGATAATTACTGCTTAGTCATCACCAATCATTTGGAATCTTACAGGTTCTTTTCAAATCACATTAACTCATATGAAAAGTTGTGCTTAGAAACTTTAGATGATCCATATGATTTAGAAGTCAAAGATGCACTGCTAAAATTCAAAGAAGAGATAAAGTAAACCATCGACGAGCTCGAGGAAATCAACTTAGGTGAAGAAGATCCACGCTCAACATACATCAGTTCTTTATTGAATGAAATTTAAACCAATGACTTAGTTAGACTATTAACTGAGTTTAAGGACTGATTTGCATGGAGTTATGAAGAGATACTTGGATTGGCTCCTGGCATAGCGACCATAAACTAGCAATAAAGCTTACTGCTAACCCTATCAAGTAAGCGCCTAGACACATGCAATTGGACATAGAGCAATATGATATTTATGAAGTCAAGAAACCGATCAATGCTTCATCCGAAGAAAAATACTACCCGGTTAGCTAGCATCATCTCGTTAAGAAAATAATGGTCAAATTCATATATGTCCGATTTTAGGGATTTAAATAAGGCATGTCCAAAAGATGAATTTCTACTACTAATCGGAGTCGATGGTGGACATTGCCTCATCTCATGTAGTCTTCTTTAATGGATGGCTCTTCTGGATATGACCAAATAAAGATTGCTACTAAAGATGAAAGAAACACTACTTTTAAACCTCAATCAGAATCTATTGCTATAAGGTCATGCCTTTCGCCTTAAAATGTCGCTACATACCGGCTATGCAAATCTTCAATGAACTCATTCATCATCAAGTCAAGTGCTATGTCGATAATCTTGTGGTCAAAAGTAGAGAAAAGAAGACCTCTCTTTGACTTGAGAGTAGTTTTGAACGTTAAGACAATTTAACCTCAAAATGAACCCCCAAGTGTGCATTTGAGTAGCTTCAAGAACATTCCTTGGGGTCATGTTCGACACCGGGAATCAAAATTGATCCGAGAAGATCAAGGCGATATTAAAAATGCCACCCCTTAAAAGTTTAACTCAACTCAGATCATTCCAAGGATGGTTGACATATCTAAGATGCTTTATATCCAACCTATCAATATGATGTCAGCCATTCTTGGAACTTGTTGAAAAAGATGCCAAGTTCAAGTGGGATGATAAGTGTGGGCATGCCTTCGAAGACATCAAGCATTAATTGATGATGCCATCCATTTTCGCAGTGCCTATCCCGAGCAAGTGACTCGTGCTTTACACTACTGCATTAGATGACTCCCTTGGTGATTTGTTGGACCAAGCTAATGACGAAGGGATGGAAAATGCACTCTACTACCTCAGCCATCATCTAATCCCTGCTTAGGCTAATTATCCACCCATTAAGAAGCATTGCTTAGCTTTAATCTCTGCATCCCAAAAGCTAAAGCACTATATGCTTTCTCATAAGATGAACTTAATCTCTAGGATCAATCTATTACAATATCTCATGACACGCATTATCTAAGCCGATGGTCCATGATCTTCTCATAGTTTGACATTACCATCATACCCTTCCATGTGGTGAAAGGATAAAGCATTAGATTTCTTACAAGAAGACACCCACTTCCTCGCTATCTCTACTTAGCATTCACCACTAGGAGATGCACTTTGATGGTGTGACTTCCTCTCAAAGAGGAGAAGAATCACAATCTACTATTCCAAAAGGGGGGTAGAATAGTTCTCTTAACTCGATCATGTGATAAGTTTATCATATCATCTATCTAATCCTTGCACCAACAATGATGTTGAATATGAGGCTCTGATTGTCAGTCTAAATTTAGCCATTACTCTAAGCATTCAGAACATTAACATCTTCAGGGATTCACAGCTAGTTATCAACCAAATCGCTGGGTCTTATAAGGTAATAAATCCCAACCTCCATGACTACCACAAGCACACCATGGAGTTGTTGGCCCAAATACCAGATGTTACCATTTATAAGATTCCTCGAGGAGAGAACATAATAGTGTGTATGCCTTAGCCAAGCTTGCCAAGGAGTTAGCATGTCCATAGGATGAGTTTGTATCAATAAAAGTCCAAAATATACAAGTCTTATCTCTTATTGATATTGAACTCATCAAAAAGTACTCTCTTAAAGGGGGGGTTGCCATTTGCTAAGAAGGATGAGGAGTTAGATTGGAGAAAACCATTCATGGATTATCTAAATAATGGCAAACTACCTCAAGAGAAGTTCCAAGCCCATCAGATGAAGCATATGGCACTTATACGGCAGTCTTTCAATCATACGTGGTTACGTTATTTATATAAGCATGAAGCCCATAAGATCATGACTGAGGTACACTCAGGATTATGTGGAGCCAACCAATCGCCAAAGATGAAAGCCAAGATGAGACTATGATACTCCCATCGATGATCAAAGATTTCATGGATATGCCAAGATGCCACCAATGTCACATGGTGTGGTCCTACATTAATGGCCTAACATTCTACATCTTACATTTGCCTCATGGCCATTCGAGTGTTGGGGTACCGACATAGTGGGTCTGATTGATCCTCTTTCTTCAAGGGTCATCAATTCATCTTAGCTACTACTGACTACTTTTCCAAATGGGCGAAAGCAATTCCACTCAGAGAGGTCATAGCTCAACATGTGCTCCATTTTAGAACCATATCATATATAGGTTTGGAATTCCTTGATGAATTATATTTAATAATGGTACTACATTCAAGTGAATCGATATCAATAACTTCTACCATTAACTACCCAAGGGAAAATAGCTTAGTAGAAGCCTTCAACAAACTCTCATCCAAATACTGAAGAAGACACTCGACATTAATAAGCGACAGTGGCATGAGCAGTTAGTTGATGCCTTGTGGGCCTATAGTACCACATATAAAACTCCAACTCAGTCTACTCCTTTCTCCTTAGTGTATGTGTCTGATGTTGTTCTACCATTAGAAGTCCACTCATCACTAAGAATAGACGGAATAGCAAGATCACAATAGAGTAGAATGCTAAGCTGCGGTTAGTAAAGCTCGAAGGTTTGCAAGAGAGACACCTGTGAGCATGCTAAAACCTCATGTATTACAAAGCTAAAATGATTCAAGCTCACAACAAGTTGGTCCATCCTAGAGCTTTTCCAGAGAGAGCTTGTTTTAGTTCTAAGGAGACCCATTGTTCCTCGTGCATGGAGACAAGTTTGAACCCACTTAGAAGGTCCTTTTGCCATAGAGAAGGCCTACTAAGGAGGATCTTAATAGCTTATTAATCATAAGGGAGAGCGCTTCCCAATCAAGGGGCTCTACTTAAAGAAATATTATAAATTATGTTTAAAAATAATTATCATTAATGAAAATTCCATTTCGAATTCAATCTCTTACATGTTGAAAGTATTCTTATTTTTAAATCCACCATGATATGTTTAGGGTAGGTGTAAGAAACCTAAGTTGCATCCTATCCTTCATCGATATAACACATACACAAACTACACACAAATATATAAAATAAAAATATATCTTTTATCTCGGGCTATTCTGAGTTGAGATAACGCCCCCAACGACACTCACTCAAAAGTTGCTCTAGGTCGGGCTGACGTGCTACCCTACTAGTGTGTCCCCCAATGGTTTTCTTGCTTCGGAGGATGTAAGTCTGCTTTGTTAAACTTCCTTATTTGGCCACTACACACTAACGAGTGCCTTGTTAGTTTAGTAGGCCTTTCTGAGTGGCCGGTAAGCTATCTCATGTTGGCTTCGTATAAGAGGATGTGAGCCTGGTATGCTTTCTTCTTGGATTAGCCTTAGTGCACTGACTGGGTCAAGTTTATTTGAGGTTTAGGATAAGTTCCCTAGTAGTTCCTTCCATCCTAAAGGATTTATGTTGACTCAGCTTCCGGGTTCCCTACTTAGTCAATCTAGGTCAAAAATTATTTGTCCTGTCGATGACAAACTATCCCGATTATCATTTCCACTTGAAAAGTTGTAAGCCTACACACTTTCTTTCTAATTTGATCATTGCACACTAATGAGCACCTTAGGTTGGTTGGTTCTCACTATGCTGATGAATACACCACTCATGCTGATGGGTTAGGTTGGTTGGTTCTCACACCTTAGGATACACCACTCATGATAGATGTAAGTCTGCTATGCTTTCTCCTTGAGTTGGCCACTACACACCAATAGGCTTTCTTTTCTAGGGCTCAAGATAATGCCCTTAGCAACACCTCCCTTATGGACACTATATTTGGATCACATCCTTTGTGACCCCATTTAGACACTATCTGATTTACTATCAGATTGGACAGTTCCCCTTTCCTAGTAACCTCCCTATGGTTGGAGAATCTGTCTTATGGATGTGCAGATTCTCCCTTAGTCTAGTAAATTTGAGGTAGGTCAAGGCTGACATAGCCCCTTCTTAGTGTGGTCCCTCGCACACCAACAGGGTCCATGCAAACATATAAACTAAATATATTTTCACTTGTGGATTAGTAACACCTAGGTACCTTTTCCAAGCTGCATCTTATCTTTAGCAGTGTCAAGAAAAACTTTATAGAATTACTTGACTACACTTGAGTTGATATAAATCCCCAGCAACATTCACTTAGTAGTCACCCTTAAGTTGGGTTCTATTTGTTCTGCTACCAACAAGTAACCCCAGCAGTTGTTCCTTGCTTTAGAATATGTAGGTTTGTTGTGCCTTCTTCCTAGCACAGTCATTGCACACTGAAAGGAGAGCCCTTAGGTTGGCTAGCTCTACCCCACGACTATAGACTATTCCTTTGGATTTGTAAATCTGAGATATGACAAGTCCAATATAGCCCCTTCTCAATGGGTCTATCGCACACCGACATTGTCCATAAATTAAATCAATCAAATTTGACACACATTCCTAGGATATTCCTCAATTCTAAATCAAACTGCACTAAACAAACCATATCAAACCATATGAAATTAAGATAAAATTAATCTTGACTACTTTTGATTTGACATAAGTCCCCAACAACATTCACTCAGTAGTCGCCTAGGCCAGGTTCGATTTATTGTGCATCCAACATGTCACCTTAGTGGTTGTTCCTCACATTGGAAGATGTAAGTTTGGTATGCCTTCTTCCTAGCTAGTCATTACACACTAAAAGGCAACCCCTTAAGTTGGCTAGCTTTACCCCATAGCCGGTAGACTACCCATTTGAATTTGTAAACTGGGTAGGGCTAATTTAGCCATTTTCGTGGGTCCATCGCACCGATAGGGTCCATACATTAACTCAGATTAAATTAAACCCAATTTGATTTTCCCTAGTGGAGTTAAATCATACCCTTCTCCATAGTGGAGCACCAAATCAAATATAAACACGTTAAGCAAATAAATTTAATTCAAAACCAACCTTCCTAGTGGAGCCAAATTAAACCAACTCCCCCAGTAGAGTCTAAATCATAGAAATCCAACCAAACTCTTATTCCCAAGTGGATACATCCCCAAACAATTCTATGAAATCAACTCAAATCCCAATCCCCAATGAATATAAAGCTTCCCTAGTGGAAGGTTCATATACGATCCCTACCACTCGAGCCCATATCTCTTGGTGTGCCTCCACATCAATTAAAAAAAAATTTAAAGTCATTTCAATCTTAATCTAACCTAGATTATAGATTCTAATCCCCAACGGATCTTCTTTCCACAAATCATGTAATCAAATCAAATTCAAGCCTTATCCCCAACAAATTTTCTTCTTCTACATCATGACCATTATCAACATTTTATGATTTGTGATAGTAAGCTCAAAATAACTATATTATAATGTGAATTAACATAGTATATTATATTATAATATATAATGTTGTATTATAATCTTATAATATAATATATTGTCTAACATTACATCTCATTAGAATCACTAACAAGGAACAAATATCAAAATTTTCTCAAAATATGAATAATGTTCATTTTGGATTTAAAATTGTTATTTTCTATTAGAAATGGTACAAAATAGAATAATTTTGGTGTTTCTTTTGGTGTGTGCCATGAATTTGGCCAAATTCTTTCATCTTAACCTTCAAATTAACATTTTATGAGTTTTGACCCAATGTATTATAACAAAGTAAAACATACTAAATTGTAAAATAACATTTAGTAACACAACAACATTCATATATATAAGTTATATTGTTATGTACATTATATTTTAATATGCTTTCATATAATAGATTATCTTACATTACACCTTTAAATAAATCACTTTAAGAAAAAAAATTACAGTGTGAATTACACCTCATTAGAATCACTTAAAAGGAACAAATGACAAATTTTTCTCAAAATATGAATAATGTTTATTTTGGATGTAAAATTATTATTTTCTATTAGAAATGGTACAAAATAGAATAAATTTGGTGTTGCTTGGTGTCATGAATTTGGCCAAATTCTTCCATCTCAACCTTCAAATTAAAATTTTTGTGAGTTTTGACCCAATGTATTATAAGAAAAGTAAAACATACTAAAATATAAAATAACATTTAGTAACACACCCCCACATTCATATATATGTGAAGTTATATTGTTATGTACATTATATTTTAATATGCTTTCTTATAATATATTATCTTATATTACTTTTAATTGAATCACTTTAAGCAAAAAATTATAGTGAACTACACCTCATTAATCAATCACTTAAAACTGACAAAATAACAACATTTTCTTAAAGTAAGAATAATGTTTATTTTGGATGTAAAATTGTTATTTTTCTATTAGAAATGGCACAAAATAGCATAATTTTCATGTTGCTTCTTGGTGTGTGCCATGAATTTGGCCAAATTTTTCCATCTCAACCATCAAATTAACATTTTTGTGAGTTTTGACCCAATGTATTATAGCAAAAGTAAAACATAAAAAAAAATGTAAAATAACATTTAGTAACACACCACACCATATATATGTGAAGTTATATTGTTATGTACATTATATTTTAATATGCTTTCTTATAATATATTATCTTACATTATAGCTTTAATTGAATCACTTTAAGCAAAAAAAATTATAGTGTGAACTACACCTCATTCGAATCACTTAAAGTGACAAAATAACAAAATTTTCTTAAAGTAAGAATAATGTTTATTTTGGATGTAAAATTGTTATTTTTCTATTAGAAATGGCATAAAATAGCATAATTTTCATGTTGCTTCTTGGTGTGTGCCATGAATTTGGCCAAATTCTTCCATCTCAACCATCAAATTAACATTTTTGTGAGTTTTGACCCAATGTATTATAGCAAAAGTCAAACATACAAAAATGTAAAATAACATTTAGTAACACACCACCGGATTCATATATATGTAAAGTTATATTATTATATACATTATATTTTAATATGCTTTCATATAATATATTATCTTACATTACACCTTTAAATGAATCACATTAAGAAAATTTTTTTTATAAAATTTGGTTGAAAAATGAACATTTATTTTGAATGCAAAATTCCATTCTTTTGATTAAATGTCACACCATAGCACACCCCCAATGATGCTCCCAAAAGCTTGCTATAAATTTGGCCAAATCCCATCATCTCAACCTATAAATTAGTATTTTTATGAATTATACTTGTACAAACTCTACCACATAATACTATAACAAACTCAAATATACTAAACAATAAGTAGTAATACACAATAGTATGCTATAATGCCTGATGCTACACTATGTTATGGCATCCTATATTATAATACTCTATTACATATTATATTATATTATATTACTTATCACATCACAAGGGATTCCTTAAAATAAAAAATAATAAAAATCTATATATTTTAGTAGTATCACTTACATAATTTAAATTTAAATAATATATTATGATTCCATGCTCTATCTATTATGAATTTGGCTAAATTCTACCATTTTAAAGTCTAAATCAATAGTTTTATAAGAAATGCTAGTGTAGGCTCCACTGCATGATTATAAAATACTAAAAGAATTTAAACTATAAAATCTTACTTTTTATACTACAAGGATTGTAGCACTTTAGTACTACAACCTAATTCCCACTTCAAATTTAACAAATTTCATCATCTCATTTATTAAATCAATATTTTTAAGATTTATATTAATATAGACTATAGGGTACAATACCATAATATACTAAAACATTTCAAAACATCTTATAACATCCGAAAACACATCACTACATGCTCAAATATATGATGTTACATTATACAATAATATATGGTTTTATAATATGATTTAGGGTTAGGGTTTAGGGTATTCAAATCTGTAAAAGTCAAAGGAAAGTCTCTTGAAGACATTTTCTTTAGCTACCATAACTATGTTAGGATTAGGTCATTCTTTAGATCTACTCCTAATGACATCTTTATTCTAGGTTTATGGTTTAGTTAGGTTTAGGTTAGTTTAGGGTTTAGGGTTAATTTAGGCTTTAGGTTTAGGGTTTGGGTTTGGAGTTTAGGTTTAGGGTTTAGGGTTTTAGGGTTTAGGGTTTAGGGTTTAGGGTTTATGGTTTTAGGGTTTAAAGTTTAGGGTTTAGGGTTTAATTTTTTTTAATAAGAACAAATTTAGATTTGACATTTCTTCTTTTTGATTTCATCAACCAAGTAGCACCGTATGTTTTCTAAGACACAAATGATGACATAGATAAAAAATGAGCACCCATAGAGCAAATCAAAAGCCCTAGATAGTTAAAACCATCTCTACAGTAAAGACACAATTCCATAAGAACTAGATCGAATTGATCATTCTTCAATTTCTATAATTCCCATCAGAACCACCCCCGCCTCTCGAGTATCAGGATCCACCATCATATCATCGATCTCTCCCTCGACCATCACCATGATTGTAACCTTCATCACTACTCCCACCTCCATATCCACCAGCACCTCCAGATCCACCACCACCACTATGATAACCTCAACCTCTACCTTCTCCTCCACCACTAGATCTAGATTGAGCCTAGTTGATGGTGATATTTTAAGTTACGCCATTCTTGTGGTTTGGGTTAGGTTTAGGGTCAGTTTAGGGTTTGGGGTTTAGGGTTTAAGATTGTTGGTTTTAAGGTTTGGTTTAGATTTATTTAGGATTTAGGGTTTTAGGGTTTAGGGTTTAGGTTTAGGGTTTAGGGTTTATTGTTTAGGTTTTAGGGTTTAGGATTTAGGATTTAGGGTTATAGGTTGTGTAGGTTTAGGGTTAGTTTTAGGGTTTAGGATTTAATGTTTAGGATCTGGGGTTTAGGGTTTTTTTTAAAAAATTAAGCAAACTAGTTAGTTTTGATTTATCTAGTTTATTTTTACTTTTTTCTTGAGTTTATTTTATTTTTATTTAGGTTTATTTTTTACTTTTATTTAGTCTAGTTTATTTATTTTAGGTCAATATATTTTAGTTTATGTTTTAATTTATTTTAATTAGATTTTATTTTTGGTTTGTTTTATTATTTAGTTTAGATTAGGTTTTATTTATTTTATTTTAGTTTATTTTATTTTATTTTATTTTTATTTAGGTTTAGGTTTAGGTTTTTAGGATGTTTAAGTTTTTTTTTTTAATTTTATTTTGGTTCAAGTTTTATTTATTTATTTTATGTTTAAGTTTTATTTAGTTTAGGTTAAGGTTTTAGGTTTTGTTTAGGGTTTAGGGTGGGGGGGTTTATCGTTAGGGTTTAAGGTTGTAGGTTTTAGGGTTTAGGGTTTAGGTTTAGGGTTTTAGGGTTAGGGTCTGGTTTATTTAAGGTATGTATGTGGGTTTTTTTTTTTAAATTTTTTTAAAATTTTTTAGTTTTTTTTGTAAATTAAATAAACTAGGTTTAGGTTTATTTAGTTTATTTTTTTTATTTATTTTTATTTTAGATTTATTTTATTTTTATTTTTATCTAGTTAAGTTTATTTATTTCAATTTATTTTTAGGTTTAAGTTTTATTTTTATTCTTAGTATTAGGCTTAGGGTTTTTTTTATTTCTTTAGGTTTAGGTTTTAAGTTTTTATTTTAGGTTTATTTTTAGGAATTATTTTTTCAGTTTAGGCTTAGGTTCATTTTTATTTTATTTTATTTTATTTAGTTTAGATTTAGGTTTAGGTTTAGTTTGTTTAGGTTTAGGTTTAGGTATTAATTATTTTAGTTTATTTTTTTTTAGTTTAGGTTAATTTTCTTTAATTTTAAATTTAGGTTTTTTTAGTTTAGGGTTTAGGTTTAATTTTTTATTTATTTTAGATTTTTTTTAGGTTTATTTTTAGGTTTAGGTTTTATATAGTTTTATTTTATTTTATTTTAGGTATTTGTTTTAGTTTACATTTAGTTTTATTTTATAGGTTTTATTCTTTATTTTATTTTTCTAATTTAGGTTTGATTTATTTTATTTATTTATTATTTTTCATTTATTAGGTTTAGATTTTAGTTTAGGCTTTTATTTAATTTTATTTTATTTAGGTTTTTATATTATTTTAATTTATTTACTTAGCTCAGTAGGATTTAGTTGTGGAGTGGTGGTAGGTTTAGGTGTGTTTAGGGCCCAGGGGTTTAGGGGTTTAGGTGGTTTAAGGTCAGGGAGTTTGAGCCTGGCCCAGCGCTCATGCCTTGGAGGGTAGGCCCCATGGAGGTTTTAGCAGGTGGGTTTGGTAGGTTTATGGTTTGGGGCACCAGTATGGTAGATCTAAGGAACATTTACAGAGTTTGGGTTTTTAGGGTTTAAAACCCAGAGTGGTTTGGTTTTGTGGTTTAATTTTAGTTATTGTGGCTCAGGGTTTTAGGTTTAGGGTTTTGGCCTAGGGTTTAGGTTTAGGGTTAGGGTTGGGTTTTGGGTTTTAGTTTAAGATTTAGGGTTTAGCTTAGGTTTAAGTTGTTTTTTTTAAATTAAGCAAACCCAAAGTTTAAATTTTTGGTTTATTTAGTTTATTTTATTTATTTTAGTTTATTTTAATTTTAATTTTATTTAGGTTTATTTTTTTGTTTTATTTTTATTTATATTTTATTTTATTTATTTTAGTTTAGGCATTTATTTTAGCTTATTTTTTTAGGTTTAGGTTTATGTTTATCTTTAGTTTAGTTTTTTTATTTTATTCTTTAGGGTAGGTTTTATTTTTTATTTTAGGTTTAGGTTTAGGTTTTAATTTAATTTTTAGGTTTGGGTTTTAGGTTTATTTAAGGTTCATTTTGTTTTATTTTTTTAGTTTATGTTTAGTTTATTTTTAGATTATTTTATTTAGTTTAGGGTTTTGTTTAGTTCATTTTAGGTTTAGGTTTATATTTATTTTATTTTAGCTTATTATATTTTAGTTCATGTTTATTTTATTTTGTTTATTTTAGGTTTAGGTTTTTCAATTTTAGTTCAAGGTTTATGTTTTATTTTTTATTTAATTTCAGGTTTTATTTTTAGGTTTTTTTAAGTTTAGGTTTTTATTTATTTTATTTTATTTTAATTTAGGTTTATTTTATTTTTATTTTCGTATAGTTTTATTTTATTTAGGTTTTTTATTTTAGAATTATTTGATTTTTAGTTTAGTTTAGGTTTATATTTATTTTATTTTAGTTTAATTTTATTTTTATTTTACTTAATTTTATGTTTAGGTTTAGGCTTTAGTTTAGGTTTTTTATTTTCTTTTATTTTATTTAGGCATAAGTTTTATTTATTTATTTATTTATTTTAGGTTATATTTAGTTAAGTTTAAGTTTCAGCTTTGTGGATTGTGGTGGTAACTTTAGATTAGTTAGGGTTTAGGGTATGGTATGGTTTAGGTTTAGTTTGGAGTTTAGGTTGGTATGGTAGAATCATTTAGGTGGGCATGTATTTATGGTTTAGGTTTAGATTTTAGGGTTTAGGTTAGTTTAGGTGGTTTGTGTTTAGGTCAGTTTGGGTTTAGAGGTGGTTAGGGTTTAGGGTTGGTTTAGTCTGGGGGGTCAGGGTAGTTTAGGGTTTTGGGTCAGGCCAGGGTTAGTTTTAATGTTTAGGGTCAGCTTGAGTTTAGGGTTTAGGGTTTTAATTAAGCAAAGGGCAGTTTAGGTTTATTTAGTTTATTTTATTTATTTTATTTTATTTTATTTTTAAATTTAAATTAAATTTATTTTAGTTTATTTATTTATTTATATTTTAAGTAGGTTTAAGTTTAGGTTTATGTTCATCTTTAGTTTGTTTTATTTTATTTTATTTTAGGGTTTAGGTTTTATTTTATATATTTTGTTTAGATTTAGGTTTTATTTTATTTTTGTGTTTAGGTTTTAGGTTTGATTTTAAGTTTATTTTAGGTTTTATTTTTAGTTTAAGTTTAGTTTATTTTAGTTTATTTATTTTATTTAGTTTTAGGTTTAGGTTTTATTTTATTTTATTTTTTTATTTTATTCATTTATTTTATTTATTTATTTTATTTTAGGTTTTATTTAGTTTAGGTTTTTATGGTTTAAGGTTTAGTGTTTAGGGTTTGGGGTTTACGGTTTAGGGTTTATGGCTATAGGGTTTAGGGTTTAGGTTTAGGGTTTTAGGGTTGGTTGGTTTATGGTTTAAGGTTTAGGGTTTTAAGGTTTAGGGTTTATGGTTTAGTGTTTAGGTTTAGTATTTTTTTTAAATTTTAACCGGTAGGTTTAGGTTTATTTATTTTAAAAGGTTTATTTTCATTTATTTTAATTTTTTAATATTTTTATTTAGGTTTATTTTTATTTTTATTTTTATTTAGTTTAGTTGATTTATGGAGTGCAATTTTAGTTGTAGAAGTTATTGTGGTAGTGTTGTGGCATTAGGTGAACAAGTCTTTAAAAAGAGTGACCGATTCAAATATTTAGGCTCTATTATTCAAAAATGATGGTGAAGTAGATGGAGATGTTATTATTAGAATTCATATTGGATGGTTGAAGTGGAGGAATGCATCTGGCCTATTGTGTGATAGAAAAGTACTGCTTAAATTTAAGGGAAAATTTTACAAGATGGTGGTAAGACCTACAATGATTTATGGTGCCGAATGTTGGCCAATAAAAGAGAAGCATGAGACTAAGTTAAGTGTTGTAGAGATGAAGATGCTCAGGTGGATGAGCGGCTTTACTCTTAGAGATAAAATGTGAAATTTGTATGTTCGGGAAAAAGTTAGAGTAGTTATGGTGGCAGATAAAATTAGTGAGAGCCGCCTTAGATGGTTTGGCCACATAAAGCATCGGCCATCTAATGGTTAAGAGAGTAGATGCATTATATTTTCCATGTGTTAAGAAAGGTAGAGGTAGACCTAAAAAGACATGGTTAAGATGTATAAAAAATGACCTTAGTATACTTGAATTGATTGAGATTTTGACACATAATAACGCACAATGAGACAAAGGATTATGTAATCCCACTTAGTGGGATAATGGCCTGTTGTTGTTGTTATTGTTTATGTTGTTTAGTTTGTTTATTTTAGGTTTATTTATTTTAGTTTAGGTTTTTATTTTAGTCTATTTTTCAGGTTTAGGTTTTAATTTAGGTTTATTTTTTAGTTTATTTTTATTTTATTTTATTTTTAAGGTTTAGGTTTTATTTTTTATTTTTAGGTTTAAGTTTAGGTTTTTATTTTATTTTTTAGGTTTAGGTTTTAGGGTTTTATTTTAGGTTTATTTTTAGATTTTATTTTTTAGTTTAGATTTAGGTTTATTTTTAGTTTATTTTATTTTATTTAGGGTTTAGGTTTAGTTTATTTTAGGTTTAGGTTTAGGTTTAGGTTTTATTGTTTATTTATTTTTAGGTTTATTCTTTAGGTTTAGGTTTTTATTTTATTTTAATTTAGGTTTATTTTATTTTATTTTAAGTTTATTATTATATTTAGGTTTTCATTTTAGTTTAGTTTATGTTTTTTTTAGTTTAGTTTTCATTTTTATTTTATTTTTTTAGGTTTAAGTTTAGTTTAGGTTTATGTTTAGGTTTTAGTTTAGGTTTTATTTTATTTTAGTTTAGTTATTTTATTTATTTTATTTTATTTATTTAATTTAAGTTTAGGTTTTAGCTTTTAGTGTTTAGGTTTAGGGTTTGGGGTTTAGTTTAGGTTTATGGGTTTAATGGGGTTTAGGGTTTAGGTTTAAGTTTTAGGGTTTTAGGGTTTAGAGTTTAGGGTTTAAGGATTTTATGGTGTGGATGAGGGTTTAGGTTTTAGGTCTAGCTTTCAGGTTTTAATTTAGGTTTTATGGTCTATTATTATTTTGTAGAGAATAAATTTATAGTTGATATTTCTTCTTTTCGATTTCATCATCCAAGTAACACTAAGTTTTCTAAGACACAAGCGACGACATAGCAAAAAAAATGAACACGCATAGATCAAATTAAAAACCCTAGATAACTAGAACCATCTCTACTATAAAGACACAATTCCATAAGCAGCAGAACGGATCAGTCGTTCTTCAATTTCTCTGGTTCCCATCAGAACCATCTAGGCCTCTCAGGTAGCGCAATCTACCATCATATCCCCGATCTCTTCCTCCGCCACCACCACATCTGTAACCTCTGTTGCTCTTCATGCCTTCATAACCACCACTGCTCTGACCACCACCTCCATATTCACCAGCACCTCCAGATCCTCTACCACCAATATGATAATCGCTGCCTCTTCCTTCGCCACCACCGCCAGATCTAGATTGAACCTGGTTGACAGTGATGTTCCTGCGATCAAGGTTCTACCCATTCTTACGATTTTGGTTTTAGTTTATTAGGTTTATTTTTTAAATCATTTAGTTACTTTAGGCTTAGTTTAGGTTTTAGCATTTTTAGAGGTTTGGGTTAAGGGTTGGGATTAGGTTGGGGTTTGTGGCTTTATGATTTATGCTTTTAGGGTTTAAGTTTGGATCATGGTTTAGGGTTTAGGTATGGGGTTTAGGTTTAGGATTATGATTTAGAGTTTAGGTTTAGTTTTTTTTAGTTTTGGCTTAGCATTAGGGTTTAAGATTTCAGGTTAGTTTTAGTTTGTGGTTTAGTTTCTTTTTAAAAATTAAGTAAACCTGGTAGTTTAGGTTTATTTGTTTATTTTAATTTTATTTTATTTTTTAATTTTTATTTTGTTTATTTTTATTTTTTATTTCAAATTTTTAGTTTATTTATTTTAGGTTTATTTATTTTATTTATGTTTTTATTTTACTTTATTTTGAATTTTATTTTGGATTAGGTTTTATTTTTTTAGGTTTAGGTTTAGGTTTTATTTTATTTTTAGGTTTATGTTTTAGGTTTTATTTTAGGTTTATTTTTAGGTTTTATTTTTTTTTAGTTTAGTTTAGTTTATTTTAGTACATTTTATTTTATTTAGTTTATGTTTGGGTTAAGGTTTAGGTTTTGGTTTAATTTATTTTAGTTTACGTTTAGGTTTATTTTGTTTTGTTTATTTTATTTTAATTTTAGGTTTAGGTTTATTTTTTTTAGTTTAGGTTTAGGTTTTATTTTTTATTTATTTTAGGTTTAATTTTTTCGTTTATTTCTTTTGGTTTAGGTTTTATTTAGTTTTTATTTTAGCTTATTTTATAAATATTTTATTTTTATTTTACATTTAATTTTTCTTTTATTAAGGTTTTTTATTCTTAGGTTTATTTTATTCTTAAGTTTAGTTTAGGTTTTTCTTTATTTTATTTTAGTTTATGTTTATTTTTTATTTTATTTTATTTTTAGGTTTTATTTATTTTATTTGTTTTATGAGGTTTTATTTATTTATTATATATTAGGTTTTATTTAGTTTAGCTTTAGGTTTGGTTTTGGGGTAGGTCAGTGGTAGGATTGCTAGGGCTCAGGGTGAGCTCAGGGTATGGCCCAGTGAGCCTTTAGTTTAGGGCCCAGGTTAGGGCTGGGCCCAGGGTTGGCCCAGGGCCCAGGGCCCAGGGTCATGGTAGGGTCTTAGGATAAAGCCCAGTGGCTCATGGTCAGGTTTTGGGTGGGATCTGGCCTAAAGCCTGGTGGCTCAGTGGCCTAGATTTGTGTTTTAGGGCTGGGGCCATGGCCTAGGGTTTATTTATCTTAGTAGTTTATTTTAGCTTTAGATTAGCATATTTTATTTTATTTATTTATTATTTTAGTTAGGTTTATTTTAAGTTTATTCTTTATGGTTTATTTAGTTTTATAGACTATTATTTTTACTTAGTTTTCTATTGCCTTTTATTCTTAGGTTTATTTATTTTAATTTTTTAAGTTTTTATCTTATTTTCATTTATTTTAGTTTATTTTATTTTATTTCATTTTGGTTTAGTTGGTTATATATATCTATTTAGCTCAGGTTTATACATTTATCTTTAGGTTTAGTTAGGTTTAGGTTTTTAGAGTAGGGTCAGGGTAGCCAGGGCATGGTCTTGGGTAGGGTCAGCATTAGCCTAGTCTAGGTTTGTGGCCTAGGCCAGGGCTCAGAGTTAGCCATTTAGGTCTCTTTATGTTTAGTTTTGTGCTATTTGGGTTATTTTTAGGTTTATTTAGTTCAATTTTGTTTATTTTTATCTTATCTTAGGGTGATATCATTTTATAGTTTTATTTTATTTATTTTATCCAGATTTAATTAATCATTAATAGTAGAAGTTTATTTATTTTATCTTTATCTTTATTATGAAGCCTTTAGTTTAGGTTTTATTTATCTTATTTATTTTATAGGTTTTTTTAGTCTTTAGCCAATGTCATGTCTTAGTGCAGGCCCAGGGTCAGTGCTCAGGGTCTGGATCCAGTGTCAGCTCTGGCCCAGGGTCCTGGCTCAGTCCTCATGGCTAAGGCCTCAGTCCAGGTTCAGGGTCATTTTTGAGCCCAAGATCAGATCAGCAGGGCTTCCTAGGGCCTGGCCCAGCCCCAGAGCCCAAAGCCCTTCCGTCAGGCTGCCCATAAGTCCTGTGGCTCAGATCCAGGTCAGAGGGCCTGTATCTGGCCCAGAGCCCAGGGCCCACACACTGGCTCAGGGCCCAGGGCCCAGGCCCAGGGCCCAGGTCACCTGCCCAGGGTCAACCTGGGGGTCATGGCCTGGCCGGGCCCAGTGGCCTAGTGGCCTGTGGCCCAGGGTTTCAGGGCCTCCGCCTTCAGGCCCAGTGGCCTAGTGATCTAGGGCCTGTGAGCTCAGGGCTTTGGGCCCATGGTAGGGCCAGGGCAAGAGGTCCTGGCCAGAACATGTGGCCCAGGGCCTCCAGTGTTAGATCTAGTTTCAGGTCAGCTCAGGGCCCAGTGATCCAGCTCCAGGATCAGGCCCAGGGCCCAGGGCCCAGGACCTGAGCCCAGGGTCTTAGGGCCCAGTGGCCCAGGGCAGCAGGCCCAGGGCTCAGAGAACAGGGTAGTCAGTCTTGTTCAGGGCCCAGGGCCTAGCCTCAGGGCCCAGGGGCCTAGGGCTCAGTGGCCTCAGTGGTTTAGTGGGGTTGGGCCCAGGGCTCAGTGGCCTGGGCAATCTAGGCCTAGATTTAGGATCAGGGCTTTAGGGCCTAGGGTCAGTTATTATTATTATCTCATTTACATTATAGCAAACCCGGCAGGTTCATATTTAGCTTATTTATTTCATTGATTTAGGTTTATCTTTTATTTTAGTTTAGTTTATTTATTTTAGTTTTATTTATTTTAGTAGTTTTTTTATCTTTAGTTAAATTTTGGTAGTCCAAGTTTATATTTTTTTTAGTTTTATTTTATTTTTTATTTTATCTTGTGGTCCAGTTTTATTTTATTTTTAGTTTAGGTTGTAGATTTTATTTTATTTATTTTAGGTTTTATTTTATTGTTTAGATTTAGGTTTATTTTTAGTTTATTTTAATTTTAGATTAGGTTTAGCATAGATTTAGTTTATTTTAGGTTCACGCTTAGGTTTTATTTATTTTAGTTCATTTTAGTGTAGGTTTTAGGATTGTTTTATTTTATTTTAGGTTTAGGTTTTTTTTAGTTTTTTTTTTTTTTTTATTTTATTTTTTTAAGTTTTATTTGTTTATTATTTTAAGTTTAGATTTTATTTAGTTTCATTTTATTTTATTTTAGGTTTATTTTATTTTTATTTTAGTTTTGTTTTATTTAATTTATGTTTTTATTTTAGTTTAGCTTTTATTTATTTTATTTAGTTTATTTTGATCTTTCTTAGGTTTAGGTTTATGTTTATGTTTAGGTTTAGGTTTTAGTTTATGCTATTATTTATTTTTATTTAAATTTTATTTTATTTTGGTTTAGGTTTTTTTCATTTATTTTATTTCGTGTTATTTAATAGTTTGGGGTTAGTAGGGTATTTAGTGGTTTAGTAGTGGGTAGGTTTAGTTTAGACTAGGGTTTGGGGTTTATGGTTTAGGGTTTTATGTTTAGGGCCTGGGTTTAGGGTTTGAGTTAGGGTTTAGGGTTTTTTTATTTTATTTTCTCTTTTATTTATTTATTTTAGGTTTAGGTTTTTTAGTGGGTTTAGGTTTTATTTTTATTTAACCTTAAGTTTTATTTTATTTTACTTTGGTTTTTTATGTAGTTTTATTTTATTTTATTTTAGGTTTATTTATTATTATTTTATGTTTAGTTTTATTTTAGTTTGGTTTTATCCATAGGTTTATTTTAGCTTAATTTAGGTTTTTTATTTATTTTATCTTAGTTAATTTTATTATTTGTTTTATTTTATTTTAGGTTTGTTAGGTCCAGGTTTTACTTTATTTTATTATTTTATCTATTTAGGTTTTAGGTTTTTTTAATTCCATTTCATCTTTAGGTTATATTTAGCTCAGTTTAGGCTTTAGCTTAGAACTCCATGATCTGGGCCTTAGTGTGTGTGGGCTCAGGGCCCAGGCTCAGTGTGGTTTAGCCCAGGATCTGGGCCCAGACTCAGGCCCAGGGCCTGGGGCCTAGCCTGGGTGTCACCCAGTGGCCTGTGGCCCAGGGCTAAGGGCCTGTGGTCCCTTGGCCCAGGGCCCAGACTCAGGTCAGCCAGAGCCCAGTCTTAGGGTCTTAGGGCCCAGGGCCCAGGGCCCAGGGTCCAGGGATCAGGATCTGGGCCAGCCATGGCCCAGGGTTGTGGGCCACCGCCTGGGGCCTAAGGTGGCTCAGAGGGCCTTGGCCTCAGGCCCAGGTTTTAAAAAACCCAGTTTAAGCCATTTAGTTTATTTTTTGATCTTTAGTTTATCTTTAGTTTATTTTATTTATCTTAGGTTTTATTTTATTTTTTATTTAGTTTTAGTATTTAAGTTTATTTATTTTAGTTTAGGTTTTTTTGTTTTAGTTTATTTTTTAGATTTAGGTTTAAGTATGTTTATTTTTTAGTTTTCTTTTATTTTTATTTTATTTTTTAGGTTTAGATTTATCTTTAGGTTTAGGTTTAGGTTTTTATTTTATTTTTTTAGGTTTAGGTTTTATGTTTTCATTTTAGGTTTATTATTAGGTTTTCATTTTTATGTAGATTTATTTTTTTATTTATTTTATTTAGTTGGTAGGTTTATGTTTATTTTATTTTTTTATTTAGGTTTATATTTTATTTTAGGGGTTTAGGTTTTATTTTTATTTATTTTTAGGTTTTATTTCAAGTTTATTTTAAGAGTAGGTTTTATTTAGCTTTTTATTTTATTTTATTTTAGGTTTATTTTATTTTTATTTTAAGTTTAGTATTTTATTTAGGTTTTTTATTTTAGGTTTATTTTATTTTTATTTTAGTTTAGGTTTTTCTTTATTTTCTTTTTATTTTTTATTTTTTATTTTTTAACAATGAACAAATTCAGATTTAACATTTCTTCTTTTCGATTTCATCAACCAAGTAACAAATCGGGGAGGTGAGGTAATCAAATGATCTCCTTAGGGCTAGCTAGAGCCTCATGTTCCAGGGATGTCCAGACTATATTCTCATTACCATTCAATCTTATATAAATCAACACATGAATAGAGAAAAGGGAACTCAACATTCATACACTTAAGCTATAAGCACATGCATTTCTTATCTATCTATAACTAGCATCATAACACATTATTATTCATTTATAAGCTTTTGAAAATTACATTTAGATTTAATAGTGATAATAGCCACACATATATTAAATTATATCAACACATGCAAGCTTACATTAAGAAAATCCATTTTATTTTACTTGATTTTGAAAAGATGGATGCATGAATTCAAATTTCATACCAAATTTAACATGATTGGAAAGATAAGAATGTGATTCATTCAACCAAACTAGTTCTTAAGGATAACCAAATCAAATAAGATAATTTAAAGCAAACCAAAGCTTCTTTTTTAATTAAGTTTTGGATTTGATTTAATTTAAAGAGGAGAAGAGAAATCATCACTTGTTGTTTTAAACCCTTTCCCACATTAGTGATTTGATTTAATTTAAGCAAATGTAATTAAGTTGATTTTATGGGTTAATTAAGTTGAACCCTTAATTAGATGAATTAATTATCCTTACCTATGTCACCTTAAAGTAATTAACTAAGTAATTATGAGCCAACATGATATGCTTGGAGAATAAAGTTGTAATTATCCTAGGAAATAAAAGGGATATAATGAAATTGGCTTATGATTAATAGTTAATTAGATTAAAAGACTTAATTAATTACTCTTAAGACTTTCCCACACATGTGGACTAACCATAATGTCATTAAACTCCTTTACGTTATTAAACACCTAAAGATCTACTGCTTGATTTAATTAATTAATGTATGATGTGATTATGATTTCAATTTGATTAAGTGATTTAATTAATTTGTTAAATCTTAATTAATTTCATTTTAAAAAAGGGTGAAATGAACTTAGGGAAAGTGGTCCCAACCCTGTTCCTTAGTTCACTTACTTTTGAACTTTGATTAATAAGCTTAATTAACCCATTTTTTACTGTTCATGTGATTTATTAATCATTAATTAACTTAAAGTAGTAGTTAAGGTTTAATTAGTCAATTTTCCTAATTTCTTCATAACTCCATACGAACTAGTCCTTAAACTTAGCTAATAACCTAACTAAGTCATTGGTTTCTTTTTCTTTCAAGAAGGAATGGATGTACATCAGGCGTGGATCTTCTTTTGTTCCCAAGTTGATTTCTTTGAGTTCATCAATGATTGATCTGATTTCTTCTTCAAACTATGGTGGTGCATCTTTGACTTCAGGCTCATTTGGGTCATCTGAAGTTTCTAAACATACCTCTTTGTAAGAGTAACATAATTTGAGAAGAACCTATTAGACCCCAAATGATTAGTGATGACTAGGCAATGGTTATCATGTCATTTGGAACCTTGTCTTTGAATCTAGTCACGATCTTGATTGAGAGTGTTTGCTTTGGTTGTCCCATAGTTTTTCAAAGTAGCCTGACCTGTGTTTAGACCAAGTATGTGAGATTAATCCCTCTTTGCTAAGTTAATAACATAAGGCAAATATCAATCAAAAGGAGGTTGTATTAAATCTTTATATGAATCATCCATAAATTTTACATTAACTTATTGACTTGAGGATGATGCTCCCAACAAAAACCTCTTCATCCTGACATCTATGGATGACTTGGGGGCCTCCTTAACTACCAAACCTTCAACTTTCTAGGAATAAAGTGAGGTTAGAGCTAAAGTTCTCAACTATTACCTGACTGTTCTATATAATGATGATTTGGATACATTCATGCTTCACTTGGAGGATTCGTCTTCACCACTGTCTTGCTCAAATGTGACCTCCAAAAGGACCTGCTAAGAGATGTTGGTTGGCGTGCTACTCATTTGAGACTCATCCTCCAAACTGGACTCTAAGTCTATGTGGATAGTTGGGATACTCCTGTGAGCTGGAACATAGCTCCTAGAGGCTGGCCATCAGCAAGGAGGTCTTCCACCTCTAGAACTTCCCCTGGAATCGCCTCTTCATCTACCTGATGGAGGTTGAGTCATCCTACCCATGTGTTCATATGGAGGAACAAATTATGGGCGGAATCTAACATCTAGCTTTACCACTTCCTCGGTGTCTGATTCTCTCTCACTAGTACTTTCTTTTTCTTTTTCTTTTTCTTTTTATTTTGATTTTAATCTTTCACCAAGTTCACGAGAAAGACTTTTTGATTTAATGAAAGATAATAGGCTGCATTTTCATAAATCTTGACCTCTCTAACTGAGAATGGCTTCAAGTCTCCTTTGACACAATACTCGATTCCACCTCTTCTAAATTTGATGCACTGATGCAAAAAGGATGGAATCATGTTTTTCCATATATCCAAGGCCTACTGAGCAAAGTAGTGAAAGATGTATTTGAATCGATTATGTAGAACTTGGCTTTTGTTTTCTCATCTATCTCTAGTGGTAACACTATGGAGCTTAAAGCCCTTTAGCATTGTTCATTGAATCCTAACAACATCATCCAATCTCCTCGGAGTTCAAAGATGTTGATCCTCAGTAAGGGTTTTAGACTCATAATGTTCACGATGCAGGATCAACTAACACCTTGGAGAGTCTACCGCCATGTCAACTGTGATGTTGATAGGATGGTTGTGCTCTGTTGTCCCTAAAAGAAGGTCTTCATCAGTGAATGTAACTCCATGACCTTCTCTTTAAAAATATGCCTCTTCTCTAATAGTGGTCAGCTGAGCTAAGCATATTTCTAGATCAAGAAGGGCTTTGATCAATGACTCCCTCATCCCTTTGGATAAGACAAGGGAATAATATATGCTTAGTTTAGCTGGAAACTTTCTTAAGTGAGCGAGGACATTGTAGTCAACTCTACGTTGGTTCTCCACAAGTATATCCATAGGTCGAGCATCCTCTGGAGGGGCTTCTTGATCACTAGAACAAATGACTTGTTTACCCTTATCCTGAGGTGCTACCCTAGGAGGTAGAACTTTTCCACTACGAAGGTTGACTTTAGTGACATCATGAGATGGTTTAATGGAAAGTTCTATCTGCTCATCAGGTTCACCTATAACTTCCCCTATAGGATCATCAGAGTCAGATGACTCCAAATCTATCTCAATGGGTGAACCCGGGTGATTTAGGAATGGGTAATCCATTTTAATATTAGAAAAAAGTGGATCAAAATTATTATAATTATTAGTACTTGGAGAGCTTTCTATAAGAATAAAATCATTAAGATCATCAAAAGTATAGAGGATGTAATCGAAATCAATCTTTTTTTTCATTGATTTCTTAGATTTGGATGAATGTACAAAGTAGAAATTAAGTAAAGTAAGCTGAGTGAGGGATTTGGAACCCCCCTCTATTGATACAATATGGCTGCTAGGAGAAGAGCCGACTGAAGGAACTATAGCTGTAGCTATGGTAGGAGTGCTGGACTCGGTTGGTGGTTGCACTAATGTGTTATCCCGGGCAAGTGGAAGTTGTTGTTATTATTGCTGGGCTTCTTCCTCCCTCAAGTTATCCTTAGGAACTTGCAAACCTTCTTTAGAGTTGGAGGTTTGAGCTGTTTTAGGCACTTACAAGGGTAACTTTCTAATCATAGAAATGATTTTCTTAGAGGTTCGAGATAGGGAGATATCCTAACCTTCCTCTATCTTGAGAAGATCACATGTATCCCCAAGTATTATCGTAACAAAACTAGAGGGTTTTTCTAATAGATATTCCTTAAGGATGATAATGGCACTTGACTTGTAGCTATGCTCAAGCTAGTCCTTAAAGGTAAAGTAATCTTCTAAGACATGACCTAACATGCAGTGGTAGGGGCAATAGTTTGGATCATCACTCTTGCCCACATTCTCTGTCCTCCTAGGTTTTGGTAACTAAAAATTAGGCTTCTTTAAGAGATTCTTAAAGATCTTCCTGACTACCTCCCTCTTGAATGAATAAGGTTTATTCAATTTATTGGTAAGAGTAGGTAAGTGATAGTTACCTAGTGGTGGATAGGAATACTATTACTGATGCTGTGGATGGGGATACTGCTGAGCAAGTGGCAGTTGAGGCCGCTGTGGAAACTGAGGTGGCCGATCCGATGGCCAAGGTGGTGGCAAAGGAGGTGGTAGAGGAGGCTACTGAGCTCGAGGTCTATCTAACTGAGCCCTGGCTGATTGTTTCCCATTATCAACTATCGTGACTACCCCTGGCTTTTTCTCAAATGCCTTCTATGGTCTGGGCTTAGCTGACTGATCTTGGAAAGGCAATTGTTTGACCTCTCTTTGTAGACTAACCGCCTTGTTCTCCAAGCAACAACAAAAAAACAAAGAGCCCTCAAGGCCACACAACCATTCTTAGTAGTAGGAGCTAAATCCATAAAAAGCTTCCCATAGCCACCTTCAGATGAGCAAGCCCCAACCAAGAAACCCATAAACTAAATAACACAAGTAAAGTTTGAGAGGATAAGAGCAGGTGGGAAGGGTGAGACTCATGATAGAAAGGACCACCAAAAACACATGGAAAAGCTATCCTAATCAACAAACAATAAAGTGACAGGACAACCAGCCACAGTAGGAAGGTAACAAATCCAGCATGAGCAACACCTGAAAGGGAAAACCCACGTGCAACACCAAAGAACAACCAACCATAAATTCCAAAATGAACAAACTAGATTACAGAGAGATCCAACCAATAAAGAGAACCACACCAACCAGAAGACAGGAAAAACCTAATAGCCTCCACCTGCTATAAACACCTCTACCAAAGTGGGAGAGAAGAAAAACCAAAAAATAAATACTATAGCAAAAATCCAATAAATGGAAAGACAACCCCAACCCATCCAAAGAATGGGAAGAACTCAAACTAAAGATTAAAAATATATTTAGGTGAATAAAAAAACTCAAGACCATGCTAGCAAAAGAGAAAACAAATACTAATCAAAAACACCAACTTGGAAGCCCCAAAGGTGGAAAGAAGAGCTAAAAGCTTCTACGATAAGGCAGTCTAGTTTTATCTAGATTCACAAGACCCCTTAAAAGGAAAGGTATGTCATCGTTATAAAACATTTGTAAAAAAGAAGACTTGGCCCCCAAATTTGAAAGAAAGTCAGCACAAGAGTTGGCTTCCTTATAAATATGATAAATTTAAAAATCTAGGTTAGCAAGAAGCCTCCTAGTATGATTAAGTAAATAATACACTTCAGCATTACCATGAGCATCATATTTGAGTAATCTAAAAGAAAGAGAGCATCCACTTCAAACCAAATCTTATTAAAACCTTGTTTTAAACAAATGGAATTGCCATGATGAATTCCTTTAAGTTCAGCAAATAAAACATAACAAGGCTCTAAAGGGGCAGCAAAAGCAGAGATAACATTGCTGTTGTGATCTCTCAAAATCCCCCCATAGCCATAGTATCCATTAGAAACTAAGCCACCAATGTTAACCTTAATGTAATGATAATTAGGTTTAATCCAGTATATAAATTTCTGGGTTGGAGAGACATTACAGGGAGGAAGGTTAATCCCAAATTTCAATGCCATAGACTTGTACCCTTTAAAATTGGAGTGAGAAAGAAGATTGGCTTTGAAAAGAGATAAAATTTTATTTTGGATCTAGAAATGATTGATTATAATTCAAAGAGAATATTATGATGCTTTGCATCATTTCTATCCATCCAAATATACCAAAGACTAGTAATAGCTAAAACAATTTTAACATGACCCTTAGAAGTATATGAGAAACATGCTTCAAGGAGTTACATAATAGAAAATGAACCATTAAAATGGAAAGTATTAAAAATATTATCATACTAATTCCACATTCTAGCAGCAATAGGGCCATTCACAAAAACTTGATTCAGACTTTCAATGTGATAGCAATAGTGACATTTAGAGGGGAGATGGAAACAATTTTTCAAATGAGTAGCATCCACAGGGATATATTGCTTCAGAATGCGCCATGTTAAAGCCAAGAATGAAGTAGGGACACTAATATTCTAGATTTTAGTAAAAACTAAGGACACTTGATATTTAAATCTAATAAAATTCCAAACATCATTAAAAATAAATCTCCATAAGTAGAATTTTTTAAAAGAATTTGGTCGAGTTCATTTGGGAAATGACAAATTTTAAGTATTTTGTCAATGATCACATTAGGAATAAGGTTATTCAATTGAGCCACATCCCACTTATTATTAATAATTAACTAATGAATCTTAAGCACCATAGTGGATTGAGTATTAAGAAGGGAATCAATAAAGCCCTGCCCGAATGAGGAACCAGAATTGACACCCCAAGAAATTAAATTTCCAGTATTCCATTTGATACTACAAAGTCTTCTCCACACAGGAGAATCCCCAGATTTGAAAGCACAAATGAGGGGTTGTTTTTCCTAGCAATATTTAGCATGCATAAACTTTGACCAGTAACTATGTTTATTTCTATAGTTCCACCACATTTTATAAGAAAAATAGTTAATAAAATCCTCTAGTGTTTTGTAACCGAAGCCACCTTCATTATTAGTACTATAATAGTTGTGCCAACTAGCCCAATGTAATCTTTTGATAGATGAATTAGAACCCCAAAAAAATTTATTAAAAGGTCTAATGATCTTTTTAATAATAGAACATGTAGGAACAATAATAGACAAAAGATACATAGACAGAGAGCAAAGGGTACTTTTGATCAGGATAAGACTAGAACCAAAGGAAAGTAAATGAAATTCCTAAGAGGAGGTTTTCTTATTTATTTTTTGAATAACTTCATTAAATAAAGAAGATCTTTTCATGGCTCTATATAAAGGAGTCCCTAGATACTTGATAGGGAGATTTTGATGAGAAAAACCTATAATATTCTTGATAACATTGATCTTAGATAAGGAGATAGTAGAGCTAGTAATAAAAAAACTATTATCATGATAGATATTCAAGCCACTCTCCCTACCAAAATGAGTTAAGAACTTACATAATTTTTGTAATAGAAAGAGTGGATGCATTGCAAAATATAATGAAATCATCATCAAAACTAAGGTGTGAAATGGGAAACCCACTAATGGTTTTGTAGTACATGTTAGGCATTCTACTAAACATATGCTCAATACATGTAGAAAGATATTCCACAACAATAATGAAAAGGGCAGGAGAAAGGGGGTCCCCTTGCCTTAGCCAAACAGAAGAAGAGAAAAAATGATGCACTTCACCATTAAGAAGCATAGAAAACCAAGAATTCTCAATCCCATTCTTAATTAAAATAATAAATTGATTAGAGAACACAAATAAAGCCAAAATTTTATATAAGAAAGCCCAACTAATATTATCATAAGCTTTGGAAATGTGAAGCTTAAAAGTAAGTTTCCACTGTGAACTTTGGCATTTAAATCATGGATCATGTATTGGGCTAAAAGAACATTATTAGAAATGGATCTCCCTTTAACAAAACCAGTTTGATTGTGGGAGATAATTTTAAGAAGCAAGATACTCAGTCTTTTATCCAAAATCTTAGAGATAAGTTTATTAAAAAAAGAGTAAAGCTAACAGACCTAAAATCACTCCAAACTTCAGGATTGTCTTTTTTAAGAATTAAAATAATGGAGGTGCTAGCAAAATATTTTGAAGGATACTACCCTTGAAAAATCAAGAATAGCTTTAATCAAGTCCTCTTTAATGATAATCCAACATTTTTGCAAAAAGGGCGATAACCATCGGGACTACCACGAGTATTTATTCATACTCTACAAAATATTAGCAATTTCAGACTCAGAAGGTAAGGAAGAAAGCATATTGTTATCATCATCAGAAATAAGATTAAGAATAACATTAGGCCAAGAAATATCATCATAAGAAACATTTGTTTTTTGAAGCTCTTTATAAAAAGAAACAACAAAGTCAGTAAGCTCCTTTTTATCTGAACACCAAACTCCATCATTAATTTTAATTTTATAGCTTTTTTATTTTTAATGTTGGCATGAACATATTTAGTATTTCAATCATCATCAAATATCTATTTCATAGAAGCTTTCTACCGTCAATAGGCCTCCCCCACATCTTGAAAACATGTAAACCTATCTTTAGCTTGAGCCAACATATGAATTTTAGAAGGATCATTAACAACATCATCTTCTAGAATGATTACCTTATTCTCCATTTTATTAATATTGAAAAAAGGTTCTTGAAATAATGTTTAGTCCACCAGGTAAGGCATTATTTAAGTCTTTTTAATTTGAACCACAATCTCCTCATCCCAAAAATATAGTCATCAGGATGGAGAGGTTCACTCTAGTTACTAGCAAGAACATCCAAAAATCTATCATCCATCAACCACATATTTAAGAAGATAAAAGGGATAGGGGAGGAGGATCTATTAGCAATAAAATTCACATTAATAAGTAAGGGAAAATGGTCCGAAAGGGTTCTACTTAAGTGCTCCATAGAAGTACTAGAGAAAAGATTAATCCACAGATGATTAAAAAGAACCCTATCATGCCTTTGCCAGAGTCTATAATTATTCAATGCAAATTGAGACCCACTAATGCTAATGTCAGTAAGATGACAATCAAGGATCATGTTATTAAAATATTCCATAGAAAATTAGTTTAGAGCATTACCACCAACCCATTCAGAGGAAGAAGAGATAGTATTAAAGTCTACACCCACAAACTAAGGTGCATCAACAGAAGAAGAAAAGCTAATAAGATCCTCCTAATGAATGCATCTATCATTTCTATTACAAGAAGAATAAACAAATGAAACCAAACAACACAAATTATCATAAGTACTCTTAACATTCACAACTTGGGATAAATCATCCAAAACTTGCAGAACACAGGGACTATTCCAAAATATCCAAATTTTATTGCTCGAGTTATCAAAAAGATTTCCAAAGCCAATCATTCTAGAAATAAAAGAAATGTTAGAAGGAAGAATAAAGTGTTCCAAGATAGCCATGAGAGAAATATTATGAGTATGAACTAAGTTTCTAAATCTATTTCTAACAGAGAGGGTACCAATGCCTCTCACATTCCAAATTAACAAAGAAATAATTTATTTTTGGGCAGAAGAGCTACATCTAGAAACTCTAGAAAAATTAAAAGATTTAGCTTTAGGAATTTTATTTTTCTTCCTAAAAATCATTTGAAATTTATTAGTCATATCCACAACATCACCATCCGATAGTGATTGTTCAGGGATATTTTTGGAATAAGGTTGCACATTTTAAACATCATTGCAAGCCACTTCACCTTCTTCCAAATCATTATTATGTTGAAGTATCAGAATATGAAATCAGTTCAACATTAGATGAAGAAGCAGGAGAAGGATTAGAGCCATTTAAAGCATAAGTGCTTAAGTCAGAATTAGCAACTTGATCATTAGTTTGCTCACCATTCAAGCCCTTATCAAGGATCATATTTTCTTCAATTATAGGTGGCAAAGAAGTAGGAATGGAATCATTTGAGATGTAATCATCATCCATAAGTTTCAAAAAAATACTATTATCCATATTATTACTAATATTAGGGGGATTCAACTATATAGGTCCATTAAAAGGTAATGCATCCTTATTAACATGACTGGCATCCAAAAGCTGATCAAGCTAAAGAACTGCAACATTGTCCAAAGGAGCAGTGGGAGGATCAAGATAATGTCCCTTGGATTCAGGTAAAGAATTGTCCATAAGAATAGCTTTTTATGGTTTAATCGAGGGCACCTTTAGATTAGGATCCAAATTATTATGAATGAGTTTAGGTTTCTTAAGGTGAGGATGAACCACAAAGCAATCTGAAACTCCATGACCATGAATTTTGCAATGGGAACAAAAAATAAGAAAATTATCAAAATCCACTTTTTGCAAAAAAACATATTTCTTTGATCCTAGCCAAATTTCCTTTGGAAATTTGTTAGTTATATCCAACTCGACTAGAATCCAAGTAACAGATGGTCGGGTATTAGAAGCAATCGCCTAATCATCTTGAAGAGGAAGACCGAACAATGCATCCATAATAAAAAGAAATTCATTATTAATGAAATGGACACATAAATTGGGAAGAGCTATCCAAACTAAAACAATAGGAGATTCCTCAATATCAAAAAGGGCATCCATTTCCACAATTGCATCAGAGAATTGAAAACAAAATATGAGCGTCAAGAAAAATCACAAGAGTAATGTAAGTCATTGGAAAGCTGAATCAATTCATGATGGGAATCGATCAATCTGATGGAAAAAATTCCAAAGAGTTTCATGCTATGGAAAAAGATCAAATATTCTCCAAAGTAGGATGAAGCAAAAAAAATTTACCCACCAAAGTGAATTCAAAGGGCTTCATAAGCCTTTCCACAACTGAATTAGTACACATTATCATGGGTACACCCCAGAAGGAAGTCGAAATAAGCTCGAGAGACTCACTAGCATAATTAGCCTTACCCACAAGAACATCCTTCAATGATTTTTAAGCTAATAATGGATTTAAGCCAGAGACCCCCAAAGAATCAGAAACCTTGACGGGTGCAGACGTAATCTCAGGATTTCCCCATGGGGAAGTAGAAAATGCAGCCATGATCAACAGCAACACATGATAGGAGAAGATAAAAGTAGAGCAAAATCATCAAACTAGAGTCACCAGCTAAGATGTCCATAAGAAAAGGCATAGAGGGGACACGCCTCCACATGAGAAATATTATTCATTAGAGCACCAAAGAAATAGAGGAGAGACAACATGCTCAAACGAATGGTTTTAGGGTTTAGAGTTTAGGGTTTAAGATTTAGGGTTTAGGGTTTAGGGTTTTTTTAAAGTAAGCAAACCAACAGGTTTATGTATATTTAGTTTATTTTTTATTTTTATTTAGGTTTATTTTTAATTTTTTTCATTTAGTTTATATATTTTAGGAATATTTTATTTTATTTATTTTTTAGGTTTAGGTTTAGGTTTATGTTTATTTTTTAGCTTAGTTTTATTTTTATTTTATATCTTTTATGTTTTGATTTTATTTTTTATTTTATTGTCTAGGTTTAGGTTTCTATTTTATTTTTTTTAGGTTTAGGTTTTAGGTTTTTATTTTAGGTTTTTTTTTAGGTTTTATTTTTTTACTTTAGGTTTAGGTTTATTTTTTGTTTATTTTATTTAGTTTAGGGTTTAGATTTTGGTTTAGGTTTTATTTATTTTAGTTTAATTTATTTTTGTTTAAGTTTAGGTTTATTTTATTTTATTTATTTCAGGTATAGGTTTTTTTTAGTTTAAAGTTTAGGTTTTATTTTTGATTTATTTTAAGGTTTAGGTTTTTATTTAGTTTTTATTTTATTTTATTTTATTTAAGGTATATTTTATTTTTATTTTACATTTAGTTTTTATTTTATTCAAGGTTTTTTATTTTTAGGTTAATTTTATTTTTTAGTTTAGTTTAGGATTTTATTTATTTTAGTTTAGTTTAATTTTTATTTTATATTTTATATTATTTTTAGGTTTAGGTTTAGGCTTATGTTTAGGTTTAGGTTTAAGTTTTAGTTTAAGTTTTATTTTATTTTATTTTTATATTATATTTAGGTTTAGGTTTTATTTGGTATACATTTAGGGTTTTATGTTTTTAGCATTTTGGCGTTAGGGTTTAGGGTTTAAGATTTTGGGTTTTAGGTTTGGGGCATATGGTTTAGGGTTTTAGGTTGTAGGTTTTAGGATTTAAGATTTAGGGTTTAGGGTTTAGGGTTTAGGGTTTTAAGGTTTAGGGTTTAGGTCTTAGGGTTTAGGGTTTTGGGGTTTAGGGTTTAAGGTTTAGGGCTGTAGCTTTAGCATGTAGGGTTTAGGGTTAGTTTCAGGGTTTAGGATTTTGAGTTAGGATTTTTTTTAAAAAAATTATGCAAACTGATAGGTTTAAACTTATTTAGTTTATTTTATTTTATATATGTTTTATTTATATTTAGTTTAGTTTATTTATTTTAGGTTTATTTATTTTATTTTATATTTTTTATTTTAGTTTATTTTTGTTTAGTTTATATTTTTATTTTAGTTTATGTTTTAAATTTAGGTTTAGGTTTAGGTTTAGGTTTAGGTTTAGGTTTACTTTTTAGTTTAGTTTTATTTTAATTTTCTTTTTTTAGGTTAAGGTTTTATTTTTTATTTTTAGGTTTATGTTTAGGTTTTTATTTTATTTTTTAGTTTATGGTTTAGGTTTTTTTTTTAGGTTTTATTTTTTAGGTTAGGTTTAGGTTTATTTTTATTATATTTTATTTTATTCAGTATAGGTTTAGGTTTAGGTTTAGTTTATTTTAGATTTTTGTTTAGGTTTTATTTCTTTTAGTTTTGTTTATGTTAGTTTATGTTTAGGTTTATTTTATTTTTATTTTAGGTTTAGGTTTTTTTTAGTTTAGGTTTTAGGTTATATTTTTTATTTATTTTAAGTTTTATTTTTGGTTTATTTTTTTTAGGTTTAGGTTTTATTTAGTTTTTATTTTATTTTATTTTAGCCTATTTTTTATTTTAGGCTAAGTTTTTATTTTATTTAGGTTTTTTATTTTTTTAGTTTAGTTAAGCTTTTTATTTATTATATTTTAGTTTAGTTTTTATTTTTTTTTATTTTTTTAGGTTTCGATTTAGGTTTAGGTTTTAGTTTGTGATTTTATTTTATATTATTTTATTTACGTTATTTTGGTTTAGGTTTTTTTATTAATTTTATTTTTATGTTTTATTTAGTTTAGGTTTAGGTTTTTAGCCTTTTAGGGTTTAGGGTTAGTTTAGGGTTTAGGGTTTACGATTTAGGGTTTATGGTTTATGGTTTTGGGTTTAAGGTTTGGGGTTTTATTATTTTTTTAATTTTAAAAATTATGCATACCAGTAGGTTTAAGTTTATTTAGTTTATTTTTTATTTATTTTAGTTTATTTTATTTTTTTATTTAGGCTTAATTTTATTTATTTGTTTATTTTAGGTTTATTTATTTATATTTTAGGTTTTATTTTAGTTTGTTTTAGCTATTGGTTTTGATTTAAGTTTATTTTTTAGTTTAGTTTTATTTTATTTTATTATTATTATTTTTTTTTTTTAGCTTTTAGGTTTATGTTTAGGTTTTTATTTTATTTTTTAAGTTTTAGGTTTTAGGTTTTTATTTTAGGTATTATTTTTTAGTTTAGGTTTAGGTTAAGGTTTAGGTTTTATTTATTTTATTTTAGTTTATGTTAGTATATGTTTAGGTTTCTTTTTTTATATTTTAGGTTTAATTTTTTTTTTAGTTTAGGGTTTAGGTTTTATTTTTTTATTTATTTTTAGATTTTATTTTTTGATTTATTTTTTAGCTTTAGGTTTTTATTTAGTTTTTATTTTATTTTATTTTATGTTTATTTTACTTTTATTTTAGGATTAGGTTTTATTTTATTTAAGTTTTTTATTTACTTTAGGCTAGTTAAGGTTTTTATTTATTTTATTTTATTTTAGTTTTTATTTTATTATTTTTTATTTTTTAGATCTAGGTTTAGGTTAGGTTTAGGTTTGGTTTTAGTTTATGATTTTATTTCATTTTTTTTATTTTAGTTTATGTTTTTTCATTTATTTTATTTTTAGGTTTTATTTCATTTAGGCTTAGGTTTTTAGCTTTTTAGGGTTTAGGGTTTAGGATTTTAGAGTTTAGAGTGCTTTAGGGTTTAAGGTTTAGGTTTTTGGGTTTGGGTTTAGGTTTTAGGGTTTATGGTTTAGGGTTTAGGGTTTTAGGTTTAGGTTTTATGGTTTAGGGTTTAGGGTTTTGTGTTTTAAGGTTTAGGAGTTAGCGTTTAGGGTTTAGGGATAGTTTTATGGTTTTAGGTTTAGGGATAAGTTTTTTTTTTTTTTAAATTAAGTAAACTGGTAGGTTTAGGTTTATTTAGTTTATTTTTTATTTATTTTAGTTTATTTTATTTTTATTTATATCTAGGTTTATTTTTATTTTTATTTAGCTTAGATTATTTATTTTAGGTTTATTTATTTTAGTTTTTATTTTAGGTTTAGGTTTCGGTTTAGCTTTATTATTTAGTTTAGTTTTATTTTTATTTTATATTTAAGGATTAGGTTTTATTTTTTATTTTTAGGTTTAGGTTTAGGTTTTTATTTTATTTTTTTATGGTTTAGGTTTTAGGTTTATTTTTAGGTTTTATTTTTTTAGTTTAGGTTTAGGTTTAGGGTTAGTTTATTTTAACTTTAGTTTTAAGCATTATTTATTTTAGTTTAGTTTATTTTAGTTTAGGTTTAGGTTTATTTTATTTCTATTTTAGGTTTAGATTTAATGGTTTTTGGTTTTGGTTTTCTTTTTATTTACTTTTAGGTTTTATGTTTTGGTTGATTTTTTAGGTTTAGGTTTTTATTTAGTTTTGTTTTTATTTTATTTTAGGTTTATTTTTTTTTAATTTTTGGTTTAGTTTTTATTTTATTTAGATTTTTTATTTTTTAGTTAGTTAAGGTTTTTATTTAGTTTATTTTAGTTAAGTTTTTATTGTTTTTTTTATTTATTTTTTTAGGTTTAGGTTTGGTTTTTTTATGATTTTATTTTACCTTATTTTTATTTATTTTATTTTGGTTTAAGTTATTTTTATTTATTATATTTTTAGGTTTTATTTAGTTTAGCTTTTGGTTTTTAGCTTTTTAGGGTTTACGGTTAAGGGTTTAGGGTTTAAGGTTTAGGGTTAGTTTAGGGTTTAGGGTTTTTGGGTTTAAGGTTTAGGGTTTAGGATTTATGGTTTAGGGTTTAGGGCTTAGGGTTTAGGGTTTAGGTTTTAGGGTTTAGGATTTAGGGTTTAGGGTTTTAGGGTTTAGGGTTTAGGGTTTTTTTTTAAATTAAGTAAACCAGTAGGTTTAAGTTTATTTAGTTTATTTATTTTTTATTCAGGTTTATTTTTTATTTTTTTCATTTAGTTTATATATTTTAGGAATATTTAATTTTGTTTATTTTTTAGGTTTAGGTTTATGTTTATATTTATTTTTTAGTTTAGTTTTATTTTTATTTTCTTTTTTATGTTTTGATTTTATGTTTTATGTTTTGATTTTATTTTTTATTTTTATGTCTAAGTTTAGGTTACTATTTTTTTTTTTTTAGGTTTAGGTTTTAGGTTTTACTTTTTTATTTTAGGTTTATTTATTTTAGTTTATATTTTTTATATTAGTTTATTTTACTTTAGTTTACATTTTTTATTTTAGTTTATTTTTTAGGTTTAGGTTTATGTTCAAGTTTACTTTTTAGTTTAGTTTTTATTTTATTTTATTTTTTTAGGTATAAGTTTTATTTTTTAATTTTTAAGTTAAGGTTTAGGTTTTTATTTTATTTTCTTAATTTATGGTTTAGGTTTTTATTTTAGGATTATTTTTAGGTTTTAATTTTTAGTTTAGGCATAGGTTTATTTTTTGTATATTTTATTTTATTCAGTTTAGGTTTAGGTTTAGGTTTAGTTTATTTTTTTTATTTTGGTTGAGGTTTTATTTCTTTTAGTTTAGTTTATGTTAGTTTATGTTTAGGTTTATTTTATTTTTATTTTAGGTTTAGGTTTTTTTAGTTTAGGTTTTAAGTTATATTTTTTATTTATGTTTAGATTTTATTTTTTGGTTTATTTTTTAGGTTTAGGTTTTTATTTAGTTTTTATTTTATTTTATTTTAGTCTATTTTATTTTTATTTTAGGATTAGTTTTTATTTTATTGAGGTTTTTATTTTTTTAGTTTAGTTAAGCATTTTATTTATTATTTTTATTTTATTTTAGGATTAGTTTTTATTTTATTGAGGTTTTTATTTTTTTAGTTTAGTTAAGCATTTTATTTATTATATTTTAGTTTAGTTTTTTTTAGGTTTCAGTTCAGGTTTAGGTTTTAGTTTATGATTTTATTTTATATTATTTTATTTATGTTATTTTGGTTTAGGTTTTTTTATTAATTTTATTTTTAGGTTTTATTTCATTTAGGTTTAACTTTTTATCCTTTTAGAGTTTAGGGTTAGTTTAGTGTTTAGGGTTTAGGGTTAGTTTAGGGTTTCAGGTTTTGGGTTTTGGGTGTTTGGGGTTTAGGGTTTAAGGTTTATGGTTTAGGGTTTAGGGTTTAGGGTTTAAGTTTTAGGGTTTAGGGTTTTTTATTTTTTATTTTTTTAAATTAAATAAACTAGTAGGTTTAAGTTTATTTAGTTTATTTTATGTTTATTTTATTTTTTATTTTTATTTAGGCTTATTTTTATTTTTATTTAGTTTAGTTTATTTCTTTTAAGTTTATTTATTTTAGTTTAGGTTTTTTTATTTTAGTTTATTTTTTAGCTATTGGTTTCGATTAAAGTTTATTTTTTTGTTTAGTTTTATTTTTATTTTATTTTTAAGATTTAGGTTTTATTTTTTGCTTTTAGGTTTAGGTTTAGGTTTTTATTTTATTTTTTTAGGTTTAGGTTTTAGGTTTTTATTTTAGGTTTATTTGTAGGTTTTATTTTTTAGTTTAGGTTTGGGTTTAGGTTTTATTTATTTTAGTTTAGTTTATGTTAGTTTATGTTTAGGTTTCATTTTTTATATTTTAGGTTTAGTTTTTTTTAGTTTAGTGTTTAAGTTTTATTTTTAGGTTTTGTATTTTGGTTTATTTTTTAGCTTTAGGTTTTTATTTAGTTTTTATTTTATTTTATTTTAAATTTATTTTATTTTTATTTTAGGATTAGTTTTTATTTTATTTAAGTTTTTTATTTATTTTACGTTAGTTAAGGTTTTTATTTTTTATATTTCAGTTTAGTTTTTATTTTATTATTATTTTTTTTTAGATCTAGTTTTAGGTTAGGTCTAGGTTTGGTTTTATTTTATGATTTTGCTTTATATTTTTTTTATCTTAGTTTAAGTTTTTTATTTATTTTATTTTTAGGTTTTATTTCATTTAGGCTTAGGTTTTTAGCTTTTTAGGGTTTAGAGTTTAGAGTTTAGTGTTACTTTAGGGTTTAGTGTTTTGGGTTTGGGGTTTAGGGTTTAGGGTTTAGGGTTTAGGATTTTGGGTTTAGGTTTTATGGTTTAGGGTTTATGGTTTTGTGTTTTAGGGTTTAGGATTTACCGTTTAGGGTTTAGGGTTAGTTTTATGTTTAAGGTTTATGGATAGGGTTTTTTTTAAAAAAATAAGTAAACTGGTAGGTTTAAGTTTATTTAGTTTCTTTTTTATTTATTTTAGTTTATTTTATTTTTATTTATATCAAGGCTTATTTTTATTTTTATTTAGCTTAGATTATTTGTTTTAGGTTTATTTATTTTAGTTTAGGTTTTTTATTTTAGTTTATGTTTTAGGTTTAGCTTTCAGTTTAGTTTTATTTTTTAATTTAGCTTTATTTTTATTTTAAATTTTAGGATTATGTTTTATTTTATATTTTTAGGTTTAGGTTTAGGTTTTTATTTTATTTTATTTTTTGTTATGTTTTTAGGTTTATTTTAGTTTTGTTTTATTTTTATTTTATATTTTAGGTTTAAGTTTTATTTTTTTATTTTTATTTTTAGGTTTAGGTTTTTATTTTATTTTTTTTAGCTTTAGGTTTTAGGTTTTTATTTTAGGTTTACTTTAGTTTTGATTTTTTAGTTCAAGTTTAGGTTTAGGTTTAGCTTTTTTTATTTAGGATTTAGGATTTATTTTTTATTTATTTTTAGGTTTTTTTTTTCTGTCTATTTTTTATGTTTAGGTTTTTATTTTATTTTACTTTAGGTTTATATTATTTTTATTTTAAGTTTAGTTTTTATTTTATTTAGGTTTTTTATTTTTTTAGTTTAGCTTAGGTTTCTATTAATTTTATTTTAGTTTAGTTTTTATTTTTTATTTTATTTTCTTTTTACATTTAGGTTTAGGTTTTGGTTTGAGTTTATGATTTTATTTTATTTTATATTTATTTTATTTATATAGGTTTTTTTATTTATTTTTTTTAGGTTTTATTTAGCTTAGGTTTAGGTTTTTAGCTTTTTAGGGTTTAGGGTTTAGGGTTTAGTATTTAGGTTTTAGGGTTTAGGGTTTAGGGTTTAGGATTTTTAGATTTTAGGGTTTAGGGTTTAGGGTTTATGTTTTAGGTTTAGGGTTTTAGTTTTAGTTTGGGGATTAGGGTTTTTAGGTTTTTTTTATTTTTATTTTTTTATTTTTTGACAAAGTACAAATTTAGATTCAACATTTCTTTTTTTCAATTTCATATACCAAGTAACACACCAAGCTTTCTAAGACATAAGTGGTGACATAGATAAATAATGAGCACGCATAGAGCAAATCAAAAACCTTAAATAAGTAGAACTGTCTCTATAGTAAAGACATAGTTCCACATGTAGCAGATCAGATCAGCCATTATTCACTTTCTCCAGTTCCCATCAGAACCACTCCGACCTCTCGAGTAGCAGGACCCACCATCATATCCCTGATCTCTCCCTCTGTCACCACCACGATTGTAACCTCGTTCCTCCCACCTCCATAACCACCCGCTCTAACCACCACCTCCATATATCCACCTAGATCCCCACCACCAATAGATAATTCGCATTAGCCTTCACCTCCATTGTCGATCTAGACTAAGCCTGGTTGACGTTGATGTTCCTACCATTAAGGTTCTGACCATTCTTAGGGTTTAGGTTTAGGTTTAGGTTTATTAGATTTTAGGGCTTAGGTTTATTTTTTTTAATTTATTTAGTTACTTTAGGTTTAGGTTTAGGGTTTAGGGTTATGGTTTATGGTTTAGGGTTTAGGGTTGTAGGTTTAGTGTTTAGATTTTAAGGTTTAGGTTTGAGAGTGTAGGATTTAGGTTTTAAGGTTTTTTTTATTTAAATTAAGTAATCTAGTAGGTTTAGGTTTATTTAGTATATTAAGTTTATTTCTTTATTTTAGTTTACTTTATTTTTATATTTATATTTAGGTTTACTTTTTATTTTTATTTAGTTTAGGATTTAGGTTTTAGGTTTTAAGGTTTTTTTTATTTCTTTATTTCCTTTTAGAGTTTAGGATTTAGGTTTTAAGGTTTTTTTTATTTCTTTATTTCCCATCAGAACCACCCTGGCCTCTCGAGAAGCAGGATCCACCCTCATATCCCTGATCTCTCCCTCCGCCACCACTACGGTTGTAACCTCCATAGCTCATCTAGCTTCCAAAACCACCATCACCTCCATATCCACCAGCACCTCTAGATACCACACCACTATTGTGATAACCAACGCCTCCATCTGTGCCTCCACTACAAGATCTAGACTGAGCCTGGTTGACGATGATGTTCCAGCCATCAAGGTTCTGCCCATTCTTAAGGTTTAGGTTTAGGTTTAGATTTATTAGATTTTATGATTTAGGTTTACTTTTAAATTTCTTTAGTTACTTTAGGTTTAGGTTTAGGGTTTAATGTTTTTTTAGTTTATGCTTTTAGTGTTTATGGTTTAGGGTTAGGGTTTAGGTTTAGGGTTTAGGGTTTAGGGTCTTTTTTTTTTTTTTTTTGGGAAACCCCATGTAGAGGAATTTTATTGCCACAAAAAGAGGGTTACAAGGTCCTTAAAGGGGATAAACTCCATAACTATTACTCAAAGAGCTACAATCAACCTAGGGAGTAAATCCCCTATCTAAGTATAGCCAAAAGCAAAAGAAAATAAAAAAAGTAATCAAAAGATACAAATTGGTTAACATAATAAGCCAATGGAAGATTAGAGCTCTGCGATGTGAGAATGCAAGACACTCTGGAGCAAACCTACAAGAGGACAAGAGAGAAACACCTGCAAAAATGTAGACAGAAAGAAGTTAGAGCAGTTAAGGTAATACAAACAAAATGATAACTGAAAACTGCATAATCTAAGAATGATAGTAAAGAAATGTGATAGAGAAGGCTCAGGCTCAGTCACACCCAGTTGGGGCAGATGCAAATATGAGCATCCATGGTTCAGCAGAAGGGCTACATCACAAGAGTTACTACAAATCCAAAAGGGAGTGAAATTATCACAGCCATCATAGCCAACAAACCTGTGAGAAGATACCAACGAGTTGTTGAAAGTCTTATGGGCTTTATTACTTGCAAACCTAAACAAAACCATAGATAAAATAGAGAGGAAATTGCAAAGAGTAGTAAGGTAAGGGATCCCATGCAGGAAAATTATCATCAATATAGTCACCATGACATGAGAATACTTATCCATATGAGAATGAGCCATCTTTGTCAGAACCTGATGAAAAATCATAGCCAAGAGGTATAATAGGGCAGCATAAAAACCCACCACAAACACCATCCCAAACATATGATATATATATGAATCTTTACGGCGGAGTCAGGAAGCATAGTCTAGAAAATGAACCCAATCATAATAATGAATGCATGTGAACAACCCCTTATTAATATTCATAACAGTAGTTGGCAAAAAGCAATTGTAAAAGAAGGCAGCATAACCCAACCAGAAATAATAGGCGCATCCCACCAAAAATAGAACCAAATAAAGATAGTAACTTCAATAGCGACATCGATGAGAAAATCGATAATCCAGATCAATAAATAACCAAGACGGAAGGCACAAAGGCAATAGTACCACCCATTCGAAACATACCAAGTGGATAGATGATTAATCACAATGATCTGTACAAGCATAACTGAACCAAGATGGGAAAAGAAATAGTAGCAGATAAGGTAGATCACTACCCAGATACAAACAAAAAGGGAAATCAGCAATCCAACCCCAATAGCAAAACAATTAATGCAACAATGGAACCCACCAGAAGAAAAATCAAAAAGGGGGATTCAAATGAGAGTCAACATTAGAATCCAGATAAAACAAGACAGTAGATAACCAAGACAACAAACAGCTAAGATAGCAAAAGATAGCTAGCTGGCCATAAAAGCTCTCATTCAGTGTAGACATTGCAATAGTTAGTAACCAAATAGGTAGACCATAAACACTGGGATCTGAGAAGCAGCAGCCCAGACAGCAATCATCAAAGACAATCAGAATAGCAAGGCTAAAAATAGCTTGCAGAACATAGGACCCTAAAGTCCTACAACCAACAAAGATAGAGCCAACATTGGAATCCTGAAAATGAACCCAATCATAATAATGAATGCGGTGAACAACCCCTTATTATTCATAGCATAGTGGCAAAAGTAATTGTAAAAGAAGGCAGCATAACCCAACACAGAGAATAGGCTACATTCCACCAAAAACAAGACCAAATAAAGACAGTCAGAACTACAACCCCAGTAGTAGCATGCTGGACAGAAAATCAAATAATCCAGATCAACAAACAACCAAGATAGTAAAGGCGACAATGCAGGTACCACCCATTCGAGAATAGAAAGTGCATACCAAGTGGATAGATGCTTAATCACAATGATGCACAAGCTAAAACCAAGATGGGAAAAGAAATAGTAGCAGATAAGGTAGATCGCTACCCAGATACAAACAGCAAGGGCAATCAGCAATCCAACTCCAATAGCAAAATAGTTAATGCAACAATGGAACCCACCAGAAGCAAAATCAAAAAGGTGATTCAAATGAGAGTCAACATTGGATTCTAGA
Source organism: Cymbidium sinense (assembly GCA_021442155.1). Taxonomy (NCBI): domain Eukaryota; kingdom Viridiplantae; phylum Streptophyta; class Magnoliopsida; order Asparagales; family Orchidaceae; genus Cymbidium; species Cymbidium sinense. The sequence continues at coordinate 5,902,097 of CM038220.1, read as the reverse complement.
TAAAATAAGACAGCAGAGAACCAAGACAACAAACAACCAAGACAGCAAAAGATAGCTAGCTGGCCATAAAAGCTCTCATTTCGAGTAGACATTGCAATAGTTAGTAACCAAATAGGTAGACCATAAACACAGGATAGAAGCGGCTGCAGTGACATCAACAAAGACAATCGAGCAAAGTCGAATAACTGAACATAGGACCCTAAAGTCCTACAACCAACAAATATATAGCCAACATTGGAATCCTGGAAAACCAAGATAGCAAATATCCAAGGAAACAAACAACAAAGACAAAAAAAAAGCAAGCTAGCCATAAAACCACCCATTCAAAATAAACAGTGCAACAGATACAAGTTTAACTGAAACAAGATGGAAAAAAATTGTAGCAAGTAAAGTAGTCCACAAAATTTAGATGATCTGCATAAAATAAATCACTAAGGGGATTTAAAGCAAAAGCCACCAAGCAGTCAACAACATCAAAAGAGGTTTGCTAAATAAAAGAAACCAAAACCCTAGAAGCAACTTTCAGAGTATTAATCTAGTTCAACTGACAATAATTACCAACAAGCTGGCCAAAAGTCCACCCATTCAGAGTAAATAGAGCATATGCTAATATCCAAACCTTCCAGATAAAGATGATTAGGCTAGCAGCTAAACCCACATCCACTGAAAAAGAAAATTGATATGCCATTAAGGAAGTCCAAACCTGTAGGGGAATAATAAAACTGAACTTGCAGTTTCTCTCCTGGCAAGTTGGGTATATGAGGTTGGCCAAAATAATCAGTAAGATAACTCCAAAAACACCAGCGAACATGATAAACATCCCAGTAGCATCTGGACATAAGACTCAATGATCCATACACACCAAGAAAGAAAATAATAGCAAGTTGGCCATAAGACCAACAAAGTAGACAATGCATAAGGTAATTCCCAGATAGCAGGAAGTGGTCAGCCAAGACTAGCTGAACCAAGATGGAAAAAACAATAGTAGGTGAAGTCAGCAGCATCCCAGATGTTAACAGCACAAACAGTTAGAAAATCAAAAGGTAAGAAACAGCCAACAACTACAAAGACAACTTGCTGGACAACTGACCCACAAAACCAGAGGCCAACGGTGGAAACAATAATGCAAATAATACACCCAACAGATAGAACATAAAAAATCAGAAATGTAAAATAATAGCAAAATGAGTTCAAAAGGGAGTGAACATAAATAACCATCTAGATAAAGATGATCGCTTGCAGAAACATCCTCGGAGGCAAATGGATAAGCCATGAGGGAAGTCCAATCAGCAAGAGATAGAAGAAATAAATAAGAAATTGTAGTTACACTCTTGGCAGGTTGGGGATATGAGGTTAGACAAAACAATCGCAAAACTCCAAAAGCGCCAACATCATGGACAACCCAGAGTAGTAGCATGATGAACATAAGATCGATGATCAGATCAACATCCAGGTAGAAAATTATATCAAGTTGGCCATAAGACCACCCATTCAATTTAGGCAAAGCAAAGGTTTGAAAGACATTTAGCAAATACATTAAATCAACCCCAAGAGCTCACGAAGCATTCGATCATAAAGTTATACGAAGTATAGCGAGATAGGCATTGAGGCAAGGGACCCGAATATAATTCTAGATGTCCTGATTGATAAATAGAGCAGAAAATAGAGCATTAAGTAAAATATCTCCCTCAAAGACAAGCAACATTTTACCACAAGACCCCAAACAGGGGTGGGAGAGTTAAACCAACAGCCAGATGCCTCAGAAAGGGCGAAGGAGTAATAGGATGAGACATTAACAAATTCCAAGGAGTATCAGCACATTAACAGTAAAAATAGTATAAGAAGTAGGCTACAAATTAGAGCTAAGGCAATTAAACTAATAACATATGTCACTGAGATCAACAAGTAAGCAGCAAGGGATATCACATTGATGCATCAGCAGAAACCAAGAAAGCAACAACACTGAATAGAAAATGGGCATGCAGTTAAACTGATATTGAACCAGAACAATCCCATGGGCTAGATTAATTTTTGAGATAAGGGAGCCCAGTATTGTCCAAATTAACCAAGCCACACAAATTTTTGGGTAGGGTGAGTTGATCAAAGAAGATTATACCATCCAATCTGGCTCCAGATTGGCAAGGTAATCAGCACATGCATTACCTTCACGCCATACATGAGTGATGTTAAATTTAAGTTGGGTAAGAAGAGCTCTAGTTTGCTTGAGAAGGTTGTACAATTCAGTGTTGCTCATTTTGGTGGAAGTCAAAAGATCAATCAGCAAAAGGGAATCCACCTCAATCCAAATATTGAGCCAACCATTTTGAAGGAAAATCTCAAGAGCTTTGTACACTGCCATAAGCTGAGCAAAAGGAATAGAGCAAGAATTAAGGGGGTAGGCAAAAGCATATAGGACTTTACCATGAAGATTTTTGAAAATGCCACTACAACTTGAACCTTTATGAGAGACAGAGCCATCAGTGTTAATTTTAATAGTATGATCATGAGGTTTTACCCAATAAACAATCTTGTCATTTCTGGAGGTTGATCCAGTAAGTTAAGACCCATTTGGCCACAAATTTACAACCTTTGAAATATTTGTAGTGAATGAGATTGGCATTAAACAAGTCACGAATTTTGTTTTTAATTCTAGCAATTATTCTCATGTGGTTCATAGGGATCTCACACTATTTTGCATCATTTCTGTCCATCCATATGAACCAAATAAGGGTGATAGCAATTATGACTTTAATGTGACCTTTAATATTGTTGTCAAAATAAACTTCAAGAAGTTGATATAAAGTTAGGGAGCCATTGAAAATGATAATGTTAAAGAGATCATCATACCAAATCCAGAGTTTAGAAGCAATGGCCCCATTAACAAAGACATGGTTCACATTCTCAATGTGAAAGCAGCATTGGCATTTTGAAGGTAATTGAAAACCTTTATCCCACAACAAGGAGTTAACGGGGAAGTTTTTCAAAATATGCCAGTAAGAAACAGAATAAGTAGGGATAGTGATATTCCAAAGTTTGAAAAACACATTGGAAGAAACATGAGTTTCTTTAATGTGAAGCCAAATATTTTTAAAGTTGAAATCACCATTATGTGAGAGCTTAAAAAGGATATGATCTTGATTGGTAGGAATGATAGGAATAGTAGTGAGTTTGTTCAAGAGAAAAGAAGGAATATAATCAATAAGCTTACAATTGTTCCACATATTATTCTGTCGAAAAGATTTCACTTAAATAGCAACAGTGGAATGGGTGGAGAGTAAGTCATCAATGGACCCACATCCACTCCAGTTATCTTGCCAAAAGAATAAGGAATCAGAGTTAATCCCCCAAAAAATTAAGGATTCAGCATCCCATTTTGACAGAACAAAGTCTTTTCCAAATAGGAGAGTCTCCCGCTTTATAGGGACAAATGAGGGGGTGCTTACCCTGACAATATTTAGCAGTCATAAAATTTGCCCAAAGATTATTATTACTCCTAAAATTCCACTAGAGTTTATAGGAAAAGGCAGTGATAGCTTCTTTGATTGGCTTACATCCAAGACCACCTTTGGCAAGAGTGCCACAACTTTTAACCCAAGAGGTCCAGTGCATTCTTTTAAAGGAGTTATTAGAGCTCCAGAAAAATTTGTTAAAGAGACGCTCAATTTTGTTAATGATAGAAATGGTCGACACAATGGTTTGGATGAGATATAAAGGCATGGAATTAAGAGTGCTCTTAATCAAGGTGAGCCTACCATCGGAAGAGAGTAAATGAAATTCCCAAACATAAATTTTATTGGAGATTTTCAGGATAAGATCATCAAAAAGATGAGATCTTTTTTGACCTTTAAAAAGCAGAGCCCCGAGATAATTAATAAGAAGTTGATGTAGCTGAAAATTAGTAATTCTGGAGATTTGGTTGAGCCTATTGGTAGGGATTTTAGTGGAAGGAATGAAACAACATTTTCCATCATTTAGAAAGAGGCCACTTTCTTTGCCAAATTAATTTAAAAGGTTCTTAATAGTTTTAATGTGCTGAATAGAGGCATTGCAAAAGATTATAAAATCATCAGCAAAACTGAGATGAGAAACAGAGATACCACCATGAGTTTTAAAAAACATGGTAGGATTTTTATTGAAAAGATTATTCAAGCTCCTCGAAATATATTCAACAGCAAGAATAAAAAGAGAGGGTGATAGGGGGACTCCTTGTCTCAAGCCATGCCTTGAAGTAAAGAAATCGAGGGACTCACCATTCATGATAACAGAGAACCAAACATTGGTAATACAATTTTTGATGAGGCGGATGAAATTATCAGAAAACCCAAATAAATGTAAGATTTAAAAGAGGAAATCCCACGAGAGGTTATCAAAGGCTTTAGAGATATCCAGTTTGAGGAGGATGTTGCCACCTCTAGTAGGAACATCAATGTCATGAACTAGCTCTTGGGAGAGAAGGATATTGTCGGATATAGCTCTATTTTTTAACAAGCCGTTTGGTTAGGAGAAATAATTTTAGGGAGCGACTTATCCTATTATTAATTAATTTAGCAATGAGTTTTTGAAAGAAGGTGCAAAGGCTGATAGGTCTAAAATCTCCCCAAGAATCAGGATTATTAGTTTTGGGAATGAGGATAATGAAAGTGCTAGAAAAGTATCTAGGTAAAGAAGTTAACAACAACATCAATAAGGTCAGACTTAATAAAAGGCCAACAATACTAAAAAAATGGGTCGTGTAGCCATCAGGGCCAGCAACAAAGTTCATGCTATTGAGAGTACTACTGATCTCAGCTTCCGTAGGATGCAAAGTGATAAATGATTCTCATCATTAGTAATCATAGAGGGGACCAGGTGTGTGTTGGAGAGGGCTTCTAAGGGAGGTTTGATGTTTAATAAATTTTGAAAATGTTGTATGACAAAATATTTAATTTTATTCTTATCAGTGATCCATCTACTGTTAATATATTTGATTTTTTGAATAGAGTTTAAGGCTTTCCTTTTTTTGAAAAGAGCATGGAAATACCTTGTATTTCTCACCATCGACAATATGTTTGCTAGCGCCTTTTGATGCATAGGTTTCCTCCATATTCGATAATTGATCAAGTTATCTTTAGGTGTTCAACTCATCAAGCTTACTATTAGTTAAAGATCTTCAAGAGCAAACTAATTATTCCATAATTTTGAGATTGGCAAAAGATTTTTAAAATGATGCTTGTTCCACCAATTTAGATTTTATTTAAGTCTTTTGAGCTTAAGCGAATCATGCCTTTAAATTGTCGGTGAATAGGGCCATCAATTAGTGGAAACAACATTAATGAAATCACGATGTTGGGTCCACATATTTTGGAATCTAAAAGGAGAAAGGGAGGAAAGATTACTAAAAGAGGTTTTGATAGAGATCAAAAGAGGAGCATGGTCTGACAAAGTTTTGCTCAAATTCTTGACAGAAGTGAGGGTCCATTGATTGATCCAAAGGGAATTAAAGAGGGTTCTATCAAGCCACTGTCAAAGTCTAGAGTTATGCCATGTATAGTCGGAGCCAGAAAAATCAATATCAATCATGTTGCAATCAAGGATCATATTAGAGAAGTCTTCCATGGAATGGATGTTAGGAGAGCAGCCTCCCCTCCTTTCCGAAGAAGCGATAATAGTGTTGAAGTCACCCCCAACCAATCAGGGTTTGTTAACTGAGGAGGTGAAGGTCCTTAAGTGTTCCCAATGGATGTTCCTACTAGATCTATTACAAGAAGCATAGATAAAGGAACCAAGAGCAGAAAATTCACCTAATGAGATTTGAACATTAACCAATTGTTCGAGATCATCAAGGATAGAAATGTTGGTTAAATTATTCCAAAAACACCAAATTTTATTACTAATATTATAAAAGAAATTTTGAAATCCAAGCATTCTAGTAACACGTGTGATCTTAGAAGAGTGAATGAAAGACTCAATAACAATAAGTAAGGTTATGAGTGTGTGACAAAGGTTCTATTGCGACGGTGAGAGTCAATAACATTCTAAATAAGAAAATTGATCATAATAAGGTGGAAAGAAAAGAAAAGAGAAAGAAAAAGAGAGCATGAACAGTGGAAAGTTAGAGAAGATCGGTGATTCTAGTGGAGCTATTAGTGAACATTCTAGCTTTAAGGGATTTTTTTAATAACAGTTTGAAAAGGCATATCTATGTCCAATGTATCTCCATCAGAAAGGGAGTGGTTGATGATATTTAGAATAGGAGCAGTATCTATCAAAGCATTCCTAATGGTGATTTCTCCTTCTTCAATATCAGAGTTAGGTTGAGGAATTGAATTAGCATGGATATCACTCTGAAGGGTAACAAAAAGAGAGGTTGTGACACCATTAATAGCACAAATTTCATTCTCATTTCCATGATGATTATTTAGATTTTGGTCCGTCACCAAAGTATCAACATTTTTTAGAACAATTCCAGAATTAGTTTTGAGATTTTCATCCAACTTGAGATTTCCATTCAAATCACCATGATGGTTCAAATGAGTCAAGGGATTGTCTTGTGATGGTAAATTATTACAAGTAGGAGTAATGTTAAATAAGTTATCATTAGTTTCCTCACAAACCTCAATATCATTATTTTTACCAAGCTCAGGTTGTTCTCCAGTAGGCAAATTAGTAGATAGTAAAGGAGTAGGGGTAGCAGGGTGAGTTCCATTTTGAGTAGCTTTTGGAACATAAATGAACTTATTGGTTTTTTTCATTTCCTAGAGAGGGTTTAGGATCCAACAATTTATTCTTTTTAAGATTAGGGTGTAACACAAAGTATTCAGAGTTATCATGAACATGGATCTTACAGTGTGTGCAAAAAATAGGAAAATTTTCAAATTCCACTTTTCTTATACCCAAAGATCCAAACTTTCTTAGGATACTTTTTTGGTAATATCAATCTCAACCAAGATCTGATGGCGAGATCTCACGGTCAATTTGAAGGGGCCTACTAAAGAGAGCCCCAACCGCAAATAGAACTTCATGGGTAACATAATGTATCCTCATGTTTGGAAAGGCTGGCCATAAAGGAACAATAGGGGATTCCTCTTTAACATCAAAGAGAGGTGACCATTTCAAGAGCCTCATTTGACAATTGTACACAAAATAGGAGTGACAAGCAAAGACTTTAGAGTAGTCTAAATCATCGATAGCTGAATAAGGATATGCCTAGGATCAATCAATCCTATAGTGAAAACTCACGAGAGCTTTAGGCTATGAAAGAAGAAACATATATTATCAAGTGTTGAGTGACGTAATGAAAATTTACCCACTAATGAAAACTCAAATGGCTTCGCCAATTTTTCCACATCAAGATCAGAGCACATTATAGCCGTCATTCCATGGAAAGAAGTAGAGATTAAGTTGACCGAAGCATTAGAGCAAGTGTTCTTACCAGATAGCGCATCTTTGAAGGATTTAACGGAGCCGATGATTGAGTCAGTCCATAATACCTTGTAAATCGAGCTATAATTCAAAGAGCTTGGTTTGAAAATGGTGGTCTCATTGGAGGTCAAGGTAAACTCACATAAGCGGAGCAAAACAAACTTGAAAATTTGATCGGGAAGGGCAGAAGGTAAACCAAGTAAAATGAAGGAACATGAAATCACCGAGAGAGCAGGTTTAGGGTTTAGGGTTTAGGGTAAGGTTTAGGGTTTAGGTTTTAAAATTTAGGGTTTGAGGATTTTTTTAAAATTTAGTAACAGTAGGTTTAGGTTTATTTAGATTATTTTTATTCATTTTGGTTTATTTTATTTTATTTTTATTTTTTATTTTTATTTTATTTAATTATTTGTTTAGGTTTGTACATTAGTTTATTTTTTAGGTTGGTTTAGGTTTAAGTTTATTTTTTTGGTTGTGTTTTTTTTAGTTTAAGTATTTATTTTAAGTTTAGGTTTAGGTTTTTATTTTTTATTTTAGGTTTAGGTTTTAGTTTTTTATATTAGGTTTCTTTTTAGGTTTTATTTTTCATTTAGGGTTAAGTTTTATTTTTTATTTTCTCAGTTTTAATTTTTAAGTTTAGGTTTTTATTTATCTTTTATTTTATTATATTTTATTTTAGGATTTCTTTTTATTTTATGTTTAATTTTTATTTTATTTAGGTTTTTTATTGTTAGGATTTTATTAGTTTGGTTTAAGTTTTTTTTAATTTATATTAGTTTATTTTAACTTTTTTATTTTATTTTATTTTTAGGTTTAGGTTTAGGTTTTAGTTTAGGTTTTTATTTTATTATTTTATTTAGGTTTAGGTTTTATTTATTATTTTATTTAGGTTTAGGTTTTATTTATTTTATTTTTTAGGTTTAGAGGTTTTAGGGTTTAGGTTTAGTTTAGGGTTTTTAGGTTTAGGTTTTAGGGGTTTAGGTTTAGGTTTAGGGTTTAGTGTTTAGGTTTTGGGTTTTAGGTGTAGGGTTTAGGTTTTTAGGTTTAGGTTTTAGGGTTTTAGGTTGGTTTAGGTTTAGGTTTAGGGTTTAGCTTTAGGGGTGTAGAGTTTTAGGGTTTAGTTTAGTTAATTTAGAGTTTTATTTAGGAGTTTAGAGGTTAGGTTGGGTTTAGGTTTAGGGTTTAGTGTTTGGGGTTTAGGGTGTATAATATAGGGTTAGGGTTTAGATTTTATGGTTTAGGGTTTAGGATTTTAGGGTTTATGCTTTGATGTTTAGGGTTAATGTTTAGGGTTTAAGGTTTTTTAAGTGTTTAGGGTTTAGGGTTAGGTTTAGGTTTAGGGTTAATGTTTAGGGTTTAAGGTTTGTTAAGTTTTATTTTTTATTCTACTTTATTTAGGTTTAAGTTTTTGTATTTATTTTATTTTTAAGTTTTATTTATTTTAAGTTAAGGTTTTTAGGTTTTCAAGGTTTGGGGTTTAAGGTTTAGGGATTAGGCTTCAGGTTTTATGATTTAGGGTAGTAGTTTTTAGGGTTTATGGTTTAGGGTTTTGGGTTGAGGGCTTAGGGTTTATGGTTTAGGGTATAGGGTTTTAGGATTTAGGTTATCTAGTTTAGGGTTTAGAGTTGTAAGGTTAGGGTTAGAGTTTAGAATTAGGGTTTTTTTATTTCATTTAATTTTTTTGTATTTAGGGTTTAGGGTTTAGGGTTTTTTTAGGGTTTAGGCTTTATGATTAAGGGTTTAGGGTTTAAGGTTAGTTTTAGGGTTTAGCATTTAAGGTTTAGGATTTAGGGTTTAGGGTTTAAAGTTTAATGTTTAGGGTTCTTTTTAAAAAAAAATAATTTAACTAAATAGCTAGGTTTAGGTTTTTTTAGTTTATTTAGTTTATTTTTTGTTTCTTTTAGTTTATATTATTTATTTTTGATTTAAGTTTATTATTTTTTATTTCATTTAGTTTATTTATTTTAGTTTTATTTATTTTAGTTCATGTTTTTTATTTTAGTTTATTTTTTTATGTTTTTTTAATTTAGGTTTATTTTATTTTAGTTTACTTTTATTTTATAGGTTATATTTTTTTAGTTTAGGTTTTAAATTTATTTTATTTTATTTTGTTTAGGGTTTAGGTTTAGTATATTTTAGGTTTAGGTTTAGGTTTTATTTATTTTATTTTTAGGTTTTATTTAGTTTAACTTTAGGAGTTTATGTTTTTAGTGTTTAGGGTTTAGGGTTTAGGGTTTAGGATTTAGAGTTTGGGGTTTAGGGTTTAGGGTTTAGAGTTATAGGTTTTAGGGTTTAAGGATTAGGGTTTAGGCATTAGGTTTAGTTTAGGTTTAGGTTTAAACTTAGAGTTTAGTTTTAAGTTTAGGTTGTAGGTTTAAGTTTTAGGTTTAGGATTTAGGTAGAGCTTAGGATTTAATTTATAGGGTTTAGGGTTTAGGGTTTAGGGTTTAGTTTAAGGTTTATAGTTTAGACTTAGAGTTTTAGGGTTTAGGGTTTGAGGTAGGGTTTAGATTTTAGGGTTTAGGGTTTGCAGTTTACGATTTAGGATTTAGGGTTTATGCTATAGCATTTTTTTTAAATTAAGTAAACTCGTAGGTTTTGGTTTATTTAGTTTATTTATTATTTATTTTAGTTTATTTTATTTTATTTTAATTTTTATTTAGGTTTATTTTTTTATTTAGTTTATTTTTTATTTTTTGGTTTATTTATTTGAGTTTATGTTTTTTTATTTTAGTTTCTTTTTTATGTTTAGGTTAAGGTTTATGTTTATTTTTTAGTTTAGTTTTATTTTTTATTATATATATTTTTAGTTTAGAGTTTAATTTTACTTTAGGTTTAGGCTTAGGTTTATATGTTATTTTTTTAGGTTTAGGTTTTATGTTTTTATTTAAGGTTTATTTTCAAGTTTTATTTTTTAGTTTAGGTTTAGGGTTATTTTTTAGTTTATTTTATTTTATTTAGTTTAGGGTTTAGGCTTAGTTTATTTTCAATTTAGGTTTAGGTTTTATTTATTTTATGTTAGTTTATTTTAGTTTAGGTTCAGGTTTATTTTATTTTATTTATTTTAGGTTTCATTTCTTCTAGTTTAGGTTTAGGTTTATTTTTTCAGTTTATTTTTTTTATTTAGTTTTTATTTTATTTTATTTTTAGTTTATTTTATTTTTATTTTTCATTTTTGTTTTATTTTATTTAGGTTTCTTTTAGGTTTATTTTATTTTCTTAGTTTAGTTTAGGTTTTTATTTATTATATTTTTGTTTAGTTTTATTTTTTTATGTTCAGGTTTAAGTTTATATTTTAGTTTGGCTTTTTATTTTATATTATTTATTTTATGTTTAGGTTTTATTTAGTTTAAGTTTAGGTTTTTAGGTTCTTAGGGTTTAGGGTTTATGGTTAGGGTTTAGGACTCATGGTTTGGGGTTTAGGGTTTAGTGTTTAGGGTTGTAGGTTTTAGGGTTTAGTGTTTAGGGTTTAGGGTTTAGGGTTTAGTGTTTAGGGTTTAAGTTTATTTAGTTTATTTTTTATTTATTTTATTTTTTTATTTAGGTTTATTTTTTATTTTTATTTAGTTTAGTTTATTTATTTTAGGTTTATTTTTTTAGTTTTGTTTATTTATTTTAGGTTTATTTTTTTTAGTTTAGTGTTTAGGGTTTCTTTTTTATGTTTGTTTAATTTTTAGGTTTAAGTTTAGGTTTATGTTTACTTTTAGTTTAATTTTATTTTTATTTTAGTTTTTTGGTTTAGGTTTTATTTTTTATTTTTAGGTTTAGGTTTCTATTTTATTTTTTTAGGTTTATGTTTTATGTTTTTATTTATGGTTTATTTTTGGATTATATTTTTTAGTTTAGGTTTAGGTTTATTTTTAGTTTATTTTATTTTATTTAGTTTAGGGTTTAAGTTTAGTTTATTTTCAGTTTACATTTAGGTTTTATTTATTTTAATTTAGTTTATTTTTGTTTAGGTTTAGGTTTATTTTATTTTGTTTATTTTAGGTTTAGCTTTTTTTAATTTAGGGTTTAGGTTTTATTTTTTATTTATATGTAGGTTTATTTTTTAGGTTTAAGTTTTTTATTTAATTCTTATTTAATTTTATTTTAGGTTTATTTTATTTTTATTTTTCATTTGGGTTTTATTTTATTTAGATTTTTTGGTTTATTTTATTTTTTTAGTTTAATTTAGGTTTTTATTTATTTTATTTTAGTTCAATTTTTCCTTTTTTAGGTTTAGGTTTAAGATTAGGTTTCAATTTAAGTTTAGGTTTTAGTATAGGTTTTTATTTTATTTATTTAAGTTTAGGTTTATTTATTTATTTTTTTAGGTTTTATTTAGTTTACATTTCAGTTTTTAGGTTTTTAGGGTTTAGGATTTAGGGTTTAGGATTCGAGGTTTGGGGTTTAGGGTTTAGTGATTAGGGTTATAGGTTTTAGGGTTTAGGGTTTAAGGTTTAGGCTTTAGGCTTTAGAGTTTTGGGGTTTACGGTTTAGTGTTTAGGGTTTTGGGTTTTAAGTTTAGTGTTTAGGGTTTTAGGGTTTAGGGTTTATGATTTGTGGTTGTAGGTTTAGGGTTTAGGGTTTCGAGATTATTTTAGGGTTTAGGGTTAGGATTTTTTTATATATTTTTTAATTTATTTCTATTTAGGGTTTATGATTTATGGTTTTTTAGGGTTTAATGTTTATAGTTTAGGGATTAGGGTTTAGGTGTAGTTTAGGGTTAGTTTAGGTTTAGGAGGTTTAGGAGTTTAGTGTTTAGGATTTTTTTAATTTCATTAAGTTAAGGTTTATTTAGTTTATTATTTTATTTAGTTTAGTTTTTTATTTCTTTTAATTTATTTTATTTTTTATTTAGATTTATTTTTATTTCAATTAGTTTATTTGTTTAGGTTTATTTATTTTAGTTTATTTTTAGGTTTAGGTTTACGTTTATGTTTACTAGTTTAGTTTTATTCTTATTTCATTTCTTAGGTTAGGTTTTTTTTATTTATTTTAGGTTTAGGTTTAGGTTTTTTATTTTTTTTTATTTTTTTAGGTTTTAGGTTTTTATTTCAGGTTTATTTTTAGGTATTTATTTTTTAGTTTGGGTTTAGGTTTATTTTTAGCTTATTTTATTTTATTTAGTTTAGGGTTTAAGTTTAGGTTTAGGTTTTATTTATTTTATTTTTAGGTATTATTTAGTTTAGGTTTAAATTTTTAGGTTTTTAGGGTTTAGGGTTTAGGGTTTAGGGTTAGGGTTTAGGGTTTAGGGTTTAAGGTTTGGGGTTTAGGATTTAAGGTTAGGGTTTAGGGTTTAGGGTTTATGGTTTAGGGTTTAGGATTTAGGTTTAGGGTTTAGTGTTTTGGGTTAGGGTTATATGGTTAGGGTTTAGGGTTTAGGGTTAGTTTTAGGGTTTAAGGTTTAGGGTTAGGTTTTATTTAGTTTAGGTTTAAGTTTTTAGCTTTTAAAGGTTTATGGTTTAAGGTTTAGGGTTAGTTTAGGGTTTAGGGTTTGGGGTTTAGAGTTTTTGGTATTTATTTCTTTTTATTTTTTTTAATAGAGAACAAATTCAAATTCAACATTTCTTCTTTTGGATTTCAAGAGGAACACCAGTTTCTAAGACACAAGTGATGACATAGATTAAAATGAATAGAGCAAAACCAAGATAACTAGAAGCTGTCTCTACTATAGACAAAGTTCCCAGATGGTCAGTTATTTGGTTTCCATAGTTCCAATCAGAACCACATCGACCTCTCTGGGATCCATCATATCCCCAATCTCCCTATACCTGGCACCTCAGTGGTTCCTCCCTTTGCATAACCACCACTGCTCCGACCACCACCTCCATATCCAACACCTCTAGATCCCCACCACCATCCTAACCTCCATCACTTTAGCCTCATTAGCTTGGATTGATGTTCGTCAGTTATTCTTAGGGTTTAGCTTTACATTTAAATTTATTAAGTGTTAAGGTTTAGGTTTATTTTTTAATTTATTTAGTTATTTTAGGTTTAGGTTTAGGGTTTCGGGCTTAGGGTTTAATGTTTAGAGTTAGGGTTTAGGGTTTAGGATCTAGGGCTTAGGGTTTAGGGTTTTTTAGGGCATAAAGTTTAGAGCTTAAGATTTTTTTTAATTAAGTAAACTGGTAGGTTTTGGTTTATTTAGTATATTTACATGTTTATTTTAGTTTATTTTAATTTTAAATTCTATTAAAGTTTATTTTATAATTTTATTTAGTTTAGTTTATTTATTTTAGGTTTATTTATTTTAGTTTAGGATTTTTGTTTTAGTTTATTTTTAAGGTTTAGGTTTATTTTTACTTGACTTTTATTTTTATTTTATTATTTTAGGTTTAGGTTTTATTTTTTATTTTTTTGGTTTATATTTAAGTATTTATCTTATATTTTTTAGGTTTAGGTTTTAGGTTTTTATTTTAGGTTTATTTTTAGTTTTTATTTTTTAGTTTAGGTTTAGGTTTAATTTTAATTTAATTTATTTTATTTTGTTTATTTTATTTTTATTTTAGGTTTAGGGTTTAGGTTTTATTATTTATTTATTTCTAAGTTTTCTTTTTAGGTTTATTTTTTAGGTTTAAGTTTTTATTTTATTTTATTTTAGGTTTATTATCTTTATTTTACATTTAGTTTTTATTTTATTTAGGTTTTTTATTCTTAGGTTTATTTTATTTTTTTTAGTTTAGTTTATGTTTTTATTTATTTTATTTTATTTTATTTATAGGTTTTGGTTTCTGTTTTAGTTTATGTTTTTATTTTATTTTATTTTCCTATTTTATTTAGGTTTAGGTTTATTTATTTATTTTATTTTTAGGTTTTATTTATGGTATGTTTAGATTTTTAGGTTTTTAGGGTCTAGGGTATAGGGTTTAAGATTTAGGGTTTAGAGTTTAGGGTTTTAGGGTTTAGGGTCTAAGGGTTTTGGGTTTAGGGATAGGGTTTAGGGTTTATGGTTTAGGGTTTAGTGTTTAGGCTTTAAGGTTTATGGATTTTAATGTTTAGGGTGGGTTTAGGGTTAGCTTAGGGTTTAAATAATTTTAGGAGTTAGGGTTTAGGGTTTAGGGCTTAGGGTTAGTATAAGGTTTAGGGTTTGGAGTTTTAAGGTTTGGGATTTCGGGTTCAGGGTTTAGGGTTATGGTTAGGGTTTAAGGTATAGGGTTTAGGTCTTAGAGTTAGTTTATGGTTTAGGGTTTAGGGTTGTATGTTTAGTGTTGTTGGTTTATGGTATAGAGTTAGTTTTAGGGTTTAGGGTTTAAGGTTAAGCGTTTAGGATTTAGAGATTGGGGTTTAGTGTTTTTTTTTTTAAAATTAAGTAAACCTATAAGTTTAGGTTTATTTACTTTATTTATTATTTATTTTATTTTATATTTTTATTTAAGTTTTTTATTTTTATTTAGTTTAGTTTAGTTTATTTTTGTTTTGGTTTAGGTTTATTTTTTTGTTTATTTTATTTTTATTTTAGGTTTAATTTTTTTTTAGTTTAAAGTTTAAGTTTTATTTTTTATTTATTTCCAAATTATATTTTTAGGTTTATTTTTTAGGCTTAGGCTTTTATTTAGTTTGTATTTTATTTTATTCTGGGTTTATTTATTTTTATTTTATGTTTAATTTTTATTTTATTTAGGTTTTTTATTTTTAGGTTTATTTTATTTATTTGTATAATTTAGTTTTTATTTATTTTACTTTAGCTTTTTTATTTTTTATTTTTAGGTTTAGGTTTAGGTTTTAGTTTAGGTTTTATCTTATTTTATTATTTTATTTTATATATGTTTAGGTTTATTTATTTATTTTAGTTTTAGGTTTTATTTAGTTTAGGTTTTGGTTTTTAGGTTTTGGGTTTAGGATTTAGGGTTTAGGGTTTAGTGTTTTGGGTTTTATGATTTTAAGGTTTAGTGTTTAGGGTTAAGGTTTAGGGTTTAGTGTTTAGTGTTCAGGATTTAGGGTTTAGTTTTTTTAAGGTTTAGGGTTTAGGGTTAGCTTAGGGTTTAGGGTTACTTTATGGTTTAGGGTTTAGGATTTTTAAGGTTTAAGTTTAGGTTTAGATTTTTTTAGGGTTTTAGGTTTAGAGTTTAGAGGATTAGGGTTTAGGGTTAAGGTTAGGGTTTAGGGTTTAGGGTTTAGAGTTTAGGGTTTAGGGTTTATGGTTTAGGGTTGTAGGTTAAGGGTTTTGGGTTGTAGGTTTTAAAGTTTAGGGTTTAGGGTTTAGGTTTAAGTTTAGGTTACTTTATTTTATGTTTAGGTTTTGGAATTATTTATTTTAGTTCTAGTTTAGGTTTATTTTATTTTTATTTTAGGTTTAAGTTTAGGTTTAGGTTTTATTTATTTTAGTTTAGGTTTAAGTTTGATTTATTTTGATTTTAGGTTTAGGTTTTTTTTTTTTAGTTTAGGGTTTTATTTTAATTTTTATTTATTTTTATGTTTTATTTTTAGGTTTAGTTTTTTATTTTGGATTTTATTCAATTTTTATTTTATTTTATTTTAGGTTTATTATATTTTTATTTTATATTTAGTTTTTATTTTAATTAGGTATTTTATTCTTAAGCTTATTTTATTTTCAATTTAGTTTAAGTTTTTATTTAATTTATTTTATTTTATTTTTGTTTTATTTTATTTTATTTTATTTTTAGGTTAAGGTTTAAGTTTTAGTTTAGGTTTTTATTTAGTTTTATTTTTTTAATTTTTTTAGGTTTAGGTTATTTATTTATTTGATTTTATGGTTTTATTAAGTTTAAGTTTAGGTTTTTAGGTTTATAGGGTATAAAGTTTAGGGTTTATGGTTTTGGGTTTAGGGTTTTAGGGTTTTGGGTTTAGGGTTAGGGTTTAAGCTTTAGGGTTTAGTGTTTTAGGATTTAGGGTTTTAGAGTTTAGGATTTATGGTTTAGGGTTTAGGGTTAGTTTTAGGGTTTAGGCTTTGGGTTTTTATTTATTTATTTATTTATATTATTTTTTATAAATTAAGTAAACTGGTAGGCTTATGTTTATTTAGTTTATTTTTTATTTATTTTAGTTTTTCATATTTTTATTTTTATTTAGATTTTTTTTATTTTTTTTATTTTGGTTTATTTATTTTAGATTTATTTATTTTAGTTTAGGTTTTTAATTTTAGTTTATTTTTTTCGTTAGGTTTATGTTTAGGTTTTTTTTTATGTTTAGGTTTTATTTTTTATTTTTAGGTTTAGGTTTAGGATTTTATTTTATTTTTCTATTGTTAGGTTTTAGTTTTTATTTAGGTCAATTTTAGGATTTATTTTTTAGTTTAGGTTTAAGTTTATTTTTAGTTTATTTTATTTTATTTAGTTTAGGCTTAGGTTCAGGTTAAATTTCTTTTAGTTTAGGTTTAGGTTCATTTTATTTTTATTCTAGGTTTAGGTTTAGTTTTAGGTTTATGTTTAAGTTTTATTTATTTTAGTTTTGGTTTAGGTTTATTTTCCTTTGTTTATTTTATTTTTATTTTAGGTTAAATTTTTTTTTTAGTTTAGGGTTTAGGTTTTATTTTTTATTTATTTTTAGGTTTTATATTTAAGGTTATTTTTTAGGTTTATGTTTTTATTTAGTTTTTATTATATTTTATTTTAAGTTTGTTTTATTTTTATTTTATGTTTAGTTTTCTTTTTTTTTAGGTTTTTTATTATTAAGTTTATTTTATTTTTTTAGTTTGTTTAGGTTTATTTTATTTTATTTATTTTATATTTTATTTATTTTAGGTTTAAGTTTAAGTTTAGGTTTTAATTTAGTTTTAATTTTATTTTATTTTATTTCTTTTATTTAGGTTTGGGTTTATTTTATTTATTTTCGTGTTTTTTATATACATTTAGGTTTTAGTGTTTTAGTGTTTAGGGTTTAGGGTTTAGGGTTTTTAGTTTAGGTTAGGGCTAGGGTTTTAGGGTTTAGGGTAGCATTTGGATTAGGGTGGCTTTAGGGTCAGGTTTAGTAGGGTGTCATTTAGGCTCAGGTTTTAGGTTGGGTAGGGTCCAAGGTCAGGGATTAGAGTGAAGTTATATGGTTGGTAGGGTTTTTATGGTAGTTTAGCCTTTATGGTTATGGTTTAGTGTGGTTTTATGACCTGGGGTTATTTTAGTTTATGATTTTTTTTTAATTAAAATGGTAGAAGTTTAGTTTATTTTAGTTTTATTTTATTTATTTATTTTGGTTTATATTTTTTATTTAGTTTTAGTTTAGTTTTTTTATTTTTTTAAGTTTAGGTTTTAAGTTTAAGTTTAGTTTTGTTTTAAGGTTTTAGTAGGAGTTTTTCTTTTGTGGTTTTTTAGGTTTAAGTTTAATTTATTTTAGGTCAGTTTATTTTAGTTTACATTTAGGTTTATTTTATTTTGTTTATTTTATGTTTAGTTTTTTTTAGTTTAGGGTTTAGGTTTTATTTTTTATTTATTTTTTAGTTTATTTTAGGTTTAGGTTTTTATTTAATGTTTATTTTATTTTATTTTATATTTAAATTATTTTATTTTAAGTTTAGTTTTGTTTTATTTAGGCTTTTTTATTTTAGGTTTATATATATTTTAGTTTAGTTTACTTTTATATTAATTTTATTTTAGTTTAGTTTTATTTTATTTTATTATATTTTTTAGGTTATGGTTTAGGTTTTTGTTTATGTTTTAGTTTAGGTTTTTATTTATTTTATTTTTATGTTTTATATAATTTAGTTTTAGGTTTTTAGGTTTTCATGGTTTAGGTTATAGGGTTTAGGGTTTGGGGCTTAGGGTTTATAGTTTAGGTTTTAGGCTTTAGGGTTTAGGATTTTTAGGGTTTAGGTTTTAGGATTTATGGTTTAGGGTTTAGGGTTTAGGGTTTAGAATTTAGGGTTTAGGGTTTACAGTTTCGGGCTTAGGTTTAGGGTTTAGGATTTAGGGTTTAAGGTTTTTTTTTTTAAAAAACTAAAATATAGTAAACCAGTAGGTTTAGGTTTATTTAGTATATTTAGTTTATTTTAATTTATTTTAATATACTTTATTTTTTATTTTTAATTAGTTAAATTTTATTATTTAGTTTAGTTTATTTATTTTTGTTACAAATTTTAATTTTAGTTTATTTTTAAGGTTTAAGTATAAGTTTAGGTTTATTTTTTAGTTGGGTTTTTTCTTTATTTTATTTTTAAGGTTTAGGTTTTATTTTTTATTTTTATGTTTAGGTATTTATTTTATTTTTTTAGGTTATTGGTTTTGGTTTTTATTCTAGGTTATTTTTAGGTTTTAATTTTTAGTTTAAGTTAAGTTTATTTTTAGTTTAATCCATTTTAATTAGTTTAGGTTTAGGTTTAGGTTTAGTTTATTTTAGCTTTAGGATTAAGTTTTATTTATTTTAGTTTAGTTTATTTCAGTTTCTGTTTATGTTTATTTTAGGTTTAGGTTTTTTTAGTTTAGGGTTTTATTTTTTATTTTTGTTTAGGTTTTTATTGAGTTTTTATTATATTTTATTTTACCTTTATTTTATTTTTATTTTACATTTAGTATTTATTTTATTTAGGTTTTTTATTCTTAGATTTATTTGTTTTAGTTTAGTCTAGGTTTTTATTTATTTTATTTTAGTAATTTTTATTTAACATTTTATTTTACTTTTAGGTTTAGGTTTATGTTTTAGTCTAGGTTTTTATTTTATTTTATTTATTTAGGTTTAAGTTTATTTATTATTTTTTAAGGTTATTAATTTAGCCATGTTTAGGTTTAGGTTTAGGAGTGGAGGATTTTAGGTGTGGTTTAGGTTTAGGGTTTAGGTTAGGGGTTAGGGTTTTAGGGTTTAGTGGCCTGAGTGTGGTTTAGGGTTTAGTGGTTTAGGTTTACCATGCTTATTTTAGGGCTTAGGGTTTAGGGTTGGGGTTTAGTGTTTTTTTGGGTTTAGGGTTTAGGGTTTAGTGTTTAGGGTTTAAGATTTAGGGTTTTAAGGTTTTAGTTTTATTTAGTATATTTAGTTTTTTTTATTTTAGTTTATTTTATTTTTTATTTATATTTAGGTTTATATTTTATTTTTATTTAATTAGGTTTATTTATTTGAAGTTTATTTCTTTTAGTTTACGTCTGTTATTTTAGTTTATTTTTTGGTTTAGGTTAGGTTTATTTTTTAGTTTAGTTTTATTTTGATTTTATTTTTTAGGATTAGGTTTTATTTCTTATTCTTAGGTTTAGGTTTAAGTTTTTATTTAATTTTTTTAGGTTTAGGTTTTAGATTTTATTTTTGATTTATTTTAGGTTCTATTTTTAGTTTATGTTTAGGTTTTTTAGTTTATTTTATTTTATTTAGGGTTTAGGTTTAGGTTAAGGTTTAGGTTAATTTATTTTAGTTTATTTTATTATAGTTTAGGTTTAGGTTTATTTTATTTTTATTTTAGGTTTAGGTTTTTTTTTAGTTTAGGGTTTAAGATTTTTTTTAGTTTATTTTTAGGTTTTATTTTTAGGTTTAATTTTTAGGTTTTTATTTTTAATTAGTTTTTATTTTATTTTATTTTAGGTTTATTTTCTTTTCATTTCACATCTAGTTTTTATTTTATTAAGGTTTTTTATTATTAGGTTTATTTTATTTTTAGTTTAGTGTAAGTTTTTATTTATTTTATTTTAGTTTTTTATTTTTATTTTTTGATTTAGGTTTAGGTTTTAGTTTAGTTTTTTACTATATTTTATTATTTTATTTTATTTACGTTTATGTTTTTTATTTATTTATTTTTAGGTTTCATAAAGTTTAGGTTTTTAGGGTTTCGGGTTTAGGATTTAGGGTTTAGGGTTTAAGGTTATAGGGTTTAGGGTTTTAAAATTTAGGGTTTAGGGTTAAGGTTTAGGCATTAGGGTTTAGGGTTTAGGGTTGTAAGTTTACGATTTAGTGTTTAGGGTTAGTGTTTTTATTTATTTATTTTTTAATTTTTTATTTGTTCTTTTTAAATTAAGTAAACTACAATGTTTATGTTTATTTAGTTTATTTTTTATTTATTTTAGTTTATTTTATTTTTATTTTTATTTTTATTTAGGTTTATTTTTTATTTAGTTTAGTTTATTTATTTTAGGTTTTTTTATTTTAGTTTATTTTTTAGGTTTAGGTATAGGTTTATTTTTTAATTTAGTTTTATTTTTATTTTATTTTTTGATTTATGTTTAGGTTTTTATTTTATTTTTTTAGGTTTAGGATTTAGGTATTTATTTTAGGTTTATTTTGAGGCTTTATTTTTAAGTTTTGGTTTATTTTTAGTTTATTTTATTTTATTTTAGTTTAGGTTTATGTTTAAGTTTACTTTATTTTACTTTTAGTTTTAGGTTTTATTTTTATTTTAGTTTATTTAAGTTTAGGTTTAGGTTTATTTTAATTTTATTTTAAGTTTAGGTTTTTTTTTTTAGTTTAAGGTATAGGTTTTATTTTTTATTTATTTTAGGTTTCATTTTTAGGTTTATTTTTTAGGTGTGGGATTTTGTTAAGTTTTTAATTATTTTTTATTTTAGGTTTAATTAATTTTATTTTAGGTTTAATTTTTATTTTATTTAGGTTATTTATTTATTTTAGTTTATTTTAGGTTTTTATTTATTTTATTTTATTTTAGTTTTTATTAATTATGAAAAACCCTAGATAATTAAAATCGTACAGTTCCATAAGCAACAAATTGGATTGGTCATTCTTTAGTTTCTTCAATTCCAATCAGAACCACCCCGTCATCTCGAGTTGCGGGATCCACCATCATATCCTCGATCTCTCCCTCCACCACCACCACGGTTGTAACCTCCGTCACTCCTCCCGCCTCCATAACCACCACTGCTCTGACCACCACCTCCATATCCACTAGCACCTCCAAATCCCCCACCACCACTACGATAACTGATGCCTCTGCCTTCGCCTCCACCGCTAGATCTAAATTGAGCCTGTTTGTTGGTGATGTTCCTCCCGTCAAGGTTCTGCCTAAATGAAATATAAATTTAAATCAATCAAGCTAAACTCAAAATTCCAAATCAATTCATGAAATTTTCTTAAGTCCCTTAATTTTCCATTAATGGACTTAGCCTAAACCTTGATCAAATCAATTCAAAATCATGAGATTTTCTTAAAACTCATTTATATTCTCATTTATATTCACATATATAAATGAAATACAAATACAAATCAATCAAATCAAACCATCAAATTAAATTCTCAATTTAAAATTTCATTAAGTCCTTAATTTTCCATTAATGGACTTAACCTAAATCTTGATCAAACCATCTCAAAGTCATGAAATTTTCTCATAATTCTTTTATATTTCATTTATATTCACATATATAAATGAAATATAAATATGAATAAATCAAAGCAAATTCAAAAATTCAAACTCTAAACTCCAAAATTTTCCTAAGTCCCTTAAATCCTTCTTAATGCACTTAGCCTAAATCATGACTAAACCACTTCAAATCCTTGAAATTTTCTCATGATCAATTTATATTATCATTTATATTCACATATATAAATTAAATATAAATTCAAACATTCAAAACCTATTCCAAAAAATCAAACTCAAATCAACTCAAAATCGAATCTAAGCCTTTCAAGTCAAAATCTTGAACTTAGCCAAATCAATTTCAAATCAAGCCAAACTCTTGATTTTCTCTCATGATTCAATCAACCCTACAATCATGAACTCATATATAAATCTAAACTTCAATCACTCAATCAAAACCTAAGTCAAAAATCAAACCCAAAACCCTTTTATATTCTTCCTTTGAATGTGAAATTATTAAGTCAAAATCAAACCCAAAACCCTTTTATATTCTTCCTTTGAATGTGAAATTATCAAATGGATCAAAACCTATTTGACTTCAAATCACTTGTAAATGGATTTATATTTCAATCATAAATCCATATACAAGATCAATCAAGCTCAAATCAAGCTTTGACCAAGCCATTGGACCCACATAGGCTCACTTGACCCAAAGTGACCTAAAGTACCATTATGAACCAAATTTTAATCCTAACCAACACTAACCTAGCCCAATTGGCCAAGTTGACCCATTTTGACCTAAAGGGTAAAAATGTGTCAAAACTTGATCTAAGCCAAATTGATCCAAACCAATGAGTCAAGTTCATTCCAATCACTTTTTGACCTTGACCAAAGCCTCAAGCCAACTAGACCTAATCCCAGCCAATTGACCTTGACAAGGTTGTTAAGCCAAAATTGAACTTCACTAAAATTGATTGGAAACAAAGACACCAATCCACTCCATATGACTAACCTAACCTAAACGTACCCTTGACCTAGCTCAAATAGGTTAAATGGGTCAAATAGGTCAACTTGACCCATTTGACCTAAATGAAGTCATATTTGCCAAATTTAAAACTATACCAAATTGAATCAAACCAAAGCACCATAACATTTAAAATGGTCATATGAACTTGACCCAACACTTGGTTTGACCCATTTGACCAATTGGTCAACTTGATCCAAGTTGAGCCATTTTGACCTAAATGGTTCAACATGAGCCAAACCCTATCAAATGAATTCCAAATTTTATGAACTTGACCAAACCTAATTTCTCCACATACCCGACATATCCAAAGTAAAAAATTAGAAATATTACCATCCTATCCCTAGGCCATAGAACAAATTTTGGCTTAATCCATGGGTAATTTGGTCATACCCTCTTTACATTCACTTGAGGCTCTCCTAAAAACTCATGGGAACCTACTAAAGAGTGGTGCACCCAACCAAATGTGTTTGGGTCAGCCTAATTGGTCCCTAGACCAAACTCGACCCCATGGGTCAAAATTCCAAATTCAAGCTCCCTCTCCAACTCAAATTCAAGCACATGGGAGGTTGGCAATCCACTCCTTGGCTCAAACTGACCATTTGCACACTCAAAATATCCAAAGCAAACTCCCCAATATGATTAATTGGATCAAAATGATAAGTGGGTCAACTGCCATCTGATCCTTCAAGAGGGAGATATACTCCCCTAATTAATTTCAATTCTAACTTCCCATCTATCGATTGAAGCTAAGGAACTCAGAGTAAGACTTAGAGACTATTTACAAGCTTCTTAGAGAGGATTTGAAAACTCAATTTCTCGGTTTTCAGAGTTTGAAAATAGGGGAGGTCTATTGAAGAGCCAACTTCCTCTTCACTCAATTTTCATCCAATTGGTCTTGCATACTTCATCAAGGAGCTAAGTCGAGTGCACCCAAGCTTCCTTTGTAGTTCCCACAATAAGGATGAGTTGAATTGGATCAAGGCCACAAGCTAAGTTAGGAGGAGGTGGTCCATATACCAATCCACTCAACCTCAAGTGCTCATACTCTCAACACAGCTTCATCTCAACCAGATGAAGCTTCTCCAAGGGAATCGAGCACAGGTGATCACCTCCGGTGAGGTGTGGGATTTTTTGACCATTAAACTCAATGTGGTGTGGAGCTTTGTGAAAGAAATTTTATTCCCAAGGATTTTTGACCATTGGATGTGCCGCTCTTTAGCTTTAGATGGTGTGGGTTGAGTTTGGTTTGAATTCGAGCTTGATCAAGCTTGAATCTTCCCCTTGATCATGGACAGTCCTTGTTGATCAAGGGGAAGAACTTGGGAGATCTCAGCTATCCATCCACGCATTTTGGATGGATGGCCAAGATAATTTCCCATGTTTAGATATCTGCTATCCATTTTAAAATCGCAGGGAGATCTCTGACTGTTGAGTCTTTGATCGAATGACAGAGATCAAACCACGTCCATCTCTAGATGCCATTTTAGATTTGACTTTTAAGTAAATCCCTCATAGTGTGATGCATGTAAAGCATACTGACTACCACCGCCACATGTTACGCCATGAGCTATAGGATTAGTTAAAAATGTTTAATTAATTCTAATTAACCTATAGATCTTCTAAAATTCATAACGCCCTCTAGAAAATTCAAAAAATTATGAATTAAAATCCTTTGGAAAGACAATTCAACATAGAATATTTTAAAATTAATTTAAATAGTTTTGAATTATGATTTTTGTTATTTTGGGTTTTCTTGGAAACATCATTTTGATAATTACTTTTTAATTAATCCTCTGATTAATCCCAAATTTCTTGGGTATGTTTTAGGGGATGACTTCTACCTCCCTCGATTTTCTTGGGATTTATTGAAGGCTTGATTAGAAGAATTGCATATGGATTTCTTAATTACCCTCCTTATGTAATTAAGGATAATTATGATGTAATTAGTGATTTTAATCCATGATTAGGGTTGATTAAGGTCAGATCTAGTAAGTAGGAGGTTTATGGAATATTTTTGGAGCTTCTCTCCTAAGCTATTCCCTAAACCCCATTTTTCTTTCCTTAATCTCCTCTTAATTAAGAGTTAATTCATTAACTATTCCTTTACTTAATTTCTAAAAATTTTAAAAAGTTCTAGAACATAATTAATCTACTTTGGGTAGATGCTTGGCTGTTTAATAGCCTAAGTTCAATTAAGGAAATCAAAACCCAATTCTTAAGTATGAGAGGGTGTTTTGAAATTACTTAAGGTAAACCCCTTAGATTAATTAACCTTTAATTGTGAGCCAAATTTCATTAGGCCTCTTTCTTATTAGGTGCATTACAAATTTAAATTTCTTGTGAGTTTTATGCCATCTCATTGGCTCCTAATTATTTGGTTAATTATTCTAATGTGGTGTAGGTAAAGGATTAATTAAATTACTTAATTCATACCTTAACCTAATTAATGCATAAAAATGGATCTAATTATCTAAAAATTAAACAAAAATATCAAACACATGTGGGAATGGGTTAGGAATGACAAACCCATCTCACCTTTTCAAAATTAAATCAAACACCAAATTAATTAAAAAATCACATTGAATTCACTTTGATTTATTTTAAACTTTCTTATTCTATAAGAATGTCTTTAGGATTTAAGTGAAGTGAACTTGTTTACATGCTTTCATTGCTTTAAATCTTTCCCCAACATGTTAAAGTTGTATGTCATGTGATTTCATGCATTCATAATTTTAAAATTCAAATTTAAAAATGAAATTGATTACTTTATGTCAAATTTGCATGTGTTGGCTAAAGTAGAAATATGAATGGCTATTATCAGTATTAAATCCAAATTATTTTCAAAAACCTTTTAATCAAATAACAAATCTAAAAGTGTGCTACTCATACTTTAATTATAAGCTTGCATGTGAAAGAATATAAAGGTATGCTTAGCATAGGTTTCCTTCTTATGTTGGTATAGTTTTTAATAGGAATATGGTGAGGTGTATGATTCATTTGAAAAGAACCTAACACTAACCTAATTCCATATCATATTCATCTCTTTGCTACCACTTAAGAAGGGTTACCTATACTAGCACACATAAATTCCATAAATAAAATGAATCCATTAATACAACTTTTGCATTCTCCTTTTCCATTTCATTTATTTTATACATATGTTTGTATTTAAGGAAAGTGATATATTAGTCGACAACCCCGAGGATGTGAGAATTTAAGTAGCCCTAAGTAGGTCTTGTACCTTACACCTCTGGTTAACAATGACGCTATACTTACTTATGCCTTTCTTACTTTCATGTGTGTATGTGAAAATTTTGATAATAAAACAATTTTCTACTAATGAAAATCATGCATAGCAAACTCCTAAAATTCTTTAAATGAATTACTTAGCATGCATCATAAAGTAAGTTAAATACTCTCATTTCTATGTAAAGATATGCTTAGGGTCCATCCATATGCATGTTATATATGTTGGGAAAGAAAGGAAGTAATGTGTGTTATGTAAATTTTGATTCATTTTATTTAATATTAAAATGCCTTTCTTTTTGAATAGGTTTGTTTAGAGTTTATCTAAACTTAGGATTAATTAAAAGATTTAATCAAAATATTCACCTAAATAAAACTAAAATGTGAATCTACTTTAGTAATTACTTAGGTTAGGGAAGGAAAGAGAAGTCTCTTCTCTTTCCCTCTCTTCATAAGTTAGTAATTAATTGTAGGATTCATTTAAACCTAATTAAAATATGAAATAAAATCAACCCAAAATAATTAAACAACTTAAATGAAACCCTCCTCTAAGTTGAACATGTTCTTCACACTTAGAAAATTTGAACCTAAAGCTATAGCTAAGCATACCACATAAACCTTCAAAGCACACACATTAGCCAAAGTCACTACTTCTAGCCTTAGGATAGGTCGGTGCATGGTTTAATGTTTATTTTGCTTTGTGATATATGTTTTAGACTGGATGTTAGGGTATATGCTCATAGAATGAATGGTAGCATGTTCTTAGTCTAACTATTCTTTTCTACAAGGGATTGTTCTTAAGGGGCTCTATTATAAAAAAAAATATAAATGCTTTTACTTACAGTGCTTATACCCCTAAGCATAATTCAATAGGCCAGGTGGACTTAGTCACCCATGTGTGGGGTGATAAGTCCAATACACATGCTTGGGATTTGTGTGGTTTGTTTTTCTCATCAAATGTAGTCTTCTCTTTTATGGATGGCTCATCTAGATATAACCAAATAAAGATAGCCCCTGAAGATGAAAGAAACATTACTTTTAGAACCTTGATCAGAATCTATTGCTATAAAATCATGCCTTTTAGCCTTAAAAATGTCAGTGCTACATACCAGCGGACTATGACTCAAATCTTTGAAGAAGTCATTCATCATCAAGTCGAGTGCTATGTCGATGATCTCATGGTCAAAAGTAGAGAAAAGGAAGATCATCTCTTTGACTTGAGAGAAGTTTTTGAATAGTTAAGATAATTTAACCTCAAAATGAAACCCCTAAAATATGGATTGGTAGCTTTGGAAATTCCTTGGGTTTATTATTGTCGACCGGGAATCAAATCGATCTGGAGAAGATCAGGCGATAT
The DNA here is from genome assembly GCA_021442155.1 of Cymbidium sinense. Classification (NCBI taxonomy): domain Eukaryota; kingdom Viridiplantae; phylum Streptophyta; class Magnoliopsida; order Asparagales; family Orchidaceae; genus Cymbidium; species Cymbidium sinense. The sequence continues at coordinate 5,874,911 of CM038220.1, read as the reverse complement.
TAAAAATTCCACCCCATAAAAGTTTAACTCAACTCAGATCATTCCAAGGGTGGTTGGCATAACTAAGATGCTTTATATCCAATTTATTAGAAAGATGTCAGCCATTGTCAGCACTTGTCAAAAAGGATGCCTAGTTCAAGTGGGATAACAAGTGTGAGCATGCCTTTGAATACATCAAGCATTACTTGATGACATCGTCGATTCTAGTTTCCCTTATCCTGGGTAAGCGGCTCATGCTTTTACACTACTGTGTTACACGACTCCCTTGGTGCTTTGTTGCCCCATGCCAATGATGAAGGGAAGGAAAATACACTCTACTACCTCAGCCATCGTTTAATCCCTGATGAGGCTAATTATCCACCCATTGAGAAGCAATGCCTAGCTTTAATCTTTGCATCCCAAAAGCTACAGCACTATGTGCTTCCTCATAAGGTAAACTTAATCTCTAGGATCAATCCACTATGTATCTCATGAAATGGCTGATGTTATACTGATGATTAGCATGATAGTCCATGATCCTCTCATAGTTTGACATTACCTTCATACCCCTCCGTGTAGTGAAATGACAAGCGCTAGTAGATTTCTTAGTAGCACACCCACTTCCTGCTGACTCTCCACTTAGTGATGATCTCCACGATGAACAAATCATGAACTTAGGGGATACTAGCATTCATTATTAGCAGATATACTTTGATGGTGCGACTTCCTCTCATAGAGGAGAAGAACCACTATCTACTATTTCAAGAAAGGCAGGGGTAGGAATAGTTTTCTTAACTCGAGACTGTGATATGATGGGATTCTCATACCATCTGTCCAATTCTTTCACCAACAATGAAGCTAAATATGAGGCTTTAATTGCTAGTCTGGTGTTAACTGTTACTCTAAGGATCTAGAACATCAGTATCTTCGGGGATTCTCAGCTAATTATCAACCAAATTGTTGGGTCTTATAAGGTTATAAAGCCCAAGCTCCATCACTACCACAAGTACACCATTGAGTTGTTGGCCCAAATCCTAGAGGATACTTTTTATAAGATTCCTCAAGAAGAGAACATCATAGCATATGCTTTAGCCAAGCTTATCAGGGAGTTGGCATGTCCGGAGGATGAGTCTATATCAATAAAGGTCCAAAATTGGCAAGTCTTATCTCTTATTGATATTGAACTCATCAAAAAGTACTTTCCTGAAGGAGGGGCTGCCATTTCCAAGAAGGACGAGGAGTTAGATTGGAAGCAACCATTCATGGATTACCAAAATAAAGGCAAACTACCTCAAGAGAAGTCTCAAGCCCATTAGATGAAACATACAACACTTTCTTATGCTCTTATGGATGGTGTCTTATTTCGGCAATCTTTTGATCATATATGGTTATGTTATTTAGACAAGCATGAAGCCCATAAGATCGTGACCCACGTACACTCAAGATTATGTGGTGCCAACCAATCTGGTTCGAAAATGAAAGCCAAGATCAAGAGAGTAGGATGCTACTGTTTGTCGATGATCAAAGATTGCATGGATACGGCTAGGCGATGCCACTAATGTGAAATATATGATGTGGTCGTACACCAACCACCAAACATTCTACATCCTACATTGACCTCATGGACATTCAAGTGTTGAGGTACTGACATAGTGGGTCTAATTTATCCACCTTCTTCCAAGGGTCATTGGTTCATCTTAGTTGATACTAACTACTTTTCCAAATGGCTGAAGGATATTTCACTTAGAGAGGTCACAACTCAGCATGTGCTCCAGATTTTGGGAATCATATCATATATAGGTTCAGAATGCCTTAACGAATTATATCAGATAATGGTACTGCATTCGAGAGCACTGAGATCAATAATTTATCCAAAGAGACAACATAGATTGGAGATATTCTACCATTAACTACCCAAATGAAAATAACATAGCAAAAGCCTTCGATAAAATGATCATCCAAATTCTAAATAAGACACTAGACAACAACAAATGATAGTGGCATGATTAGTTAGTTAAAGCATTATGGGCCTATCGCACCACATATAGAACTCCAACTCAGTCTACTCTTTTCTACCATTAGAAGTCCAACTCTCATCACTAAGGATAGTTTTGGGTAGCAAGATCACAACAAAGCAGAACGCCAAGTCAGTTAGAAGAGCTCGATGGTTTAGAGGAGAGATGCCTATGGGCATGCCAAAACCTTGAGTTGTACAAAGGTAAAAGGTTTCAAACTCACAATAAGTTGGTCTGTCCTAGAGCTTTTTAAGTAGGACTGCTTATTTTAATTCTAAGGAGATCGATTATTTTCCATCGTAATATGGGAGGCAAGTTTGTACCCACTTGGGAAAGCCCTTTTGACATAGAGAAGGCCAACCAAGGAGAATTTTATTAGCTTATTAATCACAAGGGGAGCGCCCAATGCTTCCAATCAATGGGCTCTACTTAAAGAAATATTATAAATCATGTTTGAAAATAATTATTAGAAGAAAAAAATTTATTTTGAATTCAATCTCTTCCATGTTGAAAGTATTTTTGTTTGTGAATCCGCCACTCTATGTTTAGGGTAGGTGTAAGGAACCCGAGCAACATCCTATCCTTCATCAACATAACACAAACACAAACTGCATGCAAACATATAAAACAAAAACATTTTTTATCTCAGGCTACTATGAGTTGAGATAACTCCCCTAGTGACACTCACTCAGTAGCTACTCTAAGTCTGGCTGACGTTTACCCTGCTAGTGTGTCACCCCAGTGGTCTTCTTACTTTAGAGGATGTAAGTCTACTATGCTTTCCTTCCTTACATGGCCACTACACACCGATGAGCACCTTGTTAGTTTGGTAGGCCTTACTACATGGCCGGTAAGCTACCTCATGTTGGCTTCATTTAAGAGGATGTGAGTCTGCTATGCTTTCTTCTTGGATTAGCCTTCATGCACTAATTGGGTCGAGTATATTTGAGGTTTAGGATAAGTCTCCTAGTGGCTCCTTCCCTCCTGACTGCTTCAAGTCTGAGTATATTTGAGGTTTTATGTTTTTATTTTAGGTTTATTTTAAATTTTTTATTTTATTTTGTTTAAGGTTTAGGTTTAGTTTAATTTATGTTTAGTTTTAAGTTTTATTTATTTTAGTTTAGTTTATTTTAGCTTAGTTTTATGTTTATTTTATTTTGTTTATTTTAGGTTTAGGTTGTTTTTTTAGTTTATGGTTTAGGTTTATTTTATTTTATTTTTAGTTTTAGGTTTTTATTTATTTTATTTTATTTTATTCTTGGTTTACTTTATTTTTATTTTACGTTTAGTTTTTATTTTATTTAGGTTTTTTATTTTTAGGTTTATTTTATTTTTTAGTTTAGTTTAAGTTTTTATTTATTTTATTTTATTTTAGTTTTTTCTATTTTATTTTATTTTTAGGTTTAGGTTTAGTTTTAGGTTTTAGTTTAGATTTTCATTTTATTTTTTTATTTTATTTTATATAGGTTTAGGTTAATTTATTTATTTTATTTTTATGCTTTATTTAGTTTAAGTTTAGGTTTTTAGGTTATTAGAGTTTACGGTTTAGGGTTTAGGGTTTAGGTTTTGGGGTTTAGGGTTTAGGGTTTTTAGGGTTTAGGTTTTAGGTTTAGGGTTCAGATTTTAGTTTAGGGTTTTTGGTTTTTTTTAACAGAGAACAAATTTAGATTTAACATTTTTTCTTTTTGATTTCATCAACTAGCAAACCAGGGAAGTGAGGTAATCAAATGACCTCCTTGGGGCTAGCTAAAGCCTCGTGTTCCAGGGATGTCCAGACTATATACCCATTACCATTCAATCTTATATAAATCAACACATGAATAGAGGAAAGAGAACTCAAAAATTCATACACTTAAGCTATAAGCACATGCATTTCTTATGTAGTTATAACTAACATCATAACACATATTATTATTCATTTACAAGCTTTTGAAAAATATATTTGGATTTAATAGTGATAATAGCCACACATATTAAATTAAATCAACACATGCAAGCTTAGATAAAGGAATTCCATTTTATTTTACTTGGTTTTGAAAAGATGGATGCATGAATTCAAATGACATACCAAATTTAACATGATTGGAAAGAGGACAATCAAATATAAGCAAGTGATTCATTCAACCAAACTAGTTCTTAAGGACAATCAAATCAAATAAGATTATTTAAAGCAAACCAAAGCTTCTTTATTAATTAAGTTTTGGATTTGATTTGATTTAAAGAGGAGAAGAGAAACCATCACTTGTTGTTTCAAACCCATTCCCACATTAATGATTTGATTTAATTTACAAAAATTAAATTAAGTTGATTTTATGGGTTAATTAAGTTGAACTCTTAATTAGATGAATTAATTACCCTTACTTATGTCACCTTAAAGTAAATAACTAAATAATTATGAGCCAACATGATATGCATAGAAAATAAACTTACAAAGATCCTAGGAAATAAAAGGGGCCTAATGCAATTGGCACATGATTAATATTTAATTAGGTTAAGGGACTTAATTAATTACTCTTATGGTTTTCCCACATATGTGGACTAACCATAATTTCATTAAACTCCTTTAGGTTTTAAAAACCTAAAGATCTACCCCATGATTTAATTAATTAAGGTCTGATGTGATTATGATTTCAATTTGATTAGGTGATTTAATTAAATAGCTAAATCTTAATTAATTTCATCTTAAAAAAGGGTGAAATGAACTTAGGGAAAGGGGTCCCAACCTCATTCCTTAATTCACTTACTGTTGAACAATGATTAATAAACTTAATTAACCAATTTATTACTATTCATGGGATTAATTAATCATTAATTAACTTAAAAGAGTAGTTATGGTTTAATTAGATAATTTTTCTAATTAAGTGAGAAATATATCCCAAGAAAATTATGGGAGGCATAAGTCATCCTGTTAAATTAACCCATAAAATTTGGGATTAATTGCTCAAGTAATGAAAGAGTTATTAAGCTAATTAATTTTGTAATTAAACTTCAATTACAATTCAAAATTAGTTAAGATCATTTTTAATTAATTCTCCTATAAAATACCATTAAAATGAGTATTTATTTGAATTTTTTTATTTCTCTATGATGTTCTATGATTTTTAGAAGTTTCAGCCATTAAAACTGATTAATTTAGCCTAATCTTGTAGGCACCATGTGGCGCCTCGAGATTGGCTACCTAAACTTATCTGACTCAGTGCCTACGTGGCGGCAATGAACGCGCTTTCTTGTTCATCGTCTGATCTAAGATCAGACGGCTATGATTAATCCCATAACTTAATAGGATTAAATCAAATTGATCTAGCAGATCTAATCACGATCGTCCATTTTAAACATGTAGAATGGACGGTGCATGATCTAACATCATGTGAGTGAGGGAGAATGGAGTCCATCCACCATTTCTCACTTGATCTAAGCTTACCCAAGCTTGAATCAACTCCAAAAGTATCCCACACCTTCACAACATCGATCAAAGGGGATCCAACAGTCAAGATCACATGAGATGAAAGTTTTCTTCGAAAAGCTCCAACCCATTTTTTTTAGAATCGGTTTGGATGCATACCTCATGACTCAAGGCGCGGCTCGAATGATTGAGAAAGCTTCATCTAGTGGAGATGAACCCCTGTTGAGTAGCAATTAGATCAATTCCTTGATGTTCGCTCAAAAGGCCATGAATTGATGATTTAGAGCTCAACTTTGATCAAAGTCCCCCTCCGATGCTCGAGAAGCTTAGGAGATGATTCTTTCTTACTCGATGAGCCCTAGGGAAGGTGTGATCAGAGTTAATTTGAGTTTGATGGAGAAATGGGGAAGTTAGGTCAAAAATGGGAGTGTAATATTTTGAATTGGTTGGGAATGGCTTTTTTTTATCGAGGAACAAGCTTGGGAGCTCAAAGAATGGCTCTAGCAGCTCGTCTTGGGAAGCTAGAGCTCTTAGGAATTATTTGTTTGTGTGTTTGAGTGGAAATGAGGGGCTGTATACCTCCTTAATCTTGACCAGATGGTAGGATCAAGTTTGGCTTCTAGTGGCCATCCGGCCATCTCAAGGTGTCATGGGTGGCAGGGAGGAGGTGAGTTGGCTTAGCTTGGTTGGTTGAAGGTATGGAGGTGGCTGCCAAGGAGGAGTCATGGGTGTCCTATGTTTTTCAAATGCTCCAATAGGTAGGCCTTGGTGATTTCACCTCCCATGGGTCATGTCTGACCCAGTCACCCCTTGGTTCAGGTTGGAGAGTGTCCTAGGTGCCTAGGTGGACCATTGGAAGAGTACCAAGTGGCCAAGAAATGGAAATGACCACTTACATTAGTGATTTATCTCATGTGATGCCTTTGACCCCAAGGTTAGAATGATTATTTGGCATTGGATTTGACTTGGGCAGATTTGAAATGAGCCAAAAGTGGGTTAGCCCAAATTTTAAGTCAATTAGAGTTGATTTGGTTAGGTTTTCCTCAATTTGACTCATTTATGTCAAATTGGGTTAGGTTGGTCAAGTTGACCAATTGGTCAAATTGGGTCAAACTAAGGGTTGGGTCAAGTTCATATGATTATTTGGGATGTATTGGTTCAATTGGTTTGGTTTAGATTAGATTTGATTTTGGCTCATTTGAATTTATTTGGGTCAAATGGGTTAAGTTGACCAATTTGACCAAATTGGCCAAATTGGCATTGGTTGGGTGTTGGTTTGGGTTTAGTTGACCAATTGAAGATGATTGTAGGCTTTGGTTTCAATTAATTTAGATTTAGTTTTGATTTTGGCCAACTTGAACCTTTAGGTCAATTTGGGCTATGTAGGTCGATTGGGTTCAATTGGGACCAATCATGGCTTTGGTCAAGTTCAACAATCAATTTGAAATGAACTTGAGTCATTAGTTGCAATCAGTTTGGTTTATATTTTAATTTTACCCAATTTGGTCTTTTAGGTCAATTTGGGTCAACTTGGGTCAAGAGGGACAATTGGGTTTGGTTTGAATCAATTGAAGGTCAAGTCATATTCAAATATTGATTTTGATTTGGTATGAATCATTGATTTGAAGGGATTTGGCTTATGTTGTAGTTTGGCTAGTTTGGGTTCACATTGGTTAAGGGGTTGACTTGGTCAAATGACCAAGTTTACTTGGTTTGACCCAATTTGTGATAATTGATCAACCTAGGGTGATCAACAATCATGATGGGAGGTTTTGATCGGCTTTGTTCAATCCAATTTGGGTAGGATTAGAACTTGGCTCAAATAGATTAAATTGACCACTTTGGGTCAAGTTGTCCAATTAGGTTTAGTTGGCTTAATTTTTGGTTGAGTTTGATTTAGTTGAGTTTATATATGGATTTGGGATTGATATATAAATTCAATTGTAATTGTCTTAGGTTCAAATGGGTTTTGATGCATTTGAATATTTCAATTCAAAAGGGTTAAGTTGGGTTTGACATGGGTTGATTTTGATTTGGCTTGATTATTGTAGATTTAATTTATTTGTGAATATGATTGAAGGTATGATTGATTCATTAGATAATTAATTGAATTTGGGTTTTGGAATGATGAAATTTGGCTAAGTCCATAGAGTTGGGTCATGTGGCTTAGGTTTGGATTTTAATTTGGTTTGATTTAGTTTTGATGATTTAAATATATATAATTCATTTCAATTTGTGATGATTGAAAATCTGATTGATTTATAAGAAAATCAATTGAGTTTGACTTGATTTGGATTAAGATTTGGTTAAGTCCATGGGATAGGTCATATGGCTTAAGAAGGGTTTTGATTTAATTTTATTTAGTTTGATTTAGTTTTGATCATTTGAATGTAGATTTGATTTATATTTAGGAAGATGATTGAAGATATAAATTGATTAAGAGAAAATCAATTTATTTTGGATTGATTTGGATTAGGATTTAGCTAAGTCTATGGGAGAGGTCATATGGCTTAGAAATGGTTTCAAGTTTGGATTTGGTCATGGGCTTCAATCATTTGGTTTTTAAATTTGGGTTTGGATTTGGATTTTAATTTGATGTTTGAATTGAACTTGAGGTTTCATTTTAGAAGGTGAACATGGATTGGATTTGGGTTGTAGGGTAGGTGGCTTATCCTAATCCCTAAGGCATAACTTAATCCTATGGTTAACCCTTCTAAGTCCTTAGACTTAGTGTTTAATTGTTAGAAGTGTCTTATGTATAGAGAAGTCATAGTGTCTAGAAGCCTCCTAAGTCTAAGATGGGAAAATTGAATTGTACTCCAAAAGTGAGTTCAACAAGCCTTATGCTCTATAGTGTTGCCCTTGAAGATAAATGATTGGAAGACCGAAGCCAAGTTTCACATTATATACTCGGATACATCTTTCAATGCTTTGCTTGGGAAACCATGGATACATAAGAACAACATAGTTCCATTCCTTCTACATTAATGTATGAAGTTTGTGAGGCTGAGATCATCTACTGTGTTAAAAGAGATCTCAACCCATTTACAGTTCATGAGGTTGGTATATATGAGGATGCGGCTTACTACCTACCTCAAATTCGCAAGTCTATTCTCACGAACTTGGCCAAAGTTTAAAAATAAAAGAAAAAGGAAATGAAAAACAAAGAGAAAAAGAAAAATAGAAGAAAAGAGATTATGAAAAAGAAAATAAAAGGGAGCGAAAAAAGGGTTTAGGGTTTAGGGTTTAAGGTTAAAGTTTTAAGCATTAGGGTTTAGGGTTTAGGGTAAGCTTAGGTTTAGGGTTTAAGGTTAAAAGTTATGGTTTAGGGTTTAGGGTTTTAGGTTTTGGTTTATGGTCTTTTAGGTTTAGGGTTTACGATTTTATGTTTAGGGTTTAGGGTTTACGATTGTAAGTTTACGATTTAGGTTTTATGGTTAGTTTTTGGGTTTTGGGTTTAGGATTTAGGGTTTATGGTTTTCTTTAGATTTAGTGAACCGATAGGTTTACATTTTTATTTAGTTTTTATTTTATTTTATTTTAGGTATATTTTTTATTTACGATTAGTTTTTATTTTATTTATGTTTTTTATTCTTAAGTTTATTTTATTTTATTTAGGTTTAGGTTTTTTTATTTATTTTATTTTTAGATTTTATTTTATTTAGGTTTAGTTTTTTTTTGGTTTTCAAGGTTTAGGGTTTAGGGTTTTGTGTTTAGGCTTTAGGGTTTAAGGTTTTTAGGGTTTAGGGTTTAGGGTTAGCTTAGGGTTTAGGGTTTAGTGGTTTTTATGGTTTAGTGTTTAGGGTTGAAGGTTTAGGGTTTAGGTTTACTTTAGGGTTTAGTGTTTAGGGTTTAGGGTTTAGGGTTAGTTTAGGGTTTAGGGTTTAAGGAGTTATGGTTTAGGGTTTAAGGTTTAGGGTTTAAGGTTAGGGTTAGGGTTTAGGGTTTAAGCAATAAGGTTTAGGGTTTAGTGTTTAGGGTTAGCTTAGGGTTTATGGTTTTTTAGGGTTTGGGGTTTAGGGTAGTAGGTTTAGGGTTTATGGTTTACTGTAAGTTTTTGGGTTTAGGGTTTAGGGTTTATTTTTTTTAATTTAAATAAATTGGCACGTTTACATTTAGTGTTTAAGTTTTTTTTAATTAAGTAAATCGGTATGTTTAAGTTTAGGGTTTAGATTTTGATTTAGTTTTTATTTTATTTTATTTTAGTTTTTTAAGTTTATTTAATTTTTATTTTACATTTTATTTTTATTTTATTTTGGTTTCTTATTCTTAGGTTTATTTTATTTTATTTAGGTTAAGGTTTTTTTATTTATTTTATTTTTAAGTTTTATTTTCTTTAGGTTTAGCTTTTTAGGTTTTTAGGGTTTATGGTTTAGGGTTTAGGGTTTAGTGTTTATTGTTTTAGGGTGTAGGGTTAGTGTTTAGGGTTTAGGATTTATGGTTTAGTGTTTAGGCTTTAGGATTTAGGGTTTTTAGGGTTTAAGATTTAGGGTTAGATTAAGGTTTAGGGTTTTATAGTTAAAACTTTTAGGGTTTATGTTTAGGGTTTAGAATTTAGGGTTGTAGGTTTAAGGTTTTAAAAGCAGGTTTATAGTTTTAGACATCTTGATTTAGAACTTAGGATTTAAAGTTTTTTAGGGTTTAGGGTTTAGGGTTTAGAATTGTAAGTTTAGGGTTGTAGGTTTAGCGTTTAGGGTTTAGGGTTAGTTTTAGGGTTTAAGGTTTAAGGTTTAGGATTTAGGGTTTATGATTTAGGGTTTAGGGTTTTTTTAAATTTTAAATTAAGTATACAAGCAGGTTTAGGTTTATTTAGTTTATTATTTATTTGTTTTAGTTTTTTTATTTTATTAATTTTATTTAGGTTTATTTTTAATTTTTATTCAGGTTAGTTTATTGATTTTAGGTTTATTTATTTTTGTTTAGGTTTTTTATTTTAGTTTATTTTTTAGGTTTATATTTAGATTGAGTTTTATTTTTATTTTAATTTTTAGGTTTAAGTTTTATTTATTTATTTTGGTTAGGTTTAGGTTTTAATTTTATTTTTGTAGGTTTAGGTTTAAGCTTTTATTTTAGGTTTATTTTTAGGTTTTATTTTTTAGTTTAGGTATAGGTTTATTTTTAGTTTATTTTATTTTATTTAGGGTTTAGTTTTAGGTTTAGGTTTAGTATATTTTAGGATTAGGTTTTGGTTTTATTTATTTTAGTTTTATTTATTTTTAAGTTTATTTATTTTAGTTTATTTTATTTTATTTAGTTTAGGCTTATTTTTTTTAGTTTAGGGTTTAGGTTTTATTTTTTATTTATTTTTAGGCTTTATTTTTATGTTTATATTTTAGGTTTAAGTTTTTATTTTATTTTAATTTTATTTTATTTTATTTTTATTTTATTTTTATCTTACATTTTTTAATTTTATTAAGATTTTTTATTCCTACATTTATTTTATTTTATTATTTAGTTTATGTTTTTCTTCATTTATTTTAGTTTATTATTATTTTTTATTTTATTTTATTTTTAGGTTTATTTTTAGGTTTTAGTTTATGTTTATATTTTATTTTAGTTTACTATTTTATTTAGGTTTAGGTTTTTTTTAATTATATTTTTAGGTTTTATTTAGTTTAAGTTTAGGTTTTAAGGTTTTTAGTTGGGGTTCAGAGTTTAGGGTTTACAGTTTAGGGTTTTAGGGTTTAGGGTTTTAGGATTTAGTGTTCAGGGTTAAGGTTTAGGGTTTAGGGTTTAGTGTTTAAGCTTTATGGTTTAGGGGTTTTAGGGTTTAGGGTTTAGGGTTAGCTTGGGTCAGGTTGATTTAGAGTTTAGAGTTTAGGTTTAAGGTTTAAACTTTATAGTTTCAGGGTTTAAGGTTTAAGTTTCAGGTTTAGGTTGATTTAGGGTTTAGGGTATAGGGTTTAGGTTTCTGATTTTGGGTTAGGGGTTAGGAAGGTATATAGGTTTTAGGTTTAGGTTTGGAAGTTTAGGTTTAATGTTTAGGTTGATTTTAGGTTTAGGGTCAGTAAGTGTAGGGTTAGGTTTAGGTTTAGGTTGATTTAAGTTTAGATTTAAAGTTTAGGGTTTAAGTTTAGATTTAGGTTAGGGTTAGGGTTTTAGTTTAGGGTTTTGGATTTAGGGTTTATTAGGTTTAGGGTTTAAAGTTTAGTGTTCTAAATTAAATCATCAGTAGTTTAGGTGTTAGTTTTTTTATTTTTTTTTTACTATTTAGGTTTATTTTATTTTAGTTTATTTTAGTTATTATTTATTTTATTTTTTTTTTTATTTAGGTTTAGTGTTTAGTTTAGGTTTTTTATTTCATTTTATTTTATTTAGGTTTAGGTTTATTTATTTATTTTATTTTTTTGTTTTTAGGGTTTAAGGTTTAGGGTTTAGGGTTTAGGGTATAGGGTGTAGGGTTTTATCTTTTAGGGTTTTAGGGTTTATGGTTAGGGTTTAGGGTTTCAAGTTTAGGGTTTAGTGTTTAGGCATTAGGGTTTAGGTTTTTAGGGTTTAGAGCTTAGGGTTTAGAGTTGTAGGTTTAGTATTTAGGCTTTAGGCTTTAGGATTTAGTATTTAGGGATTAGGGTTTAGGATTTATTTTTAGATTAAGTATATCAGTAGGTTTAGATGTATTTAGTTTAATTTTTATTTATTTTTGTTTTTATATTTTTTTATTTAGGTTTATTTTTTTATTTTTACTTAGTTTTAGTTTATTTATTTTAGTTTAGGTTTTTTATTTTAGTTCATTTTTTAGGTTTAGGTTTAGGTTTATGTTTTTTTTTAAATTTTATTTTTTAGGTTTAGGTTTAATTTTATTATTTTTAGGTTTAGAGTTAGGTTTTTATTTTTTTAGGCATAGGTTTTAGGTTTTTATTTTATGTATATTTTTAGGTTTTATTTTTTAGATTAGGTTTAGGTTAATTTTTAGTTTATTTTATTTTAATTAGTTTAGGGATTGGGTTGTTTATTTCAGGTTTATTTTTAGTTTATTTTATTTTATTTAGTTTAGGATTTAGGTTTAGTTTATTTTTGGTTTTATTTTTTTTATTTTAGGTTTAGGTTTATTTTATTTTGTTTAATTTAGGTTTAGATTTTTTTTTAAGTTTAGGGTTTAGGTTTTATTTCTTATTTATTTTTAGGTTTTTTTTTAGATTTAGATTTTTATTTAGTTTTTATTTTATTATATTTTAGGTTTGTTTTGTTTTTAGTTTTTATTTTATTTAGGATTTTTATTTTTAGGTTTATTTTATTTTTATTTCTCATTAGGTTTTTGTTTATTTTATTTTACTTAAGTTTTTTATTTTTATTTTATTTTATTTTTAGGTTTAGGTTTAGGTTTGGGTTCAGGTTTAAGTTTATGTTTTAGTTTAGTTTTTATTTTATTTTATTTTATTTAGGTTTAGGTTTATTTATTTATTTTATTTTGAGGTTTTATTTAGTTTAGGTTTAGGTTTTTAAGTTTTTAGGGTTTAGGGATTAGGGTTTTGGGTTTAGGGTTTAAGGTTTAAGGTTTGATTTTTTTAAAGGAAATTAGTGATATTTTATTGCCACAAAGAAAATGTACAAAGTCCTTAAAGGGTGTAAATCTCTATGCTAATGCTCAAAGAGCTAAAATATGTCCTAAAGAGATAAACCTCCTAACTACTGCAATAATTAAGTAAAGAAAGAAAAAGATAAAATTTTAATAAACAACAAATGAAAATCCATGTAAGTAGTAGCCAACTTCATCTGGTTCTTTTGATGCCAACAAGATCCACCTAAAAGAGTCTTCTAGCTTGTAAAAGAAATCTGCAACATACATTTGGAAGAATGAATACTCTTAATCAAGAATAAAGAGTAAGAGCAGATAAAAGGAGTAAAGTAAAGTAAAAGCTCAGGCTCAGTTACAAGCATCTCAACGAGCAACATTATATGTAAGCATCCAAACTTTAGGAGAAGGATTATAATTACATATAGCGTTACTAGCCAAAAGAAGAAAGAGTGGGAAACATTAAGGCCATCAATGCCAGAATACCTCATTTCACACATTATCCAAAGACGGTCCTCCACCAAGCCTACAAAATCCTCAAAATAGCAAATATAGCAGCCAAGCACCAAGCCACCAGAATAATCAAGCTTAATAAGAAAACTAGGCAATCAACCCGTATAGATGGTAGCAAAATAGTATGAGCACCACCAAAGCCTCGGCCAAAAAGGAATAACTAATTCAAGAGGAGCAAGAATCATGACATGGGTGACAACACTAAAAAGAGACAACACAAGAGCAAAAAGGAAAACCATAAGTGCTCAAATCCTTCATCCACCAAATAGAAAAACCCAGCCTAACATCAAGAGGGGTGGGGAGCAAGGCTGCCATTCAAGCAGGAAAAGGGTGTTCTGCTGCAGTCAAGAGAGTTGAGACCAAGTAAGGGAAACTAGAAGAAAATAATCATAGAAAGATAACCAGCAGGTTCCCAGAGCAGTCACCAAAGGAGCAGGAAAAAATAGCCAAAGCAGCCACTACTCTAACCAGTCCAGCTAGCCAAAACAACCAGTCCAACCAGCCATCCAACAAATCCTCCTAGCCAACCACCAGTAGCCAAGGCCCAATAATGGCCATATAACAGCCGTCAAACCACCATTTCAGAATGATACCCAAACCCAAAGCCACAGTAGTACAAGAGGAGGTTTGACACATAACCAAAAGAATCCAAACATAAATAATCAAACCAACCACCAACCCCTAGTCAACAAAATAGAGCAAATAACAGTTTTCCATCCACCTCCACCATGCTAAAATCAAGCCAGAGATAAATCACCTAGAACAACCATCACGCCTTAATCAAGCAAACATTGTCAGCCAACCCAGTTAGCCAACCAAGCCACATAATCAACCATTACAGCAGTAGATATAGTAGGTTTGTAGGCAGGACAAAAAATAGACAAAATCCATACATAAATAAATTCCTACAGCTCCCAAAGCCACAACCTAGAAGAAGGAAATAGGAAACAACCAAGGGTTAAAGTTGGTAAAATCCCAGCTAGACAATTAGCAACCACCAAGCTGAAAAAACCAAAACACCACAAGTTGCACTAACACAAATCATCAAGGAGCAACAACTAGGCTAGAATAAAAATAAGAGTTGAAAAACAAAACCCCAAAGAGGTAAAATTAGAAGTTCACCACAACCCAAATAGGGTTTAATAAGGCCAAAACAAAAAGAAAAGATCATCAAAAAATAATGATAAAACTAATCTAAGAATTTATAATATGAGATAAGGCAATTCTATATTATCCAGATTAACTAAAGCTCTTAATAATTTAGGCAAAGTTTGGTTAGTTAAATAAAGTTAACTCAATCAAGTTGGCACCAAAATTAAGTAAATAATCATCACAAGCATTACCTTGATAAAGGATGTGGGAAATTTGAAAATAAACTTAAGAAAGCAAAATTTTTGTATGATCAAGAAAATAAAATAATTCAGCATCCCCATTTCTATTATAATTAAGGAAATAAAGAAGCAAGAGCATCAACTTCAATCCAGATGTTGAGGAAACCTCCATTCAAATAAATTTCAATTGCTTTATTAATAGCCATAAGCTCGGCAAAGAGAATAGATCAGGCTTTGAGAGGGTAGGCAAAAGCACAGATGTCAGTACCTTTATATTAGCTAAGGATACTACCACAACCATATTTATTGGAAGCAACAGAACCATTAGTATTAACTTTAATCACATTATCATTAGGTTTTATCTAATGGATAATTCTAGCACCTTTCTGAGAGTCAAGATTAGGCAGAATGATACCCAATTTTTCAGCCACAAATTTATAACCTCTAAAATGAATCATACTAATAAGATTGACATTAAAAAGAGCATGAATTTTTTCTCTAGTTCTAGCCAGGATCTTTTTTATGTTTCATAGGAATACCATGATATTCAACATCATTTTTATCCATCCAGATGAACCAGATAAGGGTAATAGCAATTAAAACTTTTATATGACCTTTCACAGTGTTGTTGAAATAGGCTTCAAAAAGTTGATATAAAGAAAAGGAACCATGAAAATAGTTGGAATTAAATAAATCATCATACCAAAACCATAATTTTGAAGCAATATCACCATTTATAAAGACATGATTTACATTTTCAATATGAAAGCAACAATATCACTTTGAAGGTAAATAAAACCCTTTAGTCTAGAGTGAAGAGTCCAAAGAAATATAATTATTCAAAATCCTCCAAGCTAAAATTGAATAAGAAATGGTAATGATATTGTTCCAAATTATAATAAAAACATTACAAGGGTGTTGTTTATCTCTAATAAAGTTCTTAACCTCTTTAAGAACAAAATCACCATTATGAGAAAGTTTAAAAGAATTTGATCAGTTTGCTAATGGGAATATTTCTAAAGTTGTCAAAAAGAGAAATACAGATATAATTCTCAAGTTTATTTTAATTTTGATTGTTATTGAGCCAAAAAGAATTAACTTTGATTGTAGTAGTATAGTGGGTGCATAATTGGGTGTCAATCGAACCATTGCCAATCAAATTGTCTTGCCAAAAGAAGGAAGAAGTTGACTGGATACCCCAAGATATTAATGATCCAACAACCCATTTAATGTAAGAAAGCCTTTTCCAAATTGGAGAGTCACCAACTTTATTAGCATAATTAAGAGGGTGTTTTCCTTGACAATATTGTTTCATCATAAAATTAGCCCAAAGATTATCATTCTTTCTAAAATTCCACCATAGTTTAGGAGAGAAAGCAATGATAGCTTCACAAATAGGTTTTCAACCAAGAGCACCATCACCCAAAAGACCACAACATTTATGCCAAAATGTCCAATGCATTCTTTTGACAGGATTATTAGAGCCCCAAAAAAATTTGTTAAGCAAATGATCAATTCTAATAAGAGTAAGATTAGTGGGAATAATTGTTTGAATCAAATAAAGAGGCATAGAGTTGAAAGTGCTTTTAAGGATAGTGAGCCTACCGCCAAAGGATAGTAAATGGAATTCCCAAACAAATATTTTATTTGTAATTTTTTGAATTCACTCATCAAAAAGGTGGGAACATTTCAGGCCTTTAAAAAGTAGAGCACCCAAGTACTTAAGAGGTAAGTGTTGATGTCTAAAATTTGTGATATGAAGGATTTGATTGATTTTATTATTGGAGATACTAGAGGATGTGATAAAATAGCTTTTGTTATTATTGAACGAAAGGCCACTTTCTCTACCAAATTTATTTAAAAAATTCTTAAGATGCTTGATGTGATGAGCATTGCAGAAAATAATGAAATCATCGGCAAAACTTAGATGGGAAATAGGGAGACCTCTAATAGTTCTATAGTACATACTAGGATTTTTTAAGAATAAATCATTGATGCTCCTAGATAAGTACTCAATAGTAATAATAAATAAAGCTGGAGATAAGGGATCCCCTTGTCTTAAGCCATGGGAAAAGGGAAAGAAACCCAAGGCTTCTCCTTTAAGAAAAATCAAAAACCTGGCATTATTAATATAATTTTAAATAAGAAGAGTTAATTTTTTAGAAAACCCAAATAAATTTAGAATATGAGAAAGGAAATCCCAAGAGATGTTATTAAAGGCTTTGGTAATATATAATTTGAAAAGAATGTTGCCCCCTTTAGTCTTGGCATCATGATCATGAATTAATTATTGGGCAAGTAAAATATTGTTAGAAAATAGATCTACCTCTCACGAAACCAGTTTGGCTTAGAGAGATAATTCTATTGAGTAAAGGACTATGTCTATTTGTAAGGATATTGGAAATCAGTTGTTTGAAAAAGGTGCAAAGATTAATAGGTCTAAAATCACTCCAAAAGTCTGGGTTATCCTTTTTAGGTATGAGAATAATAAAAGTACTAGAAAAATATCTGGGAAAAGGATTAGCATAAAGAAAATCAATCACTGCCTCAATCAAATCATTCTTAATGATAAACTAGCATTTCTGAAAAAATTGAGTAGTGAAACCCGTCGGACTAGCAACCGAATCAAAATTCATGCTATTAAGAAATTTAAAATTTTTATCTTCATTAGGCATGATGGTAAACAAATCATTATCATCATTATTAATAATAGAAGGAATCAAGTATGATTTGGAAATTGCTTCAAAAGGGCAATTCTTATTAAGCATATTTCTAAAGTAATCAATCATTGAATCCTTAATATCATTTTTTCCATAATCCAATCACCATTTTCATTTTTAATTTTTAGAATATTATTCAAGGATCCCTTTTTATTAACAGAAGCAAGGAAATACCTAGTATTCCTGTCACCATCTGCAATATGTTTACTAGCAACTTTTTGGCAGCAATAAGTCTGTTCCATTATTTAGAAATTGATAAGTTTATCTTTAGCCTCAGTTAACTCTATAAGCTTAAGAGGATCAGACATAACAGAGATTTAAAGATCACAAACCAACATTGCCATGTCTTTAATATTAGCAAAAAGGTTTTTAAAATAATGCTTGTTCCACCAACCAAAATTTTGTTTGTCTTTTATGTTTAAACCAAAGTCTATTCATCCCCGTAAATGAATTATCAGGATGTAAAGGGGCCTTCCAATTTTTAGCAACAACATGAATGAAATCAGTATAATGAATCCACATGTTCTGGAATCTAAAAGGAGAGTATTATTAAGTCTATTAGAATTATCTTTAACAGAAACCAGAAGAGGAGCATGATCAGACAAGGTTCTGCTAAAATGATTAATAGAAGTAATAGGCCATTGAGTAATCTAGTGAGTATTAAAAAGAATTCTGTCCAACTTTTTCCAAAGTCTAGAGTTTTTCCAAGTGTAATTAGAACTCTTAAAGCCAATATCAACCAAATTGCAATCAAGGATCATATTGAAAAATTCTTCCATAGAATGTTGGGAGAGCAACCACCACTCCATTTAGAAGAAAAAAGACTAGTATTGAAATCACCACACATAAACCAAAGTTAGTTGACCGAGGTAGCAAAATTACTCAAATTATCCCAAAGGAGATTTTGACTAAATCTATAATAGGATGCTTCAACAAAAGAGCCCAAAACACAATAGTCACCATAAAAAATTTGTGGATTAACAACTTGTTGAAAATCATCAATAATAGAAACATCAACGAAATTATTCCAAAAACACCAGATCATATTACTAACATTAGAGTAAAATTTATTAAAGCTGGTCATTCTAGCAACATGGTTTATTTTATTAGCATGAATAAGAGGTTCCAAAATAATCAGTAAAGAAATATTATAGATGCGACAAAAATTTCTAATACGATTGTGAATAGAGAGGGTACCAATCCCTCTAACATTCCAAACAAGAAAATTAATCATAATAAAAAGAAAAGAGGGGGTGAGCAAGGGTTAATTAAGAGAGGAGTGGGAGGCCATAACCGATCTAGTGTTTTTGGTCAATTTGGGATGGTAATTTTTAACTCTTTTTTTTTGTTTTTAGCATGATAAGTTTGAAAACCATTTTCTTTTCTTCTAGAATCATCATCCGAGTAAGATTTAATAACATTGGTCAACAATTTAGGAGACACTTCCAAGTGTTTAGGGGGAAATTCACCCTCTTCCTAATCTAGAGTAAGTTAAAAAGTAGGATTAACATGAATATCAAGATTTGAAATGAGAGACGGTGATGATTTTGAACCATTTAAAGTACAAATAGTTAAATCTGGATCAAAAATATTTTCAACATGCTCGACATCATTTAAATCCTCACTGAAAACTTCATTTTCATCGATCAAAGCTAGCATAGATGTAGGGATAGAATCAGAAGAAATAGAATCATCATCCTATAATTTTGAAAATTTTTTATTCTTTGCATTAGAAATGTTTAACTTTAAAGAAGAGATAAAAGGTAATTCAACCTTCCCATTCTAAAAATCAGTCGAAGCCATATCAATAGTAGGAGCCAAAAATTGGTTCAACAGGAATAACTTTGATATTCAATGAGTCAACCTCAATTGCATCCTTTAAACCATTCTTAGGATCCAAGGCTATTTTTTGAACATATATAGGGATCAGCTTATGACTAGGAGCAAGATTTTTTTGGGAGGATTTCACTTTTTTAAATGGGGATGGAGAATAAAACATTCTGAATGGTTGTGGCCATGATTTTTACAATGAAAACAAAAAACTAGAAGATTCTCCAATTCAACCCTTTGCTAATACCCATATTTTTCAGAGCCAATCCAGTCTTTCTTAGGATATTTTTCAGTTATGTATATTTCCACTAGGATCCAGGTATTGCTCGGTGGTAGCAATTGAGTTATAAAGGCCGACAAAAAAAGATAACAAAAGCACATGATGAGTAACAAATGGATGCACATATTAGGAAGAGATAACCACACAGGGACAATATGAGATTACTCCTTAATGTCAAAAAGGGGTGACCACTTCAATAAATGCATTTGACAGTTCAAGATGAAGTAAGAATGACGTGCAAAAATACATGAATAATCTAGATCATTAGAATGTTGTATCAAAATATGTCGAGGGTTAATAAGACCAATCAATAAGGCACCCTTTTGCTTAAGATTATGAAAAAAAAGGTGTGGATCTTATGCAAATATGGATGATGTAAAGAAAATTTTTTGACAAGAGAAAATTCAAAAGGTTTTACCAATAATTCAACTTCCACATCAAACTCATAACGGTTGGCAAACCACGAAAAGAGGTCGAAATGAGATTAATCGATCTAATAGAGTGAGAAGCCTTACCAAAGAGCACTTCCTTAAATGATTTAGTAGAAGATGATGCAATGCAGCTGCCAATCTCCAAAGTGTCGGATGCCCTAGTCAAAGCATCCAAAATTTAAGGTGGAGCCAAAAGAATCAAACTCACTGCAGCCATCATAAAGGATGAAGCATCACACAATTGGCCAAATGTCAATCAAGCTACAGAATTTGGTAGAAATTGAAGAAAAAATGTAGAGATCCCCGGTCGAGGATGCGACACCAAGATAGAATCAAGAATTACTAGAGAGAAAAGAGTGCTCATGGTGTGGGGTGGGGGTGGGGTAGTAGGTTTAGGCTTTCTGTTTAGGTTCAAGTTTAAGTTTAGGATTAGGTTTAGGTTTAAGATTAGTTTTAGGTTTAGGTTTAGAGTTTTATGGTTTAGGGTTTTAGGATTTGGGATTTAAGGTTTAGGGTTTAGGCTTTAGTGTTTAGTATTTAAGGTTTAGGGTTTTTAGGGTTTCAAGTTTAGGGTTTAGGGTTTAGGGTTTAGGGTTTAGGGTTTAGAGTTTTAGGGTTTAGGGTTTAGGGCTTAGGGTTTAGGGTTGTAGGTTTAGGGTTTAGAGTTTAAGGTTTAGGGTTAGTTTTGGGGATTAGGTTTAAGGTTAGAATTTTTTTATTTTTTATTTTTTAAAATTAAGTAGGTAGGTTTAAGTTTATTTAGTTTATTTTTTTATGTATTTTGGTTTTTTTATTTTATTTTAAGTTTATTTTTATTTTTTATTTAGTTTAGTTTATTAATTTTAGGTTTATTTATTTTAGTTTAGGTTTTATATTTTAGTTCATTTTTTAGGTTTAGGTTTAGGTTTGTTTTTTAGTTTAGTTTTATTCTTATTTAATTTTTTAGGTTTCAATTTTATTTTTTATTTTTAGGTTTAGGTTTAGGTTTTTATTTTATTTTCTTAGGTTTAGGTTTTAGGTTTTATTTTAGGTTTATTTTTAGGATTTATTTTTTTAGTTTATGTTTAAGTTTAATTTTAGGTTTTTATTTTGGTTTAGGTTAAAGTTTAAGTTTAGGTTTGGGCTTAGGGTTTTAGGGTTTAGGGTTTAGGGTTTAGGGTTTTGGGGTTTAGGGTTTTAATATTGAGGTTTTAGGATTTAGGGTTCATGGTTTTAGGGTTTAGGGTTATAGTTTTTTAGGGTTTAAGGTTTAGGGTTTTGGGTTTTGGGTTTAGGGTTTTTAGGGTTTCAAGTTTATTATTTAGGGTTTGGGGTTTAGGGTTTAGGGTTTCAGGTTTAGAGTTTTAGGGCTTAGGGTTTAGGGTTTATGGTTTAGGGTTGTAGGTTTAGGGTTTAGATTTTAGGGTTTAGGGTTAGTTTTAAAATAGGTTTTTGTAAAGCAGGTTTAGGTTTATTTAGTTTATTTTTTTATGTATTTTGGTTTATTTTATTTTTTATTTTGATTTAAGTTTAATTTTATTTTTTTATTTTGTTTGGTTTATTTATTTTAGGTTTATTTATTTTAGTATAGGTTTTTTATTTTAGTTTATTTTTTAGGTTTAGGTTTAGGTTTGTTTTTTAGTTTAGTTTTATTTTTAATTAATATTTTAGGTTTCAATTTTATTTTTTTCAGGTTTAGTTTTAGGTTTTTATTTTATTCTCTTAGGTTCAGGTTTTAGGTTTTATTTTAGGTTTATTTTTAGTTTTTATTTTTTAGTTTTGGTTTATGTTTATTTTTAGGATTTTATTTTTTTAGTTTAAGTTTCTTTTATTTATTTTAGGTTTTTTTAATTTAGGGTTTAGGATTTTGGGTTTAGGGTTGTAGATTTTAGGATTTAGGGTTTAGGGTTTAGGGTTTTAGGTTTCGAGTTTAGGGTTTAGGGTTTAAAGTTTTACGGTTTAGTATATTTGGTTTAGGGTTGTAGGTTTAGGATTTAGGGTTTAGAGTTTTTTTATTTGTTTTTATTTTATTTTTATTATTTTTAAATTAAGCAAACTAGTAGATTTAGGTTAATTTGGTTTATTTTCTTTATATTAGTTTATTTTATTTTTTATTTTTAGTTAGATTTATTTTATTTTTTATTTAGATTTATTTATTTATTTTATGTTTATTTATTTTAGTTTATATTTTAGGTTTAAGTTTAGGTTTATGGTTTTTTTAGTTTAGTTTTATTTTTATTTTATTTTTTAGTTTTAGGTTTTAATTCTCATTTTTTAGGTTTTGGTTTAGGTTTTTATTTTCTTTTTTTGGTTTAGGTTTTAGGTTTGTGTTTTAGGTTCATTTTTATGTATTACTTTTTTGTTTAGGTTTAGGTTTATTTTAAGTTTATTTTATTTTATTTAGTGTAGGTTTAGATTTAGGTTTAGCTTATTTTAGGTTTAGGTTTAGGTTTAGGTTTTATTTATTTTAATTTAGTTTATCTTAGTTTAGGTTTATTTTATTTTTATTTTAGGTTTAGGTTTTTTTTTTAGTTTAGGGTTTTGGTTTTTTTATTTTATTTATTTTTAGGTTTATTTTTTTGGGTTTAGGGTTTTATTTTATTTTATTTTAGGTTATTTTTATTTTTATTTTAGTTTTAGTTTTTATTTTATTTAGCTTTTCTATTTTTTAATTTAGTCTAGGTTATTATTTATTTTATTTTGGTTTAGTTCTTATTTTTTATTTTATTTCCTTTTTAGGTTTAGGTTTAGGTTTAGGTTTTAGTTTATGTTTTTAATTTATTTTATTTTTTCATTTTATTTTGGTTTAGGTTTTTTATTTATTTTATTTTTAGGTTTTAACTAGTTTATGTTTAAGTTTTTAGCTTTTCAAGGTTTAGGTTTAGGGTTTAGGTTTTAGGTTTTTATTCTTGTTTTATTTTTAAGTTTTAATTTTTTAGGTTAGGTTTAAATATATTTTTATTTTATTTTATTTTATTTGGTTTAGGTTTAGTTTATTTTAGGTTTAGGTTTAGGTTTTATTTATTTTAGTTTAGTTTATCTTAGTTTAGGTTTATTTTATTTTTATTTTAAGTTTTGATTTTTTTTTTAGTTTAGGGTTTAGGTTTTTCTTATTTTTATTTTTAGGTTTCTTTTTTTAGGTTTAGGTTTTATTTTATTTTATTTTAGGTTATTTTTATTTCTATTTTAGTTTTAGTTTTTATTTTATTTAGCTTTTAAATTCTTTTAATTTAGTTTAGGTCTTTATTTCTTTTATTTTAGTTTAGTTCTTATTTTTTATTTTATTTTCTTTTTTGGTTTTGGTTTAGGTTTAGGTTTTAATTTATGTTTTTAATTTATCTTATTTATTATTTTTAGTTTAGCTTATTTTTTTTTTATTTTATTTTTAGGTTTTAATTAGTTTATGTTTAAGTTTTTTAGCTTTTAAGGTTTAGGTTTAGGGTTTAGGTTTTAGGTTTTATTCTTGTTTTTTTTTTTAAGTTTTAATTTTTTAGGTTAGGTTTAAATATATTTTTATTTTATTTTATTTTATTTGGTTTAGGTTTAGTTTATTTTAGGTTTAGGTTTAGGTTTTATTTATTTTAGTTTAGTTTATCTTAGTTTAGGTTTATTTTATTTTTATTTTAAGTTTAGATTTTTTTTTTTAGTTTAGGGTTTAGGTTTTTCTTATTTTTATTTTTAGGTTTCTTTTTTTTAGGTTTAGGTTTTATTTTATTTTATTTTAGGCTATTTTTATTTCTATTTTAGTTTTAGTTTTTATTTTATTTAGCTTTTCAATTCTTTTAATTTAGTTTAGGTCTTTATTTCTTTTATTTTAGTTTAGTTCTTATTTTTTATTTTCTTTTCTTTTTTGGTATAGGTTTAGGTTTAGGTTTTAATTCATGTTTTTAATTTATCTTATTTATTATTTTTATTTTAGCTTAGGTATTTTTATTTATTTTATTTTTATGTTTTAATTAGTTTATGTTTAAGTTTTTAGCTTTTTAAGGTTTAGGTTTAGGGTTTAGGTTTTAGGTTTTTATTCTTGTTTTATTTTTAAGTTTTAATTTTTTAGGTTAGGTTTAAATATATTTTTATTTTATTTTATTTTATTTGGTTTAGGTTTAGTTTATTTTAGGTTTAGGTTTATGTTTTATTTATTTTAGTCTAGTTTATCTTAGTTTAGGTTTATTTTATTTTTATTTTAAGTTTAGATTTTTTTTTTAGTTTAGGGTTTAGGTTTTTCTTATTTTTATTTTTAGGCTTCTTTTTTTAGGTTTAGGTTTTATTTTATTTTATTTTAGGTTATTTTTATTTTTATTTTAGTTTTAGTTTTTATTTTATTTAGCTTTTCTATTCTTTTAATTTAGTTTAGGTCTTTATTTCTTTTATTTTAGTTTAGTTGTTATTTTTTATTTTATTTTCTTTTTTGGTTTAGGTTTAGGTTTAGGTTTTAATTTATGTTTTTAATTTATTTTATTTATTATTTTTATTTTGGCTTAGGTATTTTTATTTATTTTATTTTTAGGTTTTAATTAGTTTATGTTTAAGTTTTTAGCTTTTTAAGGTTTAGGATTTTGGGTTTCGGTTTTAGGTTTTTATTTTAGGATTATTTTTAGGTTTTAATTATTTATGTTTGGTTTAAGTATATTTTTAGTTTATTTTATTTTATTTGGTTTAGGTTTAGTTTATTTTAGGTTTAGGTTTAGGTTTTATTTATTTTAGTTTCATTTTAGGTTTAATTTATTTTGTTTAGTTTTATTTTTATTTTATGTTTAGTTTTTTTTTTAGTTTAGGGTTTGGGTTTTATTTTTAAAATATTTTTATGTTTAATTTTTAGGTTTATTTTTTAGGTTTAGGTCTATTTTATTTTTATGTTACGTTTAGTTTTTATTTTATCTAGATTTTTTATTATTCAGTTTATTTTATTTTTTTAAATTTTGTTTATATTTTTTTTATTTTATTTTAGTTTCTTTTTGAATTTTTTTATTTTTAGGTTTAGGTTAAGGTTTAGGTTATAGTTTAGGTTTTTATTTTATTTTATTTTATTTATATTTTATTTAGGTTTAGGTTTTCTTATTTATTTTATTTTTAGGTTTATAGGTTTTTAGGGTTTATGGTTTAGGGTTTAGGGTTTTTGGTTTTGGGTTTAGGGTTTAGGGTTTAGGGTTTTTGGTTTTTTAATTGTTTATTATTATTTTTATTATTTTTAAAATAAGTAAACTTGTAGGTTTAGGTTTATTTAGTTTATGTTTTTATGTATTTTGGTTTATTTTAGGGTTAGGGTTAGGGCTTAGGGTTTAGGGTTCATGGTTTAGGGTTTAGGGTTTTAGGGTTTAGGGTTTAGGGTTATGATTTAGGGATAAGTGTTTAAGATTTGTTTAGAGCTTTAAGTTTAAATTAGGGTTAGGTTAAGTTAGGGTTAAAGGGTTTATTCAGGTTTAGGGTTAGGTTGTTAGTTTAGTTAGTTTAGGTTATTTGTTTAAGTTTAGGGTTTTGTTTAGGTTTAAATTAAGTTTAGGGTTTTAAGGTTTAGTTTAGGTTTAGGATTAGTTAGAGTTTAGGGTTTAAGGTTAAGGTTGTTAGGTTAGGTTTAGGAGTTTAGTTTGTTTGGGATTTAGTGTTTAGGGTTTAGGGTTTAGGTTTAGGGTTTATTTTATTTAGGTTTAGGTTTTTTTATAAATTTTATTTTTTAGGTTTTATTTAATTCAAGTTTAGGTTTTTAGGTTTTTAGGTTTTTAGGGTTTAGTGTTTAGGGTTTAGGGTTTTAGGGTTTAAGGTTTAGGGTTAGGGATTAGGGATTAGGGTTTAGCGTTTACTATTTAGGCTATAAAGTTTAGGGTTTTTAGGGTTTAGGATTTATGGTTTAGGGTTTAGGATTTAGGGTTTTTAGGGTTTAGGGTTTATGGTTTAGGGTTTAAGGTTTAGGGTTAGCTTAGGGTTTATGTTTTTTTTTTTAAAATTAAGTAAAGCAGTGGGTTTAAGTTTATTTAGTTTATTTTTTTATTTATTTTACTTTATTTTAATTTTCGTTTTTATTTAGTTTAGTTTATTTATTTTTACTTTATTTATTTTAGTTTTGGTTTTTATTTTATTTTAATTTTTAGGTTTAGGTTTATGTTTAGGTTAATTTTTTTTAGTTGAGTTTTATTTTTATTTTATTTGTAAGGTTTAAGTTTTATTTTTTATTTTTTGGTTTAGGTTTTTATTTTATTTTTTTAGGTTTAGGTTTTAGGTTTTCATTTTAGGTTTATTTTTAGGTTTTATTTTATTGTTTAGATTTAATTTAGTTTTAGTTTATTTTAGGTTTAGGTTTAGGTTTAGGTTTTATTTATTTTAGTTTAGTTTATTTATAGATTAGGTTTAGGTTTATTTTATTTTGTTTATTTCATTTTTATTTTAGGTTTAGGTTTTTTTAGTTTAGGGTTTACATCTTTTTATTTATTTATTTATAGGTTTTATTTTTTAGGTTTAGAATTTTATTTTGTTGTTAGATTATTTTATTATAGGTTTATTTTATTTAGGTTTTTTATTCTTCAGTTTATTTTAAGTTTATTTTAGGTTTTACTTATTTTAGTTTAGTTTATTCTAGTTTAGGTTTAGGTTTATTTTATTTTGTTTATTTTAAGTTTAAGCTTTTTTTTAGTTTAAGTTTAGGTTTTATTTTTTATTTATTTTTATGTTTATTTTTTATGTTTAGGTTTTTATTTAAGTTTTAGTTTATTTCTATTTTACATTTAGGTTTTATTTTATTTAAGTTTTTTATTTTTAGGTTTATTTTATTTTTTCGTTTATTTTAGGTTTTTATTTAATTTATTTTAATTTAGTTTCTATTTTTTATTTAATTTTATTTTTAGGTTTAGGTTTAGGTTTAGGTTTTAGTTTAGGTTTTTATTTTATTTTATTTTATTATTTAGGCTTAGTTTTTCTTTCATTATTTTATTTTTAGTTTTTATTTAGTTTTGGTTTAAGTTTTTTGGTTTCTAGGGTTTCGGGCTTAAGGTTTAGGGTTTAGGGTTTAAGGTATGGGGTTTAGGGCTTAGGGTTTAGGGATGTAGGTTTTAGGGTTTTGAGTTTATGATTTAAAATTTTGGGTTTAGGGATTAGGGTTTTAGCGCTTACAGTTTAGGGTTTAGGGTTTAAGGTTTAGGGTATAGGATTTTAGGGTTTAGGGACTAGGGTTTAGGGTATAGGGTTTAGGGTTTAAGGATAGTATTAGGGTTTGGATTTTTTTTCTCTTTTTTTTTTATTTTCTAAATTAAGTAAACTATTAGGTTTATGTTTATTTATTTTATTTTTTTATTTATTTTTGTTTAGTTTATTTTTATTTTTATTTAGGTTTATTTTAAGTTTTATTTAGTTTAGTTTATTTATTATAGTTTAGGTTATTTATTTTAGTTTACTTTTAAAGTTTAGGTTTAGGTTTAGGTTTATTTTTTAGTTTAGTTTTATTTTTATTTAATTTTTTAGGTTTACATTTTATTTTTTATTTTTAGGCTAACATTTATGCTTTTATATTATCTTTATAAGTTTAGGTTTTAGGTTTTTATTTTAGGTTTATTTTTAAGTTTTATTTTTTAGTTTAGCTTTTGGTTTATTTTTAGTTTATTTTATTTTATTTTGTTTAGGTTTACTTTTAAGCTTAGTTTATTTCAAGTTTAGGTTTAGGTTTTATTTATTTTAGTTTAGTTTATTTTAGTTTAGATTTTGGTTTAATTTATTTTTATTTTTGGTTTAGGTTTTTTTTAGTTTATAGTTTAGGATTTATTTTTATTTATTTTTAAGTTTTATTTTTAGTTTTTTTATTAGGTTTACATTTTATTTTATTTTATTTTAGATTTATTTTACTTATATTTCAGGTTTAGTTTTTAGTTTATTTAGATTTTTTATTTTTTAGTTTAGTTTAGGTTTTTATTTATTTTATTTTACTTTGGTTTTTATTTTTTTTATTTTATTTTCTTTTTAAATTTATGTTTAGGTTTAGGTTTTAATTTAAGTTTTTATTTTTTTTAAATTTTTTATTATATTTTGGTTTAGGTTTTTTATTTATTTTATTTTTATGTTTTGTTAAGTTTATGTTTAAGTTTTTAGCTTTTTAGGGATTACAATTTAAGGTTTAGGGTTTGGGGTTTATGGTTTAGGGTTTAGGGTTTACGGTTTAGGGTTTAGGTTTTAGGGTTTAGGATTTAGGGTTTAAGGTTAAGGGTTTTAGGGTTTATGGCTTAGGGTTTATGGTTTAGGGGTTTTAGGGTTTAGCGTTTACATTTTAGGTTTAGGGTTTAGGTTTTAATTTAGGGTTTTGTGTTTTATGTTTTTTTTAAACATAGAATAAATTTAGATTCAACATTTCTTCTTTTTGATTTCATCAAATAGGTAACAACCAAGTTTTCTATGACATAAGCGAAGACATAGATAAAAAATGAGCACTCATAGAGAAAATTAAAAATCCTAAATATCTAGAACCATCTCTATTATAAAGATACAGTTCCATGCGGAAGATCGATCGATTCTTGAGTTTCTCCAGATTCCCATCGACCACCACGGCCCCTCAGTAGTGGGATCCACCATCATATCTCCGATCTCTGCCTCCACCACCACCGTTGTAACCTTCACTCCTTCCACCTCCATAACCACCACTACTCGGACCACCTCCATATCCACGGCAACTCTAGATCCCCACCATCATTTGATAATGTGCCTTGCTGCTAGATCTAGACTGAGCTTGGTTGATAGTGATGTTCTTGCCAACAAGGTTCTCTCCATTCTTAGGGTTTAGGTTTAGGTTTATTTAGTTTTAGGGTTTAGGTTTAATTTTTTATTTATTTAGTTACTTTAGGGTTAGGTTTAGGGTTTGGGGTTTAAGGTTTAGGGTTTAGGGTTAGGGTTTAGGGTTTAGGGTTTAGGGTTAGTGTTTAGGGTTAGGGTTTAGGGTTTTTTAAGGTTGTTGATTTAGGGTTTAGGGTTTGGGGTATAGGCTTCATGATTTAGGGTTTATAGTTTTTTTTTTAAATTAAGTAAACTGATAGGTTTAGCTTTATTTAATTTATCTAGTTTATT
This sequence comes from Cymbidium sinense, assembly GCA_021442155.1. Taxonomy (NCBI): domain Eukaryota; kingdom Viridiplantae; phylum Streptophyta; class Magnoliopsida; order Asparagales; family Orchidaceae; genus Cymbidium; species Cymbidium sinense. Next base: position 5,845,881 of record CM038220.1, on the reverse strand, counting down.
TTTCATTTATTTTAATTTATTTTATTTTTTATTTTTATTTTGATTTATTTTTATTCAGTTTAGCTTATTTATTTTAATTTAGGTTTTGTATTTTTATTTATTTTTTTAGGTGTAGGTTTAGGTTTAGGTTTATTTTTCAATTTAGTTTTATTTTTGTTTTATTTTGTATATTTCAATTTTATCTTTTATTTTTAGGTTTATGTTTAGGTTTTTATTTTATTTTTTTAGGTTTAGGTTTTAGGTTTTTATTTTAGGTTTATTTTTAGGTTTTATTTTTTAGTTTTGGTTTAGGTTCATTTTTTGTTTATTTTATTTTTTTTAGTTTGTATTTTAATTTAGGTTTAGTTTATTTTAGGTTTAGGTTTAGGTTTTATTTATTTTAGTTTAGGTTTAGGTTTATTTTATTTTTATTTTAGGTTTAGGTTTTTTTTTTAGTTTAGGGTTTAGGTTTTTTTTATTTATTGTTAGGTTTTATTTTTTAGGTTTAGGTTTTTATTTTATGTTTATTTATGTTTATTTTATTTTCATTTTAGGTTTAGTTTTTATTTTATTTATGTTTTTTATTTTTTAATTTAGTTTAAGTTTATATTTATTTTAGTTTAGTTTTGTTTTTCTATTTTTAAGTTTAGGTTTATGTTTCAATTTATGTTTTTATTATATTTTATTATTTTATTTTATTTTAGATTAGGTTTTTTTATTTATTTTATTTTTAGTTTTTATTTAGTTTAGGTTTAGGTTTTTAGCTTTTTTTAAGATTTAGGGTTTAAGGTTTAAGATTTAAGGTTAGTTTAGGGTTAAGTGTTTGAGGTTTTGGGTTTGGATTTAGGGTTTAGGGTTTAGGGTTTTAGGGTTTAGGTTTTTGGGTTTTGGGTTTTGGGTTTTGGAATTAGGGTTTAGGGTTTAAGGTTGTATTTTTTAGGGTTCAGGGCTTAGGGTTTAAGGTTTAGGGTTTAGGCTTTTAGGGTTTAGAGTTTATGTTTTAGGGTTTAGGGTTTAGGATCAGAGTTTTATTTATTTATTTAGGATTTAGGGTTTAGATTTAGTTTAGTGTTTAGGGTTATATGTTTAGGGTTTAGGGTTTAGGATTTAGGGTTTATGGTTTTTTCTTTAAATTAAGCAAACTTATAGATTTAAGTTTATTTTGTTTATTTTTTTATTTATTTTTATTTAATTTATTTAATTTAGGTTTATTTTTTAGGTTTAGGTTTTTATTCATTTTTTAGTTTAGTTTTATTTTTATTTTATTTTATAGGTTCAAATTTTTTTTATGGTTTAGATTAAGGTTTTTATTTCAATTTTTTTAGGTTTAGGTTTTTGGTTTTTATTTTAGGTTCATTTTTAGGTTTTATTTTTTAGTTTAGGTTTAGGTTTATTTTTTATTTATTTCATTTTATTTAGTTTAGGTTTAGGTTTAGTTTAATTTAGGTTTAGGTTTAGGTGTTATTTATTTTTATTTAGTTTATTTTAGTTTAGGTTTAGGTTTAGGTTTTTTTTATTTTATGGTTTAAGTTTTATTTTTATTTATTTTCATGTTTTATTTTTAGGTTTAGGTTTTTATTTAGTTTTTATTTTATTTTATTTTAGGTTTATTTTTTTATCTTACATTTAGTTTTTATTTTATTTAGGTTTTCTATTTTTAAGTTTATTTTTTTTAATTTAGTTTAGGTTTCTATTTATTTTATTTTAGTTTAGTTTTTATTATTTTATTTTATTTTATTTTTAATTTTAAGTTTAGGTTTAGGTTTAGGTTTGGGTTTAGGTTTTAGTTTAGGTTTTTATTTAATTTTCTTTAGGTTTAGGTTTTTTATTTATTTTATTTTTAGGTTTTATTTAGTTTTGGTCTAGGTTTTAGGTTTTTAGGTTTAGGGTTTTGGGTTTTGGGTTTAGGGTTTTGGGTTTAGGGTTTTGGGTTTAAGGTTTAGGGTTTGGAGTTTACGGTTTATGGTTTAAGGTTGAAGGTTCTAAGGTTTAGCATTTAGGGTTGGGTTTAAGGTTTAGCATTTCGGGTTTTAGGTTTAGGGTTTTAGGGTTTATGGTTGTAGGTTAAGGGATTAGGGTTTGTTTTAGGGTTTAGGGTTTAGGGTTAGGGTTTTTATTTATTTATTTAGGGTTTAGGGTTTAGGGTTTAGTGTTGTAGCTTAGAGTTGTGGCTTTAGGGTTAGTTTTAGGGTTTAGGGTAAGTTTTAGGGTTTCAGGTTTAAGGTTAGGGATTTTTTTAATATTTTTAATATTTTAATTTTTTTTAATTAATAAACTTATAGGTTTTGGTTTATTTAGTTTATTTTTATATTTTAGTTTATTATATTTTTAATTTTGATTTTGGTTTATTTTTATTTTATTTTAGTCTTATTTTTTTTAATTTAGGTTTATTTATTTTTTTCCAGGTTTTTTATTTTAGTTCATTTTTTTAGATTTAGGGTTAAGTTTATCATTATTTTTTAGTTTAGTTTTATTATTATTTATTTTAGGTTTAGGTTATATTTTTTTATTTTTAGGTTTAGATTTAGGTTTTGATTTTATTTTTTTAGGTTTAGGTTTTAGGTTTTAATTTTAGGTTTATTTTTAGGTTTTATAATTTAGTTTAGGTTTAGGTTTATTTTTGGTTTATTTTATTTTATTTAGTTTAGGTTTAGGTTTAAGTTTAGTTTATTTGAGGTTTACAGTTAGGGTTTACTTATTTTAGTTTAGTTTATTTTAGTTTAGGTTTAGGTTTCTTTTATTTCTATTTTAGGTTTAGGTATTTTCTTTTTAGTTTAGGGTTTAGGTTTTCTTTTTTATATATTTTTAGGTTTTGTTTTTTAGGTTTAGGTTTAGATTTTGTTTTGATTTTATTTTATTATAGGTTTATTTCATTTTTATTGTAGGCTTAATTTTTAAATTATTTAGGTTTTTTAATTTTTTAGTTTAGTTTAGTTTTTTTATTTTATTTATTTTTGGGTTTAAGTTTTGGTTAAGGTTGTAGACTATGTTTTTATTTTATTTCATTTTTTATTTTACTTAGGTTTAGGTTTTTTATTTTTTTTTTTATTTTTAGGTTTTATTTGGTTTAAGTTTTAGGTTTTTATTTTAGGTTTATTTTTATGTTTTATTTTTAGCTTCGGTTCAGGTTTATTTTGGTTTTATTTTATTTTATTTAGTTTAGGGTTCAACTTTTAGTTTATTTTAGGTTTTGGTATAATTTTTATTTATTTTAGTTTAGTATATTTAAGTTTAGGTTTAGGTTTATTTTATTTTGTTTAAATTATTTCTTTTTTAGGTTTAGATTATTTTTTTAGTTTTGGATTTAGGTTTTATTTTTAACATTTATGTATTATTCTTCAATTTCTCTAGTTCCCATCTGAACCACCCCGGCCTCTTGAGTAGCGAGATCCACCATCATATCCCTGATCTCTCCTCTGCCAGCACTACGGCTGTAACCTCCATCGCTCCTCCTACCTCCATAACCACCACTACTCCGACCACCACCTCCATCCACCTGTTGAGATCCCCACCTTGTGATAACCACCACCTTTACCTTCGCCTCCATTGTTGGATCTGGATTGAGCATAGTAGACGGTGATGTTCTTACCATCAAGGTTCTGCTCACTCTTAGGGTTTAGTTTTAGTTTTAGGATTATTAGGTTTTAGGGTTTAAGATTATTTTTTATTATATTTAGTAAATTTATATTAGGTTTAGGATTTAAGGTTTAGGATTTAGGGTTTAGGGTTTAGGGTTTAGGGTTTAGGGTTTAGGGTTTAGAGTTTTTTTTTTAAATTAAGAAAATTGGCAGGTTTAGGATTATTCAGTTTATTTTTTAGTTATTTTAGTTTATTTTATTTTTTTATTTTTACTTTGGTTTAGTTTTTATTTTATTTAAGTTTTTTATTTTTTAGGTTTATTTTATTTTTTAGTTTAGTTTAGGTTTTTATTTATTTTATTTTAGTTTAGTTTTTATTTTATTTTATTTTATTTTTAGTTTTAGGTTTAGGTTTAAGTTTTTATTTTATTTTATTTTCTTTATATCTTTAGGTTTAGGTAATATTTATTTATTTTATTTGTAGGTTTTATTTAATTTAGGTTTAGGTTTTTAGGTTTTTATGGTTTAGGGTTTAGGATTTGGGGTTTTGGGTTTAGGGTTTAGGTTTGTAGGTTTTAAGGTTTAGGGTTTAGGGTTTAGGGTTTTAGGATTTACGGTTATAGGTTAAGGGTTTAGGGTTAGTTCTAGTGTTGAGGGTTTAAGGTTAGTGTTATTTAGGGTTTAGATTTATTTATTTATTTTATTTAGGATTTAAGGTTTAGGGTTTAGGGTTTAGGGTTAGTTTAGAGTTTAGGGTTTAGGGTTAGTTTTAAGGTTTAGGGTTTTGGATTTATGGTTTAGGGTTTAGGGGTTTTTTTTCAATTAAACCAGTTGGTTTAGGTTTATTACGTTTCTTTAGTTTATTTTTTATTTATTTTTGCTTATTTTAATTTTTTTATTTAGGTTTATTTTTATTATATTTAGTTTAGTTTATTTATTTGAGGTTTAATTATTTTAGTTTAAGTTTTTTATTTTAGTTTATTTTTTAAATTTAGGTTTAGGTTTATGTTTATTTATAAGTTTAGTTTTATTTTTATTTTATATTTTAGGTTTAGGTTTCATTTTTTATTTTTAGGTTTAGGTTTTTATTTTACTTTTTTAGGCTTAGGTCTTAGGTTTTTATTTTAGGGTTATTTTTAGGTTTGATTTTTTAGTTTAGGTTTAGTTTAATTTTAGTTTATTTTGTTTAGGGTTTAGGTTTCATTTATTTTAGGTTTAAGTTTAGGTTTAGGCTTAGGTTTTATTTATTTTAGTTTAGTTTATTTTAGTTTAGGTTTATGTTTATTTTATTTTGTTTATTTTAGGTTTAAGTTTTTATTTAGTTTTTATTTTATTTTATTTTAGGTTTATTTTATTTTTATTTTATTTAGGTTTTTAGGTTTATTTTATTTTTAAGCTTAGTTTATTTACTTTATTTTAGTTTATTTTTTTATTTTTATTTTTTAGGTTTTGGTTTAGGTTTTAGTTTAGGTTTTTATTTTATTTTATTTTTTTATTTTATTTATGTTTAGGTTTAATTATTTATTTTATTTTTAGGTTTTATATAGTTTAGGTTTAGTTTTTTAGGTCTTTCAGGTTTAGGGATTGGGGTTTAGGCTTTAGGGTTTAAGGTTTATGGTTTAGAGTTTAGGGTTATAAGTTTTAGGGTTTAGGATTTGGGTTTAGAGTTTATGTTTTAGAGTTTAGGGTATAGGGTCTTAGGGTTTAGGGTTTAAGGTTTAGTGTTTAAAGTTTTAAGGTTTAGGGTTTAGGGTTTAGGGTTTAGTATTGTAGGCTTAGAGATTAGGGTTTAGGGTTTAGGGTTAGTTTTAGTGTTTATGGTTAGGTTATTTTCATTTTTTTAAAAATTTAGTAACCTAGTAGGTTTATGTTTATTTCATTTCTTTTTTATTTATTATAGTTTATTTTATTTTATTTTTATTTAGGTTTATTTTTATTTTCATTTTTATTTAGGTTTTCATTTAGTTTTTACTTTATTTTAGTTTAGGTTTATTTTATTTTTATTTTTAGGTTTAGTTTTTATTTTATATTAGTTTTTATTTTTAGTTTAGTTTAGGCTTTTATTTATTTTCTTTTAGTATAATTTTTAATTTTTATTTTTTTCCTTTGTATGTTTAGGTTTTAGTTTATGTTTTTATTTTATTTTATTTTTTTAATTTTATTTTGGTTTAGGTTTTATTTATTTATTTTATTTTTAGGTTTTATTTAGTTTAGGTTTAGCTTTTAGCTTTTTAGGGTTTAAGGTTTAGGGTTTAGGTTTAGGTTTATTAGGTTTTTGGGTTTAGGTTTATTTTTCAATTTATTTAGTTACTATAGGTTTAGGTTTACGGTTAGGTGTTTAGGGTTTAGGGTTTACAATTTAGGGTTTTAGGGTTTATGCTTTTAGGGTTTAGGGTTTTGGTTTAGGGTTTAAGGTTTTTTAGGGTTTAGGATTTAGGGTTGTAGGTTTAGGGTTTTAGATTTAAGGTTTAAAGTTTTTTTTAAAATTAAGTAAACTAATAGGTTTATGTTACTTTAGTTTATTTTTTATTTATTTTATTTTATTTTATTTTTCAAATTTTTATGTTTTTTTAACTTAATTTTGTTTATTTATTTAAGATTTATTTATTTTAGTCTAGGTTTTTTATTTTAGTTTATTTTTTAGGTTTAGGTTTAGGTTTAGGTTTAGGTTTTAGGGTTTATGGTTTAGGGTTGTTAATTTTAGGGTTTAGGTTTTAAGGTTTAGGGTTTAAGGTTTTACAGTTTAGGGTTTAGGGTTTAGGGTTTAGGATTTAGGTTTTAAGGGTTTTTTTTTAATCTTTAAATTAAGTAAATAGTTAAGTTTAGATTTATTTAGTATATTTACTTTATTATATTATTTATTTTTTTATTTTTATTTAGGTTTAATTTGTATTTTAATTTAATTTAGTTAATTCATTTTAAGTTTATTTATTTTAGTTTAGGTTTTTTATTTTAGTTTATTTTAAGGCATAGGTTTAGGTTTAGGTTTATTTTTTAGTTGAGTTTTATTTTAATTTTATCTTTTTGTTAAGATTTTATTTTATTTATTATAAGGTTTAGGTTTAAGTTTTTATTTTTTAACTTTTTCAATTTTTATGTTTTTGGTTTTTATTTTAGGTTTATTTTTAGGTTTTATTTTTTAGTTTAGGTTAATGTTAATTTTTAGTTTATTTTATTTTTTTATTTTAGGTTTAGGGATTCAGTTTAGTTTATTTAAGTTTTAAGATTAGGTCTTATTTTTTTTAGTTTAGTTTACTTTAGTTTGGGTTTAGGTTTATTTTATTTTTATTTTAGGTTTAGGTTTATTTTTTAGTTTAGGGTTTTTGTTTTATTTTTGATTTATTTTTATGTTTATTTTTGAGGTTTAAGTTTTTTATTTAGTTTTTATTTTATTTTATTTTAGGTTTATTTTATTTTTATTTTACGCTTTGTTTTTATTTTATTTAGGTTTTTTATTCTTAGGTTCATTTTACTTTTTAGTTTAGTTTAGGTTTTTATTAATTTTATTTTAGTTTTTTATTTTTCTATTTTAATTTATTTTTAGGTTTAGGTATTTTATTTATTTTAGTTTAGTTTAGGGTTTTATATTATTTATTTTTATATTTTATTGATGTTTAGGTCTTTTTATTTATTTTATTTTTATATTTTATTTATTTTAAGTTAAGGTTTTTAGGTTTTTAAGGTTTAGGGTTTAGGATTATATGTTTAGGGTTTAGCGTTTATCGTTTAGCGTTTAGGGTTTAGGATTTTTGGAGTTTAGGGTTAGCTCAGCGTTTATGGTTATATTGGGGGTTTAGGGTTTGGGGTTTAGGCTTTATTGTTTAGGCTTTTTAGGGTTTAGGGTTTAAGGTTTATTGTTTAGGGTTAGTTTAAGGTTTAAGGTTTAGGGTTTTAGTGTTTAGGGTTTAGGGTTTAGGGTTTAGGGTTAGGAGTTAGGGTTTAGGGTTTATGGTTTAGCATTTAGGGTTTAGGGTTTAGGGTTAGTTTAGGGTTTAAGGTTTAGGGTTAAAAGTTTTAGGTTTAGGGTTTAGGTTTTAGGGCTGTAGGTTTAGGGTTTAGGGTTTAAGGTTAGTTTTAAAATTTAGGGATTAGGTTTTAGGATTTAGGATTTAGTGTTTAGTGTTAAGGGTTTAGGGTTTAGGGTGTAGGTTTAGGGTTATTTGTTTAATGTTTAGGGTTTTAGGCCTTAGGGTTTAGGGCTTAAGGCTTAGCATTTAGGTTTTATTTATTTTAGCTTAGTTTATTTTAGTTTAGGTTTATATTTATTTAATTTTTCTTATTTTAGGCTTAAGTTTTTTTTTTATTTTGGGTTTATGTTTTATTTATTATTTTTTGTTAGATTTTTTTTGGTTTATTTATTAGGTTTTGGTTTTTATTTAGTTTTTATTTTAATTTTATGTTTGGTTTTTATTATATTTAGGTTTTTTATTTAAGGTTTATTTTAATTTTTAGCTTAGTTTAGGTTTTTATTTATTTTATTTTAATTTAGTTTTTATTTTTTATTTTATTTTATTTTTAGGTTTAGGTTTTAGTTTAGCTTTTTGTTTTATTTAGGTTTAGGTTTTTTATTTATTTAATTTTTAGGTTTTATTTAGTTTAGGTTTAGGTTTTTAGGTTTTTAGGGTTTAAGGTTTAGGGTTTATGGTTTAGGGCTTAGGGTTTAGGTTTTGGGTTTAGGGTTGAGGTTTTAGGTTTTAGGGTTCAGGGTTTAGGTTTTGGGTTTAGGGTTATTTTTTTAGTTTACTTTTAGTTTTATTTATTTTATTTCAGTTAATTTTTTATTTTCTATTTTATTTTATTTTCTTTTAAGTTTAAGTTTAGGTTTAGATTTAGGTTTTAGTTTATGTTTTTATTGTATTTTGGTTTAGATTTTTTATTTATTTTATTTTTAGGTTTTAATTTGTTTAGGTTTAGGTTTTTAGCTTTTTTGGGTTTTTTAGGGTTTAGGGTTTAGGGTTTAGGGTTTAAGATTTTTAGGGTTTAGGGTTTAGTGTTAAGATTTTTAGGGTTTAGGTTTAGGGTTCAGGTTTTAGTATAAGGTTTAGGGTTTTTGGTTTTTTTTAATAGAGAACAAATTTAGATTTACAACATTTCTTTTTTTTGTTTATTTAGTTTATTTAGTTTATTTTTTAATTATTTTTGTTTATTATTTATTTTTGTTTATGTTTTTTTTTTATTTTGTTTAGTTTATTTATTTTAGGAATATTTATTTTAGTCTAGGCTTTTTATTTTAGTTTAGGTATTTTTATTTTAGTTTATTTTGTTAGGTTTAGGTTTAGGTTTAGGTATTATTTTTTATTTTTATGTCTAGGTTTAGGTTTTATTTTATTTTTTTAGGTTTAGGTATTTGCTATTGACATTCTTCTTGTTGATAAGACTAGAGAGGGAGTCCAACAGAAACTTGAATTATGGAGGTCAACTTTAGAGTCTAAAGGTTTTAGTTTAAGCGAGATCTAAAGCGAATATATGGAGTGTAATTTTAGTTGTAGAAGTTTTAGTGGTAGTGTTGTGACTTTGGGTGATCAAGTCATTAATAAGAGTGGCGATTGATATTTAGGCTCTATTGTTCAAAATGATGGTGAAATAGATGGAGATATTATTAGTAGAATTCAAGTTGGATGGTTGAAGTGGAGGAATGCATCGGCCTATTATGTGATAGAAAAGTTCCACTTAAACTTAAGGAAAATTTTATAAGATGGTGGTAAGACCACAATGACTTATATGGTGCGAGAATGTTGGCCAATAAAAGAAACATAAGACTAAGTTAAGTGTTAGAGATGAGGATGCTCAGTGGATGAGTGGCTTTACCCTTAGAGATAGAATGCAAAATGAGTATGTTGGAAAAAGTTGGAGTAGCTCAGGTGGTAGATAAGATTAGGGAGAGTCGCTTAGATGGTTTGGCCACATAAAGCGTTGGATGATGACCGATTAGAGTAGATGCATTAGATTTGCCTTATGTTAAGAAAGGTAGAGGTAGACCTAAAAGACTTGGTTAAGATGTATAAAAAATGATCTTAGTATACTGGAATTAAATGAGAATTTGACACATAATAGGACACAATGGAGACGAAGGATTCATGTAGCCGACCCCACCTAGTGGGATTAAGGCTTGTTGTTGTTGTTGTTGTATTAGGATTTTGTTTTAGGTTTATTTTTCGGTTTAACTTTTTAATTTAGGTTTAGGTTTGTTTTTAATTTAATTTATTTTATGGTTTAGGTTTCGATTTAGGTTTTATTTATTTTAGTTTAGTTTATTTTAGTTGTTTATTTTATTTGTATTTTAGGTTTTGGTTTTTTATTTATTTCAGTGTTTAGGTTTTATTTTTAGGTTTAATTTGTAGGTTTAGGTTTTTATTTAATTTATATTTAACTTTATTCTAGGTTTATTTTATTTTTTTTAGGTTTAGTTTTTATTTTATTTAGGTTTTTTATTCTTAGGTTTATTTTATTTTTTTTTAGTTTAGTTTAGGTTTTTAGTTATTTTATTTTAGTTTATTTTAATTTTTTTTAGGTTTAGGTTTTTGTTTTAGTTAGGTTTTTATTTTATTTTATTTTACTTATTTATTTAGTTTAGATTTTTTTTATTTATTTTATTTTTAGTTTTTATTTAGTTTGGGTTTAGGTTTTAAAGTTTTTAGGGTTTAGGGTTTAGTGTTTAGGTTTTAGGGTTTATGGTTTAAGGGTTTAGGGTTTATGATTAGTTTAGGGTTTAGGGTTTAGGTTTTTTTAGGCTTTAGGGTTTAGGGTTTATGGTATAGGGTTTACTGATTAGGGTTTAGGGTTTAGGGTTTTAGGGTTTAGGGTTTAGAGTTGTAGGTTTAGGGTTTAGAGTTTAGGATTTAGGGATAGTTTTAGGGTTTAGGGTTAGGGTTATTTTTATAATAGTTTTATAATTTCCTTTAAATTAAGTAAACTGGTAGGTTTAAGTTTATTTATTTTATTTTATTTTTTATTTTGATTTAGTATTAGTATTATTTTTATTTAATTTATTTATTTATTTTAGGTTTATTTATTTTAGTTTAGGTTTTTTATTTTATTTTATTTTTTAGGTTTTGGTTTAGGGTTAGTTTTATGTTTACTTTTTAGTTTAGTTTTAGTTTATTTTATTTTATTTTTTATTTTCAGGTTTTATTTTTTATTTTTAGGTTTAGGTTTAGGTTTTTATTTTATTTTTTTAGGTTTAGGTTTTAGGTTTTTATTTTAGGTTTATTTTTAAATTTTATATTTTAGTTTAGGTTTAGTTTTATTTTTAGTTTGTTATATTTTATTTAGTTTAGGTTTAGGTTTAGGTTTAGTTTATTTTAGGTTTAGGTTTAGGTTTTATTTAGTTTAGTTTTAGTTTTGGTTAATTTTATTTTTATGTTATGTTTAGTTTTTTTTATTTAGGGTTTAGGTTGTATTTTTTTTATTTTTAGGTTTAGGCTTTTATTTAGTTTTTAGTTTATTTTATGTTATGTTTATTTTATTTTATTTTAGGTTTAGATTTTATTTTATTAAGGTTTTTTATTTTTTTAGTTTAGTTTACTTTTTTCTTTATTTTATTTTAGTTAAGTTTTTATTTTTTATTTTATTTTCTTTTTAGGTTTTGGTTTAGGTTTATGTTTAGGTTTTAGTTTAGGTTTTTTTTTCTTATTTTATTTTGGTTTAGTTTTATTTATTTATTTTATTTTTAAGTTTTAATTAGTTTTGGTTTGGGTTTTTAGTTTTTTAAGGCTTAGGGTTTAGAATTAGTTTAGGGTTTATGGTTTTGGGTTTAGGGTTTGGGGTTCAGGGTTTAAGGTTTAGGGTTTTTTTTTTGGGGAAACCCCATATATGGGGAATTTTAATGCCATAAAAAGAGGGTTACAATCCTTAACAGGGGATAAACTCCAAGCTTAAAGAGCTACAATCGACTAGTAAATCCCCATCTAATAACCAAAACAAAATAAAAGAGTAAAGGAAAGCAAAAGATATAAATTGATTAACATAGATAAGCCAATGAATAGATCAGGGCCAAAGCTCTTCAGGATGAGAGAATGCATGACACTAGGGAGCAAACCTGTAAGAGAACTAAGAGAAGTGCATTTGCAAAAATGAAGAAAGATACAAATTAGAACAATTAAAGTAGTACAGAGAAAGTGAAAAGTGAGAGCAGCATAAACTGAGGAAAATTATAGAGAAGTGTGTGAAAGAAGGCTTTAAGGTTTATGGTTTAGGGTTTAGGGTTTAAGGTTTAGGTTTTAGGGTTTAGGGTTTAGGGTTTAGGGTTTAGGTTTAGGGTTCACATTTAAGTTTAGGGTTTAGGGTTTTTAATTTTTTTTGAACATAAAAAAAATTCAGATTTAGACCATTTCCTATTTTGTTTAATTAGTTTATTTAGTTTATTATTTTTTTATTTTTTTATTTTTATTTTTATTTATGCTTATTTTTTATTTTTATTTTTATTTAGTTTATTTCTTTTTGGTTTATTTATTTCAGTCTAGGTTTTTTATTTTAGTTTAGGTATTTTGTTTTAGTTTATTTTTTGGTTTAGGTTTAGGGTTTAGGGTTTAGAGTTTTAAGGTTTAGGATTTAGGGTTTAGGGTTGTAGGTTTAGGGTTAATTTTAGGGTTAAGGGTATAGGGTTAGGGTTTTTTGTTTATTTATTTTTACAGTTTACTGTGTAGGGTTTAGTGTTTAGGGTTTAGGTTTTAGGTTTAGGGTTCAGGTTTTAGTTTAGGGTTTAGGGTTTTTGGTTTTTTTTTATAGAGAACAAATTCAGATTCAACATTTCAATTTCTTTATTTCATCAACCAAGTAACAAACCAAGTTTTTTAAGACACAAGTGACGACATAGTTGAAAAATAAGCACACATTGAGCAAATTGAAAACCTAAGATAACTAGAATTATCTCTACTATAAAGATGCAGTTCCATGAGCAGCAGATCGGATCGACTGTTCTTTAGTTTCTCCAGCTCCCATTAGAACCACCCAGGCCTCTTGAGTAGCGAGATCCACCATCATATCTCTGATCTCTCCCTCTGCCACCACCATGGCTGTAACCTCCATCACTCTCTCACCTCCATAACCACCACTGCTTTGACCACCATCTCCATATCCACCAGCACCTCCACATCCCCCACCACCACTGTGATAACCGCTACCTCTACCTTAACCTCCACCACTAGATCTAGACTGAGTCTGGTTGATGGTGTTGTTCCTACCGTCAAAGTTCTGCCCATTCTTAGGGTTCTGGTTTAGGGTTTGGTTTATTAAGTTTTAAGGTTTAGGTTTAGGTTTTCAAGTTTAGTGTTTATGGCTTAGGGTTTAGGGTTTAGAGTTAGGATTAGGGTTTAGTGTTTTAGTGTTTAGGATTTAGGGTTTTGGGTTTAAGCCTTAGTGTTTACGATTTTGGGTTTTGGTTTTGGGTTTTAGGGTTTTATGCTTTAAGGTTTAGGGTTTATGGTTGTAGGTTTAGGGTTTAGGGTTTAGGGTTTAGGGTTTAGTGCTAATTTTAGGGTTTACAATTTAGGGTTAGGGTTTTTTTTAATTTAAGGTTTAGGGTTTAGGGTTTAGGGCTTAGTTTTAATTTAAGTTTGATGTTTTAGTTTAGGATTTAGGGTTTTTGGTTTTTGTTTTTAACAAAGAACAAATTCAGATTCAACATTTTCTCTTTTTGATTTCATCAACCAAGTAACACACTAAGTTTTCTAAGACACAAGCGATGACATCAATAAAAAATGAGCACGCATATTGCAAATCAAAAGCCCTAGATAACTAGAACCGTCTCTACTATAAGGACCTAGTTCTGTAAGAAGCAAATCGGATTGGCCGTTCTTCAATTTCTCCAGTTCAAATCAGACCAACCACGCCTCTCTAGTAGCTGGACCTACCATCATATCCTCAATCTCTCCCTCCGCTAGCACCATGGCTGTAACCTCCGTCGCTCCTCCCACCTCCATAACCACCCTCCACCACCTCCATATCCCCAACTCAGATCCCCCCACCTTATGATAACTGCCACTTTCATCTTTGCCTCCATCGCTACCTTTGCCTTTTCCTCCACCACCATATATAAACTGAGCTTGGTTGATGGTGATGTTCCTACCGTCAAAGTTTTACCAATTCTTAGGGTTTAGGTTTAGGTTAAGGTTTATTAGGTTTTACGGTTTAGGTTTATTTTTTAATTTATTTAGTTACTTTAGGTTTAGGTTTAGGGTTTAGGGGTCACGGTTAGAGTTTAGGGTTTATGGTTTACGGTTAGGGTTTAGGATTTAGGGTTTAGGGTTTATTTATTTAATTTTTAACTCAAATGATTCCATAATAAACAAGAAATTACCAAATCATACAAGACATTATCCTATAACAACTAATAAAATAGGATAAAATAAAATCCAATTCAAAAATTCACAAAAATTGTATTTCATAAAATGATTTAACTCCTAGAGATGATAAAATTTGATTTTATAGAAGGCCAACAAAGCTTAGTCGAAAAAGTTGAAACCCATATCATCATCATATTCCTTAGCATGCTCTTCCTTCTTCTCTTCCACTGCAGTAGCAATAGTAGAAGTATCGGTTTATACATCAAATTTACTAGGATCCTTCAAATACTCCTTAACATTCATAGTGTACAGGTCTGTGTAATTACTAGAAATCATGATGGCGAGGACATTCTTGTAAGCGTTGATGAACATGTGGGGAGCTACAGGGTGGGATAGAGAGGGCCGGTGAGAGAAGTGATCATTGAAAGGCACGGCAAAACTTCTCTGAGATCATCTTCGTGAGGCCAAGAACCCCGTGATTGAACAGAACCATCATCATACACAAAGGATGACAAGGCCATAAGGGAATGGTCTAGTCCCCAACTTAGTGAGGGGGAGCGACCTTTGAGGATCCCACCTTGTGCCTTTTTTACTCAATCGGTGATAATTTCAACAGTACCCTTATTGATCTTAGTTGGGATGTTAAGATCCTGGAAGAGAGAAGTTTGTGCAGGATCTACACCAATGTTGCTCGGATGAACCACAACATCAATAGGTGCAACAAGACCAACATGAACAGGAGCACCAACTTTATATTTCGCAACCCCTTTGCTGACTTCTTTCAGATCACCTTTCATAAAAATCAGCTCAACCAAGGTTTAGGGTTCAGGGTTTAGGGTATAGGGTTTAAGGTTTAGGGTTTAGGGTTTAGGGTTTAAGGCTTTTTAGGGTTTAGGGTTCAAGGTTTAAGGTTTAGGGTTTAGGGTTTAAGGCTTTTTAGCATTTAGGGTTCAGGGTTTAGGGTTTAGGATTTAGGGTTTAGGTTTTTTTTAAAAAAATTAAGTAAACCGTTAGGTTTAGGTTTATTTAGTTCATTTACTTAATTTTTTATTTATTTTAGTTTATATTATGTTTTATTTTTATTTAGGTTTATTTTTAATTTTTATCTAGTTTAGTTTGTTAATATTAGGTTTATTTATATTTAGTAAACTGGTAGATTAGGTTTATTTAGTTAATTTACTTAATTTTTTTACTTATTTTAGTTTATATTATGTTTTATTTTTATTTAGGTTTATTTTTAATTTTTATCTAGTTTAGTTATTTATTTTAGGTTTATTTATATTTAATTTAGGGTTTTTATCTTAGTTTATTTTTTAGGATTTGTTTTACGTTTTAGTTGAGTTTTATTTTTATTTTATTTTTAGGTTTAGGTTTAGGTTTTTATTTTATTTTTTTTAGGTTTCAGTTTTAAGTTTATTTTTTGTTTATTTTATTTTATTTAGTTTAGGTTTAGGTTTAAGTTTAGATTTTATTTATTTTAGTTTAGTTTATTTAGGTTAAGGTTTATTTTATTTTTACTTTAGGTTTAGTTTTTTTTTTAGTTTAGGGTTTATGTTTTACTTATTATTTATTTTTAGGTTTGTTTTTTATATATAAGTTTTTATTTAGTTTTAATTTTATTTTATTTTAGGTTTATTTTATTTTTATTTTACGTTTAGTTTTTATTTTATTTGGGTTTTTTATTCTTAGGTTAATTTTATTTTTTAATTTAGTTTAGGTTTTTATTTATTTTATTTAATTTTATTTTTAATTTTAGGTTTAGGTTTTAGTTTAGGTTTTTATTTTATTTTATTTAGGTTTATGTTATTTTATCTATTTTATTTTTACATTTTATTTAGTTTAGGTTTAGGTTTTTAGGTTTTTAGGTTTTAGGGTTTAGGGTTTAGGGTTTAGGGTTTAGGGTTTAAGGTTTTAGGGTTTACAATTTTAGGGTTTAGGTTTTAGGGTTTAGGGTTTAGGGTTTAGGGTTTAGGCTTTCGGGTTTTGGGTTTAGGGTTTAGTGTTTAGGGTTTTTTTTAACTAAATGGAAGTAATTGCTTAGAAAAATAGGTACAAGAAGACCATATTAAAGACTAAAAAAAAAACTACTGCTCAAATGAGCTACAGGAAAATCCTAAAGAGTTTAGTCCCTAAACTAATACATCAAAGAGCAATAAAGAAAAAAAAAAACAAAGACAACTAAAAATACCAAACAAAAAATCGACTAAGGGGAAGAATCCATGGAGCTCCAAAAGAACCTCCGAAGAGATGAAGATCCATAAGAAAAGGAAACTTGCAACCTGCAACTAAAGATAACTCCAGCCATCTAAGAAAAAAGAGACCACCAAAAGACTCTAGCTCCCTCAAGAAAAGAAGAAGCTGAAAAAAGAGAACTTGCAAGAAATCTCAGCTAGAAGGATATCAGAAAACTTAAAGAGAAAAAACCTAAAGCTCAGATATGAGGAAAGAAGGATAATCACAATAATGAGGGGCATCAAATCCTAAGTGTATCCATCTTCAAAGAAGGGTTACAAATAGGAAAAGTCACCAGCCACAAAAATATTAAGGTAAATATCCATCATATCATCATATCCATCCCAGCCAAAGATTAATACAAACCTATCATATTTGCTAGCCAGCCAAAGAAAAAGTGAAGCTAATGAAACAAAAAGAGAGAGGAGAGCAACATATAAAATTAACATAAGGCAATCCCAACAAAACCAAATATGAACACCTCTTAAAAAATAGGGAAAAAAGTAACTCATAGTCTAAAGAAAATATGAAAAGAGCCCTCAAAGATAAAGCCAAAAGAGCCCACAACAACACCAATGCACCAAGCCAAGAGAGCCCACATCAACACTAATCCAAACCCACCAAGACACTAACCAAAGGAAAGGAACTAACCAAAAGAGCAGCCACCCAATAGAGCACCTAGGAAAAGTACCCTAGGAAAGAGCAAGGAACCAAACCAACCAACAAAAAAAAGAAGAAGGCAGGAAATGCTAAAATAAACAACTAGAGAAATAGCCAACCAGTGGACAAACCACATGCCAATAATAAAAAGCCCAACACACCACTAACAAAGAGAGCAAAAGCACCAACCAAAGAAAAAACAAATAGAGAACAATACCAACACAAAACCAACCAAAAAGAGCACCAAAAAAAAGCTGACAAACATGAAAGCCGAAACACCAAGCGGAAGGAAAAATTAAGAAGCCAATACTCTATTGAGCAAGAAAACACAGCAAAAGCTCAACCAATAGAGAAAAAACTAGCCAAAAGCAAAAACCACCGAAGAACAGTAGAGATTATTTCCAAGAAGCTTTGGAATGTGTAACACTCGGCATGTGAGGAGGGGCATAAATCTGAACACTTTTTCCTTTTTCTTCTTGTAAATAGTTTTATAACCATGCCCTTTCTCCAAAAAATCTCCATCCAAAAATGAATCAATATTATTATAAAAGGCATGGGGATCAGTAGAAGCTTTCAATTTCAAAGAAGAGCATTTAGAATCATCCACAACATTAGGCATAGGAAAAATCAAAAATAGTATGCATTTCAAAACTAGAAGTGAAAGAAGGAGAAAAGACAACTTTATTAAGAAGACAATTATCAATATTTTCATCTTCCAACAAAATCTGAAGAGTATCCTCTCTATCTTCATTCTTAAAAGAAGCAAGAGAAGCAAAATCCAAATTTTTAGTACAATCTTCATGTAAGAGATTAAAATAAGATTCAAATCCCTTAGAAACATATACCATATCACCAAAATATAAACATAATTACTAGCCATAGAAAAATCATCATTTTGAATCGAAATAGAACTATTCATAATGAGAGAATTGTCACATGTATCTAAATCTTATTTTTTAAAAGAAGGATCACCAATATTAACAAGATTTTAAGGACTAGAAGTTAAAATATCAAAAATATAAACATTCTTTTACCACCATTCTCAATCAAAGAAGGCAAAGAAATAATCTCTTTCCCATGATCTAAACTAGACATAGGATAAAGAGAAATAACATCCAACTAATTGGAAGAAATGGTGTTAGCAGCAATAATATTCAAACCATCATCATGAAAGGACTTATGCACAACATCAAAACCATTAGAATCATTAACCACAGCCTCTAAAGTCTTCCCTTTAACAAAATCATCAAAAGAAACACTTAGAACATGATTATTAGTTATAACTTTTTTAGAAACATCAAAATTACCTTTTGCATTAGAAAAATCATTAATAGGTAAAACTTTTTCAAAATATTCAGAAATTTGATTTAGCAAAACATCAAAATTTTGAAAAGCAGATTTTCCTTTATCCAACTTGAAAAAATCATCATTTTTTTCAACAAATGAATTCTTACTGGTGATTTTCTTCCTAAGAGAGTGATGAGCAATAAAGCATTTAGAAATTTCATGGCCAAGAATCTTACAATTATTACGAAAAAGGGAAAGCTCACAAAAATAACTTTCTAAAAATAACAGCATTTCTTCGAACCCAACCAAATTTCATTCAGATATCTTTTAGTAATATCAATCTTTACAAGAATTCTAGCAACATATGGTCTAGAAGAAATAGTTGTTGGTTGATCAACTTGCAAAGGCCGACCAAAAATCAACCCAATAGCCTAAATAATATGATGATTAAGTAGATGAATCCATAAGTTAGGTAAAGAAATCCAAATGGGAACAATAGGAGACTCTTCATTAACATTAAACATAAGCGTCCACTTTAGAATATGCTTTTGATAATTAAAAACATAGTAAGAATGCCTAGAATAAATTAATTTGCAATCAAGGTCATTAGAAAGTTTAATCGCAGCATGCCTTGTATCAATCAACCCAATGGAAAAAGAACTAGACAAATTTAATCTATGAAAAAAAGAATGAATATTATCCATCTTTGGTCATTTAAATGAAAACTTTCCAATCAAAGAAAAAGCAAAAGGCTTAGCTAATCTTTCAATATTCTCATCTGAAATCATAATTGTTGGAGTACCTTTAAAAGTCATATGAAGCATATACAATGGAGGCTCGGTGGAGGAATTCTTACCAGCTAAAGCCTCTTTGAAAGATTTAGTAATAACAGGTAATTTAGATGTAGGATTTCCCAAAAAAATCTAATGCCCTAGATTTATCCCATGGATTTGAAGAAGCTGTTGCCATGAGTCATGGCACTGTGACAAGAATAAGTCAAGATCGGCCCAAGGCCGACAATCTATAAGGAATCCAAGAGAGAAAGAGCTTAAAAACTCACCAAGAATGCGAGGGATCCCGAAATCGCCTAATAATAGGGTTTAGTTTAGTTTTAGGGTTTAGGTTTTAGGTTTAGAGTTTATTAGTTATTATTAGGTTTTATTAGTTTTAGGTTATTATTAATTTATTATTAATTTTTGGTTTAATCTAGTTAGTTTAGTTTTAGTTAGGTTATTAGTTTAGTTTTATTAGTTTTAGTTTTAGTTATTATTATTTTAAGTTAGTTTAGGGTTTAAGTTTAGTTTATTAGTTTATTTAGTTAGTTTATTTAGTTAGTTTATTTAAGTGGGTTTAGTTTATTTAGTTTATTTATTATTTATTATTAGTTAGTTTAGTTATTATTAGTTAGTTAGTTATTTATTTAGTTTAGTTTGTTATTATTATTATTAAGGTTTTAGTTAGTTTTAGTTAGTTTTAGTTAGTTTTAGTTAGAGGTTTAGTTTTATTAGTTTAGTTTTGTTAGTTTATTTATTACTTTATTCATTTAGTTTATTAGTTTATTAGTTAAGTTAATGGTTTAGGTTTATTAGTTTATTATTATTAATTTTTTATTTTAGTTTATTGTTTAGATTTTTTAAGTTATTATTAGTTATTTATTGTTTATTATTATTATTAGTTTAGCTAGTTAGTTTATTATTAGTTTTGTTTCAACTTAGTTTTTTTCTTTAGTTTATGTTTATTATTATTAGTTTTATAATTATTATTTAGTGTATTTATTTAGTTAGGGTTTATGGTTTAGTTATTTAGTTATTTATTAGTTCATTTATTATTTGTTTTATTATTATTAGTTTATTAGTTTAGTTAGTTAGTTATTAGTTATTATTATTATTATTACTAGTTTTTATTAGTTTAATTATTGATAGTTAGTTTTATTATTATTATTAATAGTTTATTTATTATGTCTATTAGTTTAGTTATTTAGTTTAGTTATTTAATTAGTTTTGTTTTATTTAGTTATTAATTTATTAGTTTATTATTATTTAGTTATTTTTAATTTTTTTAGTTAAGTGTTTTATTATTAATTTATTATTAATTATTAATTAGTTTATTAGGTTTAGTTATTATTATGTTTATTAATTAGTTAGTTTTCATGGTTTATTAGTTTATGTTTAGGGTTTAGTTTTAGTTGTTTATTTAGTTATTTATTATTAGTTATTATTATTAGTTTATTAGTTTAGTTTTAGTGTTTATTATTTATTAGGGTTCAGGTTTATTTATTAATTAGTTTAGTTTTATTAGTTAGTTTTTTTAGTTAGTTAGTTTATTAGTTTATTATTTATTAGTAATAGGTTATTAATTAGCTATTATTAATTTTATTTAATTTATTATTAATTTTTGTTTTTTATTAGTCATTATTAGGTTTTTAGTTTATTAGGTTTTATTAGTTAGTTTTAGTTTAGTTTTATTATTACTTTATTAGTTTTTTTAGTTATTATTTAGTTATTATTATTAGTTTTATTAGTTTAGTTATTAGATGTTTTACTTTAGTTTAGTTTGTTATCATTAGTTTTATTATTATTAGTTTTATTAATTGAGGTTTAGGGGTTTAATGTTTAGTTTATTTAGTTTTATTATTATTATTATTATTATTATTATTAGTTTATTAGTTTTAGATAGTTTAGTTATTAGTTATCTATTTTATTATTAAATGATTATTATTAGATAGTTATTATTAGTTTTATTAGTTAGTTTTTATTTAGTCTAATATTATTTATTAGTTTAGTTTGTTTAGTGTTTAGTTTAGTTTAGTTTTAATTATTTATTATTATTAGTTTAGTTTAGTTAGTTTTTATGTTATTAAGTTTTGTTATTATTTAGTGTGTTTTTAGTTATTATTAGTTTTTAGTTTAGTTCATTTATTATTATTATTATTTATTAGTTTATTAGTTTAGTTAGTTTTATTACTTTATTCTTATTAGTTAGTATCTTAGGTTTGTTTATTATTATTAGATTTAGTATATTTATTAAGGTTTTATTAATTATTTAGTTTATTAATAGTTTAGTTTTTTATTATTATTATTAGTTTAGTTATTAATTTTATTTAGTTTAATTTATTATTACCTTATTAGTTGTTAGTTGTTATTAATTATTTAGTTTTAGTTTATTAATTTTTTTAGTTTTATTATTAGTTTTAGTTATTATTATTTAGTTAGTTTATTATTAGGTTTAGTTAGTTTATTAGTTTAGTTTAGTTATTAGTTTTAGTTATTAGTTAGTTA
This sequence comes from Cymbidium sinense, assembly GCA_021442155.1. Lineage (NCBI taxonomy): Eukaryota > Viridiplantae > Streptophyta > Magnoliopsida > Asparagales > Orchidaceae > Cymbidium > Cymbidium sinense. The sequence continues at coordinate 5,824,584 of CM038220.1, read as the reverse complement.
TTATTATTAGTTATTTATTAATTATTTAATTAGTTTATTAGTTTTAGTTTAGTAAATTTAGTTATTATTAGTTTAGTTATTGGGTTTAGTTTTATTATTAGTTAGTTATTTATTATGTTAATTATTTTTAGGGTTTAGGTTTATTATTTAATTATTATTATTAATTAGTTATTTATTAGGGTTTAATTTAGTTAGTTTATTAGTTTAGTTTTAGTTAATAGTTTAGGTTTAGTTTAGTTTTTATTAGTTTTATTAGTTTAGTTTATTTTTAGTTAGTTTATTAGTGGGTTTTTTGTTTATGTTTAATTTAGTTATTAGTTTGTTTATTAGTTTATTCCATTTTTGTTTTTATTAGTTTATTATTCTTTTAGTTTTTATTTAGTTAGTTTAGTTTATTTAGTTTTATTAATTTTTGTATTAGTACATTATTAGGTTTTGTTTATTATAATTTTATTAGTTTTAGTTTGTTATTTATTTATTTTAGCATATTATTTATTAGTTTTAGTTTTAGTTTGTTTAGTTTAGTGTTTATTAGTTTCTTATTAAGGTTTATGGTTTAGGATTTAGGGTTTAGGGTTTTAGAGTTTAGGGTTTGAGGATTAGGGTTAGTTTTAGGGTTTAACATTTAGGGTTAGGTTTATTAATTTATTTTTATTTATTTTATTATTTATAGGGTTTAGGTTTTTGGTTTAGGGCTCAGGTTTTAGTTTGGGCTTTAGGGTTTTTGGTTTACATAGGTAAAAAATGAGCACGCATAGAGCAAATCAAAAGCCCTAGAAAATTAGAATCATCTCTATTGTAAAGACATAGTTCTATAAGTATCAGATCGAATCGACCATTCTTTAGTTTCTCTAGTTGCCATCAAAACCACCTCGGCCTCTCAAGTAGTGGGATCCACCATCATATCTATAATCTTTCCCTCCGCCACCACCACTGCTATAACCTCTGTCACTCCTCTTACCTCCTGGACCACCAATGCTCTGACCACCATCTCCATATCCTCCAGTACCTCCAGATCACCCACCACCACTATGATAACTGTCACCTCCCCCTTCGCCTCCACCGTTAGATCCAGACTGAGCCTGGTTGACGGTGATGCTCCTATCATCAAGGTTTAGCCCATTCATAAGGTTTATGTTTAAGTTTATCAGGTTTAAGGGTTTTGGTTTACTTTTTAATTTATTTAGATACTTTAGGATTAAGATTTAGGTATGGGGTTTAGAGTTTAGGGTTTATGGTTAGGGTTAAAGGTTTAGGGTTTAGCATTTAGGGTTTAGGGTTTAGGGTTCAGGGTTTAAGGTTTAGGGTTTTAGGGTTTATACTTTTAGGGTTTAGGGTTTAGGGTTAGGGTTAGGGTTTAAGGTTTATTGTTTAGGGTTTATGGTTTAGGGTTTACGGTTTAGGGTTTAGAGCTTAGGGTTTAGAGTTTAAAGTTTAGGGTTTAGTGTTTTTTAGGGTTTAGGGTCTAGGGTTTGTTTTTTTGTTTAGGGTTTTTCTTTAATTAAGTAAACTGGTAGGTTTAAGTTTATTTAGTTTATTTTTTATTTATTTCAATTTATTTTATTTTTTATTTTTATTTAGGTTTATTTATTAATTTAGTTTAGTTTATTTATTTTAGGTTTATTTATTTTAGTTTAGGTTTTTTATTTTAATTTATTTTTTTGGTTTAGGTTTAAGTTTAGATTTATTTTTTAGTTGAGTTTTATTTTTATTTTGTTTCTTAAGTTTAGGTTTTATTTTTTATTTTTAGGTTTAGGTTCAGGTTTATATTTTGTTTTTTTAGGTTTACATTTTAGGTTTTTATTTTAGGTTTATTTTGAGGTTTTATTTTTTCTTTAGGTTTATGTTTACTTTTAGTTGAGTTTTATTTTTATGTTTTTAGGTTTACGTATATTTTTTATTTTTAGGTTTATGTTTCAATTTTTATTTTGTTTTTATATTTTTAGGTTTTACATTTTTATTTTAGGTTTTATTTTTTAGTTTAGGTTTAAGTATACCTTTAGTTTATTTTATTTTATTTAGCTTAGGTTTAGGTTTAGGTTTTAATTATTTTTATTTATGTTATTTTTGTTTAGGTTTAGGTTTATTTTATTTTATTTATTTTATTTTAATTTTAAGTTTAATTTTTTTTAGTTTAAGGTTTAGGTTTTATTTAAATTTATTTTTAGGTTTTATTTTTAGGTTTTTTCTTTAGGTTTAGGTTTTTATTTAATTTTTATTCTACTTTAAATTTACTTTACATTTAGTTTTTTTAATTAGGTTTTTAATTCTTAAGTTTATTTTATTTTATAGTTTAGTTTATGTTTATATTTATTTTATTTTAGTTTATTTTAATTTTTTATTTTATTTTAATTTATTTTTAAGTTTAGGCTTTTATTTTATTTAGGTTTAAGTTTATTTATTTATTTTATTTTTAGGTTTTACTTAGTTTAGGTTTTAGGATTTTTTTTAAGGTTGGGTTTGGTTTAAGGTTAGGGTTTGAGTTTGTGGGAGTGGATTGGGTGGGTTTAAGGTTTAGGGATTAGTGTTTAGGCTTTAGGGTTTAGAGTTTTTAGTGTTTATGGTTTGGGGTTAGGCTTTTGGCTTTAGGCTTTTTAGGGCTTAGGGTTAGTTTGAATTTTAGGATTTAGGGTTTTAGTATTTAGGGTTTTAGATTTAGGGAGGGAGTGTGCTCAGGGTTTAGGGTGTTTGGTTTAGGGTTTAGGGTTTATAAGATTTAGTTTGGATAGTAGGGAGTTTTGGGTTTATGGTTGTAGAGTTTGGGCTTAGAGTGGTAGGGTTTTGGGTTTAAGAGGTATATGGGTTTTTTTGAATTAAGTTTAGGTTTAGGTTTAAGTTTTTGTTATTTTTTATTTAGTTTAGGTTTTGGTTTACGTTTAGGTTTAGGTTTCAATTTATTTATTTTTAGTTTAGTTTATTTTCTGTTTTATTATAGTTTAGGTTTTATTTTTAGTTTAGTTTAGGTATAAGTTTATTTAGGTTATTTTCTTATTTATTTATATAGTTTTTTTTAATTTAGGTTGAGGTTTAGGTTTATATTTTATTTTGTTCTAATTTATTTTTTTTATTTTAGTTTAGTTTAAGTATTATTTTAGTTTAGTTTATGCTTATTTTGTTTGGGTTTTTAGGTTTAGGTTTATTTAAGTTTAGGTTTTATTTATTTATTATTTAGTTTATTTATTTTTAGTATTTTAGCATCGTTTAGTTTATTTTATGCAGTTTTTAGTTTATTTAGTTTAGGTTTAGGTTATTTAGTTAGTTTAGGTTATGTTTAGGTTTACATTTTATTTAGTTTCTTTTATTTTTATTTAGGTTTATCTAGTTTAGTTTATTTAGTTTAGGTTTTATTTTTATTTAGGTTTACGGTTTATTTAGTTTTTATTTTAGGTTTAGGTTTAGTTTATGTTTATTTTATTTTTATTTATGTTTAGGTTAATTTTTATTTATAGTTTAATTTATTTAGGTTTAGGTTTCGATTTTGGTTTAGGTTTTTAGTTTATTTTAATTTAAGTTTATTTAGGTTTATTTAGTTTAGGTTTTTTATTTTTAGGTTTAGATTAATTTATTTTAATTTTTGTTTTTATTTTTGTTTTATTAGTTTACTTTATTTATTTAGGTTTATTTATGTTTATTTTTTTTTAATTTTAGTTTAGGATTAGGTTTATTTATTTATTTATAGTTTAGTGTATTTTTATTTTTAAGTTTATTTAATTTTTAGTTTTATTTAGTTTAGGTTTAGGTTTATGTTTATTTTTACTTATTTATTTATGTTTTAGTTTATTAAGTTTAGTTTAGTTTAGGTTTTATTTAGTTTTATTTTATTTTGGGTTTAGGGTTTAGGTTTTGGTTTATTTAGAATAGGTTTAGTTTAGGTTTATTTTTATTTCTTTAACTAGTTTATTTATTTAAGTTTAGGATATGGTTTATTTATTTTATTTATTTATGTTTAGGTTTAGGTTTATTTATTTAGTTTATTTATTTATTTAGGCTTAGGTTTAGGTTTTATTTTCTTTAGTTTATTTAGTTTTATTTTATTTTGGGTTTAAAGTTTAGGTTTAGGTTTATTTAGTTTAAGTTTAGTATAGGTTTATTTTTTTTATTTATTAAGTTTATTTATTTTGGTTTATTTCTTTATTTAGGTTTTTTATTTATTTTAATTTAATTTATTTTATTTTGGTTTATTATTTCATTTATTTTAGTTCATTCTTATTTTTATGTTCATTTAGGATTAGATTTAGATTTTTATTTTAAGTTTAGGTTTAGATTTAGGTTTTTATTTTATTTTATTTTATTTATATTTATTTAGTTTAGTTTATTTTCTTTTATTTTTTTAGCTTTATTTAGCTTATTTATTTAGTTTAGGGTTTATTTTATTTTAGGTTTAGGTTTTATTTAGTTTTATTTAGGTTAAGTTTCACTTATTTTTAGGTTTAGGTTTAGGGTTTAGGTTTATTTAGTTTTAGTTTAGGTTTAGGTTTAGGTTTAGGTTTATTTTAGTTTAGTTTAGTTTATTTAGTTTATTTTATTTATTTTGGTTTAAGTTTATTTAGGATTAGGTTTTATTTAGTTTATTTAAGTTTAGGTTTTTAATTAAGTTTATTTATATTAGTTTAGGTTTATTTAGTTTTATTTATTTATTTATTTATTTTAGTTTATGTTTATTTAGTTTATTTTTTATTTATTTAAGGTTTAAGTTTAGGCTTAGATTTATTTTTTGTTTTTAGGTTTAGGTTTAGGTATAAGTATAGTTTAGGATTTATTATTTAGTTTAGTTTATTTAGTTTAGTTTATTTAATTTATTTTTTATTTTAGGTTTAGTTTAGGTTTAGGTTTATTTTTATTTAGTTTAGTTTATTTATTTAGTTTAGGATTAGGTTTAGGTTTATGTCTAGGTTTAGGTTTAGGTTTATGTTTAGGTTTAGGTTAAGGTTTAGGTTTATTTTATTTAGTTTATGTTTATTTAGTTCAGGTTTACTTTATTTAGTTTAGGTTTAGGGTTTAGGTTTAATTTTTTTTATTGTTTAGGTTTATTTTATGTTTATTTTTAGTTTAGCTTATTCAGTTTCGTTTATTATTTAGTTTAGTTTAGGTTTAGGGTTATTTTATTTATTTATTTTATTTAGTTTATTTTTAAGGTTTTATTTTAGGTTTTAGGTTTCGGTTTAGGTTTATTTATTTAGTTTAGGTTTTAGTTTTTATGTTATTAGGTTTTATTATTATTTAGTGATTTTTAGGTATTCTTAGTTTTCAGTTTAATTTATGTATTATTATTATTATTATTTATTAGTTTATTAGTTTAGTTAGTTTTATTAGTTTATTATTAGTTAGTTTCTTAGGTTTGTTTATTATTATTAGATTTAGTATATTTATTATTTAGTTTATTTTATTATTATTATTTTTAGTTAGTTTAATTTATAATTAGTTTATTAGTTTAGTGTTAGTTATTATTAGTTATTTAGTTATAGTTTATTAGTTTTTTTAGTTTTATTATTAGTTTTAGTTAGTATTATTTAGTTAGTTTATTATTAGGTTTAATTAGTTTATTAGTATATTAGTTTAGTTTAGTTATTAGTTTTAGTTATTAGTTAGTTATTATTATAAGTTATTTATTAATTATTATAGTTAGTTTATTAGTTTTAGTTTATTAGTTATTAGTTTTAGTTTAGTTAGTTTAGTTATTATTAGTTTAGTTATTGGGTTTATTTTATTATTAGTTAGTTATTTATTAAGTTAGTTATGTTTAGGGTTTAGGTTTATTAGTTAGTTTTTAATTAGGGTTTAATTTAGTTAGTTTATTAATTTAATTTTAGTTATTAGTTTAGGTTTAGTTTAGTTTTAATTAGTTTTATAAGTTTTATTAGTTTGTTTATTTTTAGTTATCTTATTAGTGGGGTTTTTTTGGTTGTGTTTAATTTAGTTATTAGTTTGTTTATTAATTTACTTAGTTTTTATTATTATTAGTTTATTAGTTTTATAATTATTATTTATTTAGTTTAGTTTAGTTAGTTTGTATTAGTTTTTATTTTAGTTTATTATTAGTTTTTGTTTATTATTAGTTTATTTATTTTAGTTTATTATTTATTTATTCTAGGTTATTATTTATTTGTTTGAGTATTAGTTAGTTTAGTTTAGTGTTTTATTAGTTTCTTATTAGGGTTTAGGGTTTAGGGTTTGGGGTTTAGGGTTTTAGGGTTTAGGGTTTAGGGTTTAGGGATGTAGGTTTATGGTTTAAGGATTAGGGTTAGTTTTAGAGTTTAGCATTTAGGGTTAGAGTTTTTGTATTTATTATTATTTTTATTATTTTTACGATTTATGGTTTAGGGTTTAAGTTTTAAGTTTATGGTTCAGGTTTTAGTTTGAGCTTTAGGGTTTTCAAATTTTTTTTAACAGAGAAAAAATTTAGATTCAACATTTCTTCTTTTTGATTTCATCAATCAAGTAACACACAAAGTTCTTAAAGACACAAGTGATGACATAGGTATAAAATGAGCACGCATAGAGCAAATCAAACGCTCTAGAAAACTAGAACCATCTCTACTCTAAAGACATAGTTCGATAAGCAGCAGATTGGATTAGCCATTCTTCAATTTCTCTAGTTCCCATCAGAACCACCCTAACCTCTCGAGTAGCGGGATCTGCCATCATATCTATAGTCTCTCCCACAGCCACCAACATAGCTATAACCTTTGTCACTCCTCCTACCTCCATAACCATCACTACTCTGACCACCACCTCCATAACAACCAGCACCTCCAAATCCCCCACCACCGCTGTGATAATCGCAACCTCTGCCTTCGCCTCCATCGCCAAATCTAGACTAAGCCTTAGTAATGATGATGTTCCTACCGTCAAGGTTCTGCCCATTCTTAGGGTTTAGGTTTAAGTTTAAGTTTATTAGGTTTTAGGGTTTAGGTTTATTTTTTAATTTATCTAAATACTTTAGGTTTAGGTTTAGGGTTTGGGGTTTAGGTTTTAGCGTTTAGGGTTTAGGGTTTAGGGTTAGGTTTAGGGTTTAGTGTTTAGGGTTTATTGTTTAGGGTTTAGGGTTAGGGTTTATGCTTTTAGGGTTTAGGGTTTAAGGTTAAGGTTAGGGTTTAAGGTTTAGGGTTTAGGGTTTAGGGTTTAGAGCTTACTATTTGGAGTTTAGGGTTTAGGGTCTAGGGTTCTTTTTGGGTTTAGGGTTTAAGAATTAACGATTTATGGCTTTTTATTTATTTAAGTAAACTGATAGGTTTAGGTTTATTTTGTTTATTATTTATTTATTTTAGTTTATTTTATTTTTTATTTTTATTTAGGCTAGTTTTTTTTATTTTTTATTTTTATTTAGGCTAGTTTTTTTATTTAGTTTAGTTTATTTATTTTAGGTTTATTTATTTTAGTTTAAGGTTTTTATTTTAGTTTATTTTTTAAGTTTAGGTTTATGTTTAGATTTATTTTTTAGTTGAGTTTTGCTTTTATTTTATTTTTTAAGTTTAGGTTTTATTTTTTATTATTACGTTTAGGCTCAGGTTTTTATTTTATTTTTTTAGGTTTACATTTTAGATTTTTATTTTAAGTTTATTTTTAGGTTTTATTTTTTGTTTAAGTTTAGGTTTATTTTCAGTTGAGTTTTATTTTTATTTTTATTTTGATTTTGAGGTTTAGGTTTTATTTTTTTATTTTTTTGGTTTACATTTAGGTTTTTGTTTACTTTTTTTAGCTTTAGGTTTAAGGTTTTAATTTTAGCATTTTTTTAGGTTTTATTTTTTAGTTAAGGTTTAGGTTTATTTTTAGTTTATTTTATTTTATTTAACTTTGGTTTAGGTTTAGGTTTTAATTAGTTTAGTTTATTTTATTTTAGTTTAGTATTATTTTTATTTTATTTTGTTTATTTTATTTTTATTTTGGGTTTAATTTTTTTAGTTTAGGGATTAGGTTTTATTTTTTATTTATTTTAAGTTTTATTTTAGGTTTATTTTTTTGGTTAAGGTTTTTATTTAATTTAATTTAATTTTATTTTAGGTTTATTTTATTTTTCTTTTACATTTAGTTTTTATTTTATTTAGGTTTTTAATTGATTGGTTTATTTTATTTCATAGTTTTGTTTATGTTTATAGTTATTTTATTTTTAAATTTTATTTCTAGGTTTAGGTATAGGTTTTAGTTTAGGTTTGTATTTTATTTTATTTTATTATATAATTTAGGTTTAGGTTTATTTATATATTTTACTTTTAAGTTTTATTTAGTTTAGGTTTTGGTTTTTGGGATTTTAGTGTTTAGGGTTGAGGGCTTAGGGTTTAGGGTTCATTATTTTAGGTGTTAGGGTTTTATGATTTAGGGTTTAGGGTTAGGGTTTAGGGTTTAGGTTTTATGGGTTTACTATTTAGGCTTTAGGGTTTAGGATTTTTAAGGTTTAGTGTTTAGGATTTAGGGTTTAGGGTTAGTTTAGGGTGGTTTAGGGTTTAGGGTTTAGGGTTAGGGTTAGGATTTAGGGTTTAGGGTTTAGGGTTAGTTATAGGGTTTGGGGTTTAAGGTTAGGGTTTAGGATTTAGGGTTTATGGCTATTTTTTTAAATTAAGTAAACCATTAAGTTTAGGTTTATTTACTTTATTTTTTTGTTTAGTTTAATTTATTTTGTTTTTTTATTTAGATTTATTTTTTTATTTAGTTTAGTTTATTTATTTTAGGTATGTTTATTTCAATTTAGGTTTTCCATTTTAGTTTAGTTTTTAGGTTTAAGCTTAACTTTATGTTTATTTTTTAGTTTAATTTTATTTTTATCTTATTTTTTACGTTTAGGTATTATTTTTTTAATTTTTGGTTTAGTTTTAAGTTTTAGGGTTTTATTTTAAGTTTATTTTTAGATTTTATTTTTTAGTTTAGGTTTAAGTTTATTTTTAGTTTATTTTATTTTATTTAGTTGAGGGTTTAGGTTTAGGTTTTATTTATTTTAGGTTAGGTTTAGGCTTATTTTATTTTGTTTATTTGAGGTTTAGGTTTATTTTTTAGTTTAGGGTTTAGGTTTTTTTTATTAATTATTTTTTAGGTTTTATTTTAAGGTTAATTTTTTAGGTTTAGGTTTTTATTTAGTTTTTATTTTATTTTATTTTAGGTTTATTGTTTCTTTTATATTTAGTTTTTCTTTTGTTTAGATTTTTTAGTTTTAGCTTTATTTTATTTTTTAGTTTTTTTAAAGTTTTTATTTATTTTATTTTAGTTTAGTTTTTACTTTTTATTTTATTTTATTTTATTTTGATGTTTAGGTTTAGGTTTAGGTTTAGATTTTAGTTTAGGTTTTCATTTTATTTTATTTTTTATTAAGGTTTAGGATTATTTATTTTATTTTTAGGTTTTATTTAGTTTGGGTTTAGGATGTTAAGTTAGGGTTTAGGGATTGGTGGGGTTTGGATTATTATAAGGCGATTTAGGGTTTATTATTTTAGGGTTTTGGCCCAGGGTTTAGCCCAGTGGTTGCAGCCCAGAGGATAGGAGCAGGAGTGGCTCAGTTTAGGGTGGTTATATGTAGGGAGGGTGGTGGATCAGGGTCAGTTAGAATTTAGGAGTTTATGTTAGGGAGGAAGCTCATCAGGGAGGTTTAGGGTTTGGGTCAGGTGGTGGGTTAAGGTTGGGTCAGCCTGAGTTTAGGTTTTTAGGTCAGTGGGAGCTCAGGGTTTTATTTAGGAAGGTTAGGTCAGGGTAGAGTTTAGGGAGGGAGTTTAGGGTGGGGCCTGGTTTTTAGGGTTTAGGGTTTATTTGGGTTTGGGTTTAGGGTTTAGGAGTTTAGGATTTAGAGTTATTTAGGTGATTTTTTAATTAGGTTTAGGTTTAAGTTTAAATTTTTTTTAGATTTTTTTATGTAGTTTACGTTTAGGTTTAGGTTCATTTATTTTTAGATTAGTTTATTTTGTTTAGTTTTATTTTAGTTTAGGTTTTATTTATTTTTTAGGTTTTTATTTTTAGTTTAGTTTATGTATAGGTTTATTTAGGTTTATTTTCTTATTTATTTATTTAGTTTATTTTTATTTTAGTTTAGGATTAGGTTTAGGTTTATGTTTTTCTTTTTATTTTAGTTTTTTTTTTTAGTTTAGTTTTACTTTTATTTTAGTTTAGTTTATGTTTATTTAGGTTTAGGTTTTTAGGTTGGGGTTTATTTTAGGCTTAGGCTTTATTTATTTATTTTTTAATTTATTTATTTTTAGTTTTTTAGTATAGTTTAGATTATTTTATTTAGTTTTCAGTTTATTTAGTTTAGGTTTAGGTTTATTTAGTTTACTTTAGGTTTGGGGTTTAGGTTTTCTTTAGGTTTAGGTTTTATTTAGTTTGTTTATTTATTCTTTTATTTTTATTTAGGTTTATTTAGTTTAGCTTATTTAGTTTAGGTTTTATTTTATTTAGGTTTAGGTTTAGGTTTAGGTTTTATTTAGTTTATTTTATTTAGTTTTATTTTAGGTTTAGGTTTATTTAGGTTTATTTTATTTTTATTTAGGTTTAGGCTTATTTTTATTTGTAGTTTAGTTTATTTAAGTTTAAGTTTCAGTTTAGGTTTAAGTTTTTAGTTTATTTTAGTTTTAGTTTAGGTTTAGGTTTATTTAGGTTTATTTAGTTTAGGTTCATTTATTTTTATTTTAGATTTTATTTTTATGTTATTAGTTTAGTTTATTAATTTAGGTTTATTTATGTTTATTTTTTTGGTTTATTTTTAGTTTAGGTTTAGGTTTATTTATTTTTGTTTAGTTTTAGTTTATTTTTATTTATAAGTTTATTTATTTTTTAGTTTTATTTAGTTTAGGATTAGGTTTATTTTTATTTATTTATTTAGGTTTTAGTTTATTTAGTTTAGTTTAGGTTTTGGTTTAGGTTTAGGTTTATTTATTTATTTTATTTATTTAATTAGGTTTAGGTTTATGTTTATTTATTTAGTTTATTTGTTTATTTAGGTTTATGTTTAACTTTTATTTAGTTTAGTTTTTTTAGTTTTATTTTATTTTGGGTTTATTGTTTAGGTTTAGGTTTATTTAGTATAGGTTTAGTTTTGGTTTATTTTTATTTCTTTATTTAGTTTATTTATTTAGGTTTAGGTTAATTTATTTAGTTTATTTATTTATTTATGTTAAGGTTTTGGTTTATTTATTTCATTTATTTATTTATTTATTTTATTTAGGTTTAGGTTTAGGTTTTATTTAGTTTAGTTTATTTAGCTTTATTTTATTTTCGGTTTAGGGTTTTGGTTTAGGTTTAGTTTGGGTTTATTTTTATGTATTTATTTAGTTTATTTATTTATGTTTATTTCTTTATTTAGTTTGTTTTTATTTATTTAATTTAATTTTTTATATTAGTTTATTGTTTAATTTATTTTAGTTCATTATTTTTAGTTTAAGTTTAGGTTTAGGTTTTTATTTTATTTTATCTTATTTGTATTTATTTAGTTTAGTTTAGTTTATTTTATTTATTTAGGTTTATTTAGTTTATTAATTTTGTTTATGGATTTAGTTTAGGGTTTATTTTATTTAGTTTAAGTTTTATTTAATTTTATTTATGTTGGGTTTAGTTTATTTTTAGGTTTAGGTTTAGGTTTAGGTTCAAGTTTATTTTAGTTTAGTTTATTTTATTTAGTTTAGGTTTACTTATTTAGTTTAGTTTATTTTTTTTATTTAAGTTTAGGTTTTATTTTATTTAATTTATTTTAGGTTTATTTAGTTTATTTTTATTTTTATTTTTATTTATTTATTTTAGTTTATGTTTATTTAGTTTATTTTTTATTTATTTAAGGTTTAGGTTTAGGCTTAGGTTTATTTTTAGTTTTAAGTTTAGGTTTAGGTTTTATTATTTAGTTTAGTTTATTTAATTTATTTTTTATTTTAGGTTTATTTATTTAAGTTTAGTTTATGCTTATTTAGTTTAGGCAAGTTTATTTTTGTTTAGTTTAGTTTATTTATTTACTTAGTTTAGGATTAGGTTTAGGTTTATGTTTAGGTTTAGGTTTAGGTTTAGGTTTAGGTTTATTTTATTTAGTTTAGGTTTAGTTTATATTTAGGGTTTAGGTTTAGTATAGTTTAGGGTTTAGCTTTAGGTTTAAGCTTATTTTAAGTTTAGTTCATTTAGTTTAGTTTAGGTTTAGGTTTATTTTAATTATTTATTTTATTTAGTTTATCTTTTTAGGTTTTATTTTAGGTTTTAGGTATAGGTTTAAGTTTAGGTTTATGCTTATTTATTTAGTTTATATTTTAATTTTTATGTTATTAGGTTTATTAGTTAGCTATAATTATTAGTCAGTTATTTATTAGGTTTTAATTTAGTTAGTTTAGTAGTTTAGTTTTAGTTATTAGTTTAGGTTTAGTTTAGCTTTTATTAGTTTTAATAGTTTAGTTTTTTTAATTAGTTTATTAGTGGGGTTTTTTATTTATGTTTAATTTAGTTGTTAGTTTGTGTATTAGTTTAGTTAGTTTCTTTTATTATTAGTTTATTAGTGTTTTAGTTATTTTTTAGTTAGTTTAGTTTAGTTAGTTTTATTAGTTTTTATTTTAGTTTATAATTAGTTTATTAGTTTTAGTTTATTATTTATTAGTTTTAGTTTTAGTTAGTTTTGTTTAATGTTTAATTAGTTTTTTATTAGGGTTTAGGGTTTAGGGTTTGGGGTTTAGGGTTTAGGGTTTAGGATTGTAGGTTTAGGGTTTAAAGATTATTGTTAGTTTTAGGGTTTAGCATTTTTGGTTAAGGTTTTTTTTTATTTTTATGGTTTAGGGTTTAGGGTTTAGGTTTTAGGTTTAAGGTTCAAGTTTTAGTTTGGGCTTTAGGGTTTTTGGTTTTTTTTAACAGAGAACAAATTCTGATTCAACATTTCGTCTTTTTGATTTCATCAATCAAGTAACACAACAAGTTCTCAAAGACATAAGCGACGACATAAATAAAAATGATCACGCATAAAGCAAATCTAAAGCCCTAGAAAACTAGAACCATCTCTATTGTAAAGACACAGTTCCATAAGTAGCAGATCGAATAGTCCATTCTTGCCTATATTTCCCATGAACTACCTCTCGAGTAGATGCCATCATATCTACAATCTCTCCCTCTGCCACCACCATGGCTAAAACCCCAGTCGCTCCTCCATAACCACCACTGCTCCTACCGCCACCTCCATATCCACCAGCACTTCTAGATCCCCCACCACCGCTGTGATAACCATCGCCTTCACCTTTGCCTCCACTGCCAGATCTAGACTGTGCCTGGTTGACGATGATGCTCCTGCCGTCAAGGTTCTGCCCATTATTAGGGTTTAAGTTTAGGTTTAAGTTTATTGGGTTTTAGGGTTTAGGTTTTTTTTTAAAATTTATTTAGATACTTTAGGTTTGGGTTTAGGGTTTAGGGTTTAAAGTTTAAGGTTTGTGGTTAGGGTTTAGTATTTAGGGTTTAGGGTTTAGGGTTTAGGGTTTAGGGTTTGGGGTTTTAGGCTTTATGATTTTAGGTTTTAGGCTTTAGGTTTAGGATTATGGTTTAAGGTTTACGATTTAGGGTTTAGGGTTTAGGGTTTAGGGTTTAAAGTTTAGGGTTTAGAGTTTAGGATTTAATGTTTAGGGTTTTTTAGGGTTTAGGGTTTAGGGTTAGTTTTTTTGTTTAGGGTTTAGGGTTTTGGGTTTAGGTTTAGGTTTTTTAATTAAGTAAAGCAAGTTTTAGGTTTAGTTTATTATTTAGTTTATTTAATTTATTTTTTAATTTAGGTTTAGTTTAGGTTTAGGTTTATTTTTATTTAATTAATTAATTTATTTATTTATTTAGTTTAGGATTAGGTTTAGGTTTATGTTTAGGTTTAGGTTTAGGTTTAGGTTTATTTTATTTAGTTTAGGTTTATTTAGTTTAGGTTTAGTTTATTTAGTTTAGGTTTAGGGTTTAGGTTTAATTTTGCTTAGGGTTTAGGTTTAGGTTTAGGTTTATTTTAGGTTTATTTTTAGCTTAGTTTATTTAGTTTAGTTTATTATTTAGTTTAGTTTAGGTTTAGGTTTATTTTGTTTAGTTTATTTTTTTAGGTTTTATTTTATGTTTTAAGTTTAGGTTTAGGTTTATTTATTTAGTTTAGGTTTTAGTTTTTATGTTATTAGGTTTTATTATTATTTAGTGTTTTTTAAGTATTATTAGTTTTTAGTTTAGTTTATTTTTTTTTATTATTATTTATTAGTTTATTAGTTTAGTTAGTTTTACTAGTTTATTATTATGAGTTAGTTTCTTATATTTGTTAATTATTATTAGATTTAGTATATTTATTTTTGTTTTATTTATTATTTAGTCTATTATTAGTTTAGTTTATTATTATTATTATTAGTTTAGTTGTTCGTTTTATTTAGTTTAATTTATTATTAGTTTATTAGTTTAGTGTTAGTTGCTTTTAGTTATTTAGTTTTAGTTTATTATTTTTTATTTTTATTATTAATTTTAGTTATTATAATTTAGTTAGTTTATTTTTAGGTTTAGTTAGTTTATCAGTTTATTAGTTTAGTTTAGTTATTAGTTTTAATTATTAGTTAGTTATTATTATAAGTTATTTATTAATTTTTAGTTAGTTTATTAGTTTTAGTTTAGCTAGTTTAGTTAATTAGTTTAGTTATTGGGTTTAGTTTTATTATTAGTTAGTTATTTATTAGGTTAGTTATGTTTAGTGTTTAAGTTTATTAGTTAGTTATTCTTATTAGTTATTTATTTATTCGGGTTTAATTTAGTTTGTTTATTAGTTTAGTTTTAGTTATTAGTTTAGGTTTAGTTTAGTTTTTATTAGTTTAGTTTTTTTAATTAGTTTATTAGTGTGGTTTTTTATTTATGTTTAATTTAGCTATTAGTTTGTTTATTAGTTTAGTTAGTTTTTATTTTTATTATTAGTTTATTAGTTTTTTAGTTATTATTTAGTTAGTTTAGTTAGTTTTATTAGTTTTTGTTTTAGTTTATAATTAGCTTTTATTTATTATTAGTTTATTAGTTTTAGTTTATTATTTATTAGTTTCAATTTTAATTAGTTTAGTTTAGTGTTTTATTAGTTTCTTATTAGGGTTTAGGGTTTAGGGTTTAGGGTTTAGGGTTTGGGGTGTAGGGTTTAGGGTTTAGGGTTTAGGATTGTAGGTTTAGGTTTTAGGGTTTAGGATTGTAGGTTTAGGGTTTAGGGTTTAGGATTGTAGGTTTTTTAACTGAGAACAAATTCAGATTCAACATTTCTATTTTTATTATTTCATTAATCAAGTAACACACAAAGTTCTCAAAGAAATAAGAGATGACATTAATAAAAAATGATTATGCATAGAGAAAATCAAAAGTCCTAGAAAATTAGAACCATCTGTACTATAAAGAAATAGTTCCATAGGATCGAGAGCCACTCTTGCCGTTCCCATCGGAACCACCTCTCCTCGAGTAGCAGGATCCACCAACATATCTACAATCTCTCCCTCCACCACCACCATGGCTAAAACCTCCGTCGCTCCTCCTACTCTATAACCACCACTGCTCCGACCACCACCTCTATATCCACCAACACTTCTAGATCCCCCACCACCACTGCAATAACTGTCGCCTTCGCCTTTGCCTCCACCGCCAGTTCTGGACTAAGCTTGGTTGACGATGATGTTCCTACCATCAAGGTTCTGCCCATTCTTAGGGATTAGGTTAAGGTTTAAGTTTATTAGGTTTTTGGGTTTAGGTTTATTTTTTAATTTATTTAGATACTTTAGGTTTAGGTTTAGGGTTTGGGGTTTAGGTTTAGGTTTAGGTTGGGGTTTAGGGTTTAGGGTTTAGGGTTTAGGATTTAGGGTTTATGTTTGTTTAGGTTTAGGATTAGGGTTTAGGTTTAGGTTTAGGGTTTAGGTGAGGGTTTAGGGGAGTTTAGGGTTTAGAGTTTAGGGTTTAGGGTTTAGGGTTTTTCGGGTTTAGGTTTAGGGTTAGTTTTTTGTTTAGGTTTTGGGTTTTGGGTTTAGGATTTAGGGTTTAGGGTTTTAAATTAAGCAAAAGCAGTTTAGTTTATTTTATTTATTTTAGTTTATTTATTTTTTTATTTAGGTTTTTTATTTAAATTTGTTTATATTTTTAGGTTTTATTTTTTGGGTTTAGGTTTATGTTTAGATTTATTTTTTAGTTGAGTTTTATTTATATTTTATTTTTTAGGTTTAGGTTTTTTTTTATTTTTAGGATTATGTTTAGGTTTTTATTTTATTTTTTTTTATCTTTAGGTTTTAAGTTTTTATTTTAGGTATTAGGTTTAGGTTTAGGTTTAGGTTTATTTATTTAGTTTAGGTTTTAGTTTATTTAGTTCAGGTTTAAGTTTAGGTATAGGTTTTAGGTTTATTTTTAGTTTATTTTATTTAGTTTGTTTTATTTAGGTTTTAGTTTATTTAGTTTAGTTTAGGTTTAGGTTTTTATTTATTTAGTTTATTTAGGTTTAGGTTTAATTTAATTTTTTTTTATTTTACTTTATTTTTTAAGTTTATTTATTTTAGTTTAAGTTTAGGTTTAGGTTTAGGTTTATATATATAATTTTATTTTTAGTTTAGTTTATTTTCTATATTTTAGGATTAGGTTCAGGTTTAGGTTTTGGTTCATTTTATTTTTAGTTTATTTATTCATTTTAGGCTTTGGTTTGGGCTTAGGTTTTCTGGTTTATTTATTTAGGTTTAGGTTTAAGTTTAGGTTTATTTAGTTTAGTTTAGGATTATTTACTTAATTTATTTTATTTAGTTTATTTTAGTTTAGGTTTAAGTTTAGGGTTTAGGTTTAGGTTTAGGTTTAGGTTTAGGTTTAGGTTTATTTATTTTATTTTTATTTATTATTGTTTATTTATTTAGGTTTAGGTTTAGGTTCAGATTTAGGTTTATTTAGGTTTATTTTTTAGTTTAGGTTGAGGTTTATTTTTTTTATTTATGTTTAGGTTTAATTTTAGGTTTACTTTATTTAGTTTAGGTTTTGGTTTAGGTTTAGGTTAATTTAGTTTAATTTATTTTGTTTATTTAATTTAGGTTTAAGTTTAGGTTTAGTTTAGGTTTTGGTTGTGGTTTAGGTTTCTTTTAGTTTATTTTGTTTAGGTTTAGGTTTAGGTTTAGTTTAGGGTTTAGGTTTAGGTTTAGGTTTTATTTAGGTTTATTTAGTTTAGTTTATTTATTTTTTAATTTATTTATTTTAGTTTATTTATTTTAATTTTAGGCTTAGGTTTAGGTTTAATTTATCCAATTTATTTATTTAGTTTATTTTAGTTTAGCTTTACTTAGTTTATTAGTTTAGTTTATTTTAGTTTAGGTTTAGGTTTAGGATTAGTTTAGGTTTAGGTTTAGGTTTAGGTTTAGGTTTATTTACTCTATTTAGTTTAGGTTTAGGTTTAGGTTTTAGTTAGGTTTAGGTTTAGGTTTACATTTTGGTTTAGGTTTAATTTTATTTAGTTTATTTAGTTTATCTTAGGTCTAAGTTTATTTAGTTTAGTTTAGTTTAGTTTAGCTTAGGTTTATTTATTTAGTTTAGTTTATTTAGGTTTAGGTTTAGGTTTATTTTAAGTTTTAGTTTATTTATTTATTTTATAGTTTAGTTTATTTTAGTTTAAGTTTAGGTTTAGGTTTAGGTTTATTTTATTAGTTTAGGTTTATTTTTAGTGTACTTTATGTTTAGGGTTTTTTTTAGTTTAGGTTTATTTTATTTAGGTTTAGGTTTAGCTTTTATTTATTTAGTTGAGGTTTAGGTTTAAGTTTATGTTTAGGTTTAAATTTACTTTGATTTATTTAGTTTAGATTTAGGTTTAGGTTTAGGTTGAGGCTTACGTTTAGGTTTTATTTAGTTTAGTTTAGTTTTGTTTAGGTTTATGTTTAGGTTTATTTCAATTTAGGTTTAGATTAGTTTAGTTTAATTTATTTAGTTTAGTTTAGTTTATTTATTTTAGGTTTAGGTTTAGATTTAGTTTAGGTTTATTTTCATTTAGTTTATGTTTTCAAGTTTATTTAGTTTTAGATTTAAGTTTCATTTTTTAGTTTATTTTAGGTTTAGGTTTAGTTTAGGTTTATTTAGTTTATTAAGTTTAGGTTTTTATTTAGTTTAGGTTTAGGTTAATTTAGTTTAGGTTTATTTAGGTTTTGGTTAAGTTTATGTTTAGGTTTTTTATTTTAGTTTATTTAGTTTTGTTTATTTATTTTAGTTTATTTATTTAGGTTTAGGTTTAGGTTTAGATTTATTTTTATTTTAGATTTATCTAGGTTTATTTATTTATGTTTAGGTTATTTTTTATTTAGTTTAGTTTATTTAGGTTTGGGTTTATTTAGTTTTAGTTTATTTAGTTTTAGTTTATTTAGTTTTGTTTAGGTTTACATTTAGGTTTTCTTTTTTAGGTTTAAGTTTATTTAGTTTTGTTTAGGTTTAGGTTTAGGTTTACATTTAGGTTTTCTTTTTTAGGTTTAAGTTTATTTTAGGTTTAGGTTTATTTAGTTTAAGTTTAGGTTTAGGTTTATTTTTTGTTTAGGTTTAGGTTATTTATTTATTTATTTATTTTAGGTTTAGATTTAGGTTTATTTTAGTTTAGTTTAGTTTATTTATTTAGGTTCAAGTTTAGGTTTAGGTTTTAGTTTATTTAGGTTTACATTTAGGTTTAGGTTTAGGTTTAGGTTTATTTTAGTTTAGGTTTTAGGTTTAGTTTTAGGTTTATTTTAGGTTTTATTTAGTTTAGTTTAGTTTAGTTTACTTTAGGTTTATTTTCTTCATTTTATTTAGTTTAGGTTTAAGTTTATTTTAATTATTTTAGTTTAATTTAGTTTAGTTTAGGTTTATGCTTAGGTTTAGGTTTTAAGTTTATTTAGTTTAGGTTTATTTTAGTTTATTTTATTTAGTTTATTTTTTTAGTTTTGGTTTAGGTTTATTTAGTTTATTTTATTTAATTTATTTAGTTTAGGTTTAGGTTTATTTTATTTAGTTTATTTATTTTATCCGTTTACTTTCTTTAGCTTAGGTTTAGGTTTTGGTTTAGGTTAAATTAGTTTAGTTTAGTTTAGTTTAGGTTTATTTAGATTAGTTTAGATTAGATTTATTTATTTATTTTGTTTATTTTTATTTTAGTTTATTTTTAGTTTAGTTTAGGTTTAGGTTTATTTATTTAGTTTTGTTGATTTAGTTTATTTAGTTTATTTTTAGTTTATTTTATTTTTATTTTAATTTGTTTAATTTAGTTTAGGTTTAGCTTTAGGTTTAGGTTTATTTAGGTTTTATTAGTTTAGTTTATTTAGTTTAGTTTAGGTTTAGGTTTAGCTTTAGGTTTAGGTTTAGGTTTAGGTTTAGGTTTAGGTTTAGGTTTAGGTTTAGTTTAGTTTAGTAGTTTAGGTTTAGGTTTAGGTTTAGGTTTAGGTTTAGGTTTAAGATTTATTTTATTTTTATTTAGGTTTAGGTTTATTTATTTTGTTTAATTTATTTTATTTAGTTTATTTATTTAGTTTAGGTTTAGGTTTTATTTAATTTAATTTAGTTTTGTTTTGTTTATTTTTTTATTTAGGTTTAAGTTTAGGTTTAGTTTAGTTTATTTATTTATTTTAGTTTAGGTTTTAGGTTTTACTTAGTTTATTTTTTTAGTTCAATTTTTATTTATTTATTTAGTTTAGTCTAGTTTAGTTTATTTAGGTTTAGATTTATTTTATTTATTACTTATTCTATTTTTTATTTAGCTTAGGTTTTGGTATAGGTTAATTTAGTTTTGGTTTATTTAGGTTTAAGTTTTATTTAGTTTAGTTTAATTTAGTTTAGGTTTATTTTTAGTTTATGTTTATTTATTTTTAGTTTTGGTTTAGGTTTAGGTTTAGGTTTTACTTTAGTTTAGGCTTATTTATTTAAGCTTAGGTATAGGTTTTGTTTTAGTTTTGGTTTTATTTAGGTTTAGGTTTATTTTGTTTAGTTTTATTTTATTTAGGTTTAGGTTTATTTATTTTACTTTATTTTCTTTTATTTTATATAGTTTTAGCTTATGTTTATTTTAGTTTAGGGTTTAGGTTTATTTTAAGTTTATTTAGGTTTAGGTTTAAGTTTATTTTTATTTAGGTTTTAGGTTTAGGTTTAGGTTTTAGTTTATTTTTTATTTTAGTTTAGGTTTATTTATTAAGTTTAGTTTAGGTTTAGGTTTATGTTTATTTTTATTTTATTTTTTATTTAGTTTATTTAGTTTAGGTTAATTTATTTAGTTTAGTTTAGTTATTTTTAGTTTAGTTTTATGTTTAGGTTTATTTAGTTTAGGTTTAGTTTATTTTATTTATTTAGGTTTAAGTTTATTTAGTTTAGGTTTTAGGTTTAGGTTTAGGTTTATTTTTGTTTAGTTTAGTTTAGTTTAGTTTAGTTTAGTTTAGTTTAGATTATTTATTTAGTTTATTTTTAGTTTAGATTTATTTTTAGTTTAGGTTTATTTATTTAGATTCAATTTATTTATTTAGTTTAATTTTTATTTATTTAGTTTATTTTTAGGTTTTGTTTATTTAGTTTAGTTTATTTTATTTTAGTTTAGGTTTAGGTTTATTTAGGTTTATTTAGTTTAGTTTATTTTATTTTATTTATTTAGATTATTTTAGTTTATTTAGTTTAGGTTTAGGTTTAGGATTAGTTTAGTTTAGTTTAGATTTAAGTATAGGTTTAAGTTTATTTAGTTTAGTTTATTTTATTTAGTTTATTTATTTTTAGTTTTTATTTTATTTTCTTTATATTATGTTTATTTGTTTTATTTATTTATTATTTGGTTTTGGTTTAAGTTTAGGTTTTAGTTTATTTAGTTTAATTGAGGTTTAAGTTTAGGGTTTAAGTATAGGTTTTCTATTTAGGTTTAGGTTTAGGGTTTAGGGTTTAGGGTTTAGGGTTTAGGTTTAGGTTTTAAGGTTTATTTTAGGTTTTAGGTTTATTTAGGGTTTAGTTTAGGTTTAGGTTTAGGTTTAGGATTTATTTAGGGTTTAGGTTTAGGGTTTAGGTTTTAGTTTATTTAGGGTTAGGAAGGTTTAGGTTTAGGTTTAGTTTTAGGTTTAGGGTTTAGGGTTTAGATTTTAGTGTTTAGGATTTTTTTAAATTAAATGGGCGGTAGGTTTAGGTTTATTTAGTTTATCTAGTTTATTTATTATTTATTTTTGTTTATTTTATTTTTTTAATTTAGGTTTGTTTTTTATTTTTATATAGTTTATTTATTTATTTTAGGTTTACTTATTTTAGTTTAGGTTTTTTATTTTAGTTTTTTTTTAGGATTAGGCTTAGGTTTATGTTCAATTTTTAGTTTAGTTTTATTTTTATTTTATTTTTTAGGTTTAGGTTTTATTTTTTATTTTTAGGTTAAGTTTAAATTTTTATTTTATTTTTTTAGGTTTAGGTTTTAGTTTTTTATTTTAGGTTTATCTTTAGGTTTAGGTTTATTTTTAGTTTATTTTATTTACTTAATTTAGGGTTTAATATATTTTAGGTTTAGGTTTAGGATTCTTTTATTTTGGATTAGTTCATTTTAGTTTAGCTTTAGCTTTATTTTATTTTATTTATTTTAGGTTTAGGTTTTTTTTCAGTTCAGGGTTTAGGTTTTATTTGTTACTTATTTATAGGTTATTTTTAGGTTTATTTATAGGTTTGGGTTTTATTTAGTTTTAATTTTATTTTAGGTTTATTTTATTTTTATTTTATGTTTAGTTTTTGTTTTTATTTTTAGGTTTATTTTATTTTTTTAAGTTTAGTTTAAGTTTATTTATTTTATTTTAATTTAATTTTTTTAAGGTTTAAGTTTAGGTTTAGGTTTAGGTTTTAGTTTAGGTTTTTATTTTATTTTATTTTATTGTTTAATTTAGGTTTAGGTTCTTTTATTTAGGGTTTAGGGCTTAAGGTTTAGGGTTTAGGGTTTGGGGTTTAGTGTTTAATGTTTAGGGTTATAGGTTTAGGGTTTCTTTAGGGTTTAGGGTTTAGGGTTTTAGGGTTTAGTGTTTAGGGGTTTGGATTGTATGTTTAGGGTTTATAGTTTAGGGTTTAGGGTTAGTTTTTATGTTTATCCACAACCTCCATATCCACCAGCACCTCCAGATCCATCAGTACCTCTAGATCTTGCCTCCAAAACCACCACCTCCATAACCACCATCATATCCACCAGCACCTCCAGTAAGGTTAGGGTTTAGGGTTTATGGTTAAGGTTTAGGGTTTAGTTTTTAGGCTTTAGGGTTTAGGGTTTAGTTTTTAGGCTTTGGGGTTTAGGGTTTAGGGTTTATGGATAGCTTAATGTTTATGGTTAGTTTAGGTTTTAGGGTTTAGGGTTTCAGGGTTTAAGGTTTACTATTCTAGGTTTAGGGTTTAAGGTTTAAGCATTATGCTTAAGTGTTTAAGGTTTGGGATTAGGGTGTAGGGTTTAGAGGTTAGGGTTTTAGGGTTTGGGATTGTTTAGGGTTTAGACTTTAGGGTTTGGGGTATAAGGTGTAGGATTTAGGGTTCAGGATTTAATGTTTTTAGGGTTTAGGGTTTAGGGTTTAGGTTTTAGGGGTTTAATGTTTAAATTTGTAGGTAGGTTTATTTAGTTTATTTTGTATTTATTGTAGTTTATTTTATTTATTTTATTTTTATTTAGGTTCATTTTTATTTTTATTTATTTTATTTTAGGTTTGTTTATTTTAATTTAGGTTTTTTATTTTACATTATTTTTAAGGTTTAGGTTTAGGTTTAGGTTTAGGTTTAGGTTAATTTTTTAGTTTAGTTTTATTTTTGTTTAGTTTTTAGCTTTAGGTTTTATTTTGGTTTTTACATTTAGGTTTTGGTTTTTATTTTATTTTTTTAGGTTTAGGTTTGAGGTTTTTATTTTAGGTTTATTTTTAGGTTTTAATTTTTTTCAGATTACATTTAGGTTTATTTTTAGTTTAGTTTTATTTTTATTTTATTTTTTATGTTTAGGTTTTATTTTTTATTTTAAGTTTAGGTTTAGGTTTTTAATTTATTTTTTTAGGTTTAGGTTTTAAGTTTTTATTTTAGGTTTTATTTTTTGTTTAGGTTAGGTTTATATTTAGTTTATTATATTTCATTTAGTTTATGTTTAGGTTTTGGTTTAGTTTATTTTATGTTTAGGTTTTGCTTTTATTTAGTATATTTTAATTTATTTTAATTTAGGTTTATTTTATTTTTCTTCCAGGTTTAGGTTTTTTCTCTTAGTTTATGGTTTAGATTTTATTTTTCATTTATTTTTAGGTTTAATTAATGTTTATTTTAGGTTCATTTTTTATTTTATTTAGTTTTTTTATTTTTAGGTTTATTTTATTTTTTAGTTTAGTTTAGGTTTTTATTTACTTTATTTTAGTTTAGTTCATCTTTTTTATTTTATTTTATTTGTAGGTTTAAGTTTAATTTTATTTTTAGGATTAGGTTCTAATTTAAATTTTTATTTTATTTTATTTTATTATTTTATTTAGGTTTAGGTTTCTAATTTATTTTATTTTTAGGTTTTATTTAGTTTAGATTTATGTTTTTAGGTTATAAGGGTTTAGGGTTTATGGTTTGGGGTTTTAGGGTTTATGGTTTAGGGTTTATGGTTTAGGGTTTTAGGACTTAGGATTTATGGTTTAAGGATTAGTGTTTAGTGTTTAAGGTTTAAGGTTTTTAGGGTTTAGGGTTTAGGGTTTAGGGTTTAGGTTTAAGGTTTCAGGGTTTAGGGTTTAGAGTTAGGGTTTAGGGTTTAGGGTTTAGGGTTTAGTTTTAGGGATTAGTGTTTGGGCTTTAGGGTTTTGGGTTTTGGGTTTGGGGTTAGCTTTGGGTTTAGGGTTAGTTTAGGGTTTTAAGGTTTAGGGTAAGGGTTTAAGATTTATGGTTTAGGGTTTGGGTTTAGGGTTTAGGATAGGGGTTTAGGGTTTTAGGGTTTAGGGTTGTTTAGGGTTTGGGGTTTAGGTTTTAGGGTTTAGGGTTTAAGGTTTAGGTTTTGGGTTTGGGTTTAGGGTTTAAGATTTTTTTTAAAGTTATTTTTTTACTTTTTTTAAAAAATTAAGTAAATCAGTAGCTTTAGGTTTATTTTATTTATTTAGTTTTTTTATATATTTTAGTTTATTTTATTTTTTTATTTTTTATTTAAGTTCATTATTATTTTTATTTAGTTTAGTTTATTTATTTTAGGTTTATTTATTTTAGTTTAGGTTTTTTATTTTAGTTCATTTTTAAGTTTTAGGTTTCGGTTTTGGTTTATTTTTTTAGTTTAGTTTTATTTTTATTTTATTTTTTCTATCTAGGTTTTAATTTTTATTTTAAGGTTAAGTTTTAGGTTTTTATTTTATTTTTTTAGGTTTAGGTTTTAGGTTAATTTTCAGGTTTTATTTTTTAATTTAGGTTTAGGTTTTTTTAGTTTATTTTATTTTATTTAGTTTTGGTTTAGGTTTAGGTTTAGTTTATTTAAGGTTTATGTTTAGGTTTAGTTTGTTTTCATTAGTTTATTTTAGTTTAAGTTTATTTTATTTGGTTAATTTTATTTTTATTTTAAGTTTGATTTTTTTTTAGTTTAGGGTTTAGGTTTTATTTTTTGTTTATTTTTAGGTTTATTTTTTAGGTTTATGTTTTTATTCAGTTTTTATTTTATGTTATTATAGGTTTAATTAATGTTTATTTTAGGTTTAATTTTTATTTTATTTGGTTACTTTTTAATTTTAGGTTTATTTTAATTTTTAGTTTAGTTTAGGTTTTTATTTATTTTATTTTAGTTTAGCTTTTAGTTTTTATTTTATTTTATTTTTAGATTTAGGTTTAAGTTTAGGTTTTAGTTTAGGTTTTTATTTAATTTAATTTTTTTATTTTAATTAGGTTTAGATTTTTTATTTATTTTATTTTTAGGTTTTTAATTTAGGTTTAGGTTTTAGGTTTTTTTTAGACTTATGGTTTAGTTTAATGTTTAGGGTTTGGGGTTTTAGTGTTTTGGGTTTTTGGTTTTTGGTTTATGGTTTAGAGTTTTAGGGTTTAGGGATTAGGGTTTAGATTTAGCATTTAGGTTTTAGGGTTTAGGGTTTAAGGATTATGGTTAGGGTTTAGGGTTTAGAGTTTATGGTTTTAGGGTTTAGGGTTTAGGGTTTAGAGTTAGGGTTTAAGGTTTAGGGTTTAGGGTTTAGTGTTTGGGATTAGGTTTTAGGTTTTAGGTTGAGTTGAATTAGAGGTTTAGTTAGTTTAAGGTTTAGGGATTTAGATTTAGGAGTTTAGGTAGGAGTTTTTAGAGTTTAAGTTTAGGGTTTAGTATTAATAGTTTAGGTTTAGTTTTATTTAAGTTTAGGGAGTTTAGGATTATAGTTAGGTTAGTTAGGAGTTAGGAGTTTAAGTGTTTAGGTTTAGTTTTAGGTTTAGGGTTATTTAGGTTTAGGGTTTAATGTTTAAGTTTAGGATTTAGGATAGGGTTTAGGGTTGAGTTTAGGGTTTAGGATTTAGGGTTCTTTTATTTAATTATATATTTTTTAAAATTTTATATTTAAATTAAGTAAACCAGTAGGTTAAGGTTTATTTAGTTTATTTATTTTTACTTATCTTAGTTTATTTTATTTTTTATTTATATTTAGGTTTATTTTTATTTTATTTAGTTTAGTTTATTTATTTTAGGTTTATCTATTTTAGTTTAGGTTTTTTATTTTAGTTTCTTTTTTTTTTGGTTTATGTTTTGGTTTAAGTTTATTATTTTTTTGTTTAGTTTTATTTTCATTTTATTTTTTAGGTTTAGGTTTTTTTTTTTAGGTTTAGGTTTAGGTTTTTAGGGTTTAGGGTTTAGGGTTTAGGGTTTAGGGTTTTAGGGTTTAGGGTTTAAGGTTTAGGGTTTAGGGTTTAGGGTTTAGGGTTTAGGCTTTAGGATTTAGGGTTTTTAAGGTTCAGAGTTTATGGTTAACTTAGGGTTTAGGGTTAGTTTAGGGTTTAGTGTTTTAGAGCTTAGGGTAAGGGTTTAGGATTTATGGTTTATGGTTTGGGTTTATGGTTTAGGGTTTAGGGTTTTTTTATGGTTTGGGGTTTAGGGTTTGCGGTTTAGGGTTTAGGGTTTAGGGTTAGGGTTAGGGTTAGGGTTTTGGTTTTTGGGTTTAAAATTTTTTTATTTAAATTAAGTAAACTCCTAGGTTTAGGTTTATTTAGTTTATTTATTATTTATTTTTGTTTATTGTATTTATTTTAATTAATTTATTATTTTTATTTAGGTTTATTTTTACTTTTATTTAGTTTAGTTTATTTATTTTAGTTTAGGTTTTTTATTTTAGTTTATTTTTTCAGTTTAGATTTTTGTTTAAGTTTATTTTTTAGTTTAGTTTTATTTTTCTTTTATTTTTTAGGTTTAGGTTTTCTTTTTTATTTTCAGGTTTAGGATGAGGTTTTTATTTTATTTTTTTAGGTTTTGATTTTAGGTTTTTATTCTAAGTTTATTTTTAGGTTTTATTTTTTAGATTAGGTTCAAGTTTATTTTTAGTTTATTTTATTTTATTTAGTTTAGGTCTAGGTTTAGTACAACAGACCAATCACATAAAGCTAGCACCCCAAAAGTTACAGTAGGATCAGTGGCCAAGCTAAAATAAAGTAAGCAATATTCCACCAAAGCCACCACTAAAAGGAAGAGAAACACAAAAAAGGAGCAGTCAACATGAATTGCAATAACAACACAACCTAACAAAATAGCCCCAAACGCATAATAATAACCCACAACTATCTCCAGAGCACTAGCAATCCAAATCCAAGGACAAAACCTCCACCCAAATAGCAACAGAGTAGAAGATGCGACAGAGAGAGGGAAAGCAATAGGGACACCAGAGGGCATCCAAAATTACCATCAAAACCACCACCAAGGAAGAAAAATAGCAAATCCGGCACCATTGATAAAGACAAAAAAAATATGAAAACAAGGAGAGCAAAATAAACCAGTGGGATTCAATACCAATAGCCAATCTAAATCCCAAGACACCAAGCCAAGGCACAAGCATCCAAGCAGGCGACAACATCCAATACCAAGACACAAAGTTAGAGAAGAGACTCCAAAAAAAACCAACCAATCAGTCAAAGCTGCCGACAAACCAGTCGGCATAGACAAAAAATAGCCATAACCATCTCCTCCAGTAAACAAAAATGTAGGTCTGGAAGGGAAAAAAACACAAAGCAACTACCCTCCTACCAATCAACAAATAAAACAACCAACAAAAAGAAAACACCAACCCAAACCAGGAAAACAACCGAAAAGAATTGAAAAAAATGAAACCTATGCAAATTGTGAAGAGACCATGGCCACCCAACAACCAAACATAGCGTAGAAGTTCAATTCGTAAAGGGAGGCGACCAGTAAAATAGATGTTAACCACAAAGCCCAAAATAGAGGAAAGAACAATAATAAACATAATACCCAACCTTAAGATCTCAAAAAACCAAGAAACAAAATTGGTAGTCTTAGGCTGGACAAAAAAACCACAGTATAAAATGACAAAGAGAACCACCCAACCACAAGCAATAAATCAGTGAGGAAAAGAACAAGGATAAAAGAAAACAAAGTCCCTTCCAAACCCTAAAGACCAAACAATCACCAAAAAAGAAAAATAATAGGAGGGCAACAACCAAAAAAAAGCTACCTCCAATCCACAAGGCAAAGGGAAAAACCAACCAGTAGAAGCCCCCAAGCGAAACCAAGAAAGGAGAACAACAACCACCAAAAAGACCAAAACTAAGCCAAACTAGAAGAGACCAATAGTAGCCATGAAAAAATGACCACCCGAAACAGTCAGGAAGATGGAAGAAGCAAATTGCAGCATCCAGCAGAACCAACCATAGTAGCCAAAAATCCAATTCAAATATGGTAATAGCCAGCCAAAACCTGAGGCAAACCCAAAATCAATTAGTATAAGGGGTAGGCCAAAATTAGGCATAGCCATAACCCAACAGGAGACCCCCAAAACATCACTAGATATGTGACAAAAGAAGCATAGCATAAGCCATAGAAAGAAAACCACCAGTCTTAGAGGATAGGAAATCCAATTAAAAATTACACGACTATGACCCAAATAAGGGTAAGTCAAGTATACAATGGGGTAAAGAGGAAGGGGGTTTAAGTTTAGAAATAAACTAAAACCAATAAGGTAGCTTTCAGATAAAGTGAGATTGACCAAGACCCTAAAGAAAAATAGCAAAAACCACATCCTAGTGAGGGAAGCACAAAAAAAAACAACCAAAAAATAGACTAAATAAAACCACCCTAGCAATATGATCAACAAAATAACCGAAAGTTAAAATTTGAGGTAAGGCAGTCCAGTGTTATCGAAGTTGACCAGACCATGTGGATGCTTAAGCAAGTTATGGTTATCAAATAAAGTGAGCTCATTTAATTCAGCTCCCAAATTAGCCAGGAAATCTGCAGAAGCATTACCTTCACAAAGAATGCGAGAAATTTTGTAGCAAACTTGAGAAAGAAACTTTTTAGTGTGATTAAGAAGATAAAATAAGTCAACATTCCCCATTTTATTAATATTGAGCATATCAAGTAAAAGAAGAGCATCAACTTCAATCATAATATTAAATAGGCCTTTATTTAAATAAATATCATTAGCTTTATTAAGAGCCATGAGCTTAGCATAAATAGCAGAACAAGCTTTGAGGGGTAGGCAAAAGTACAAATGACAGAACCTTTAGAATCCCTAAGAATTCCACCACAACCATATTTATTAGGGGAAACAGAATCATCAGTATTGATCTTAATATAATTCTCTTTAGGCTTAATCCAATGTATAATCCTAATACTATTGTAAGAAGGGTCATCATGCAAAGTGATACCCAATTTCTCAACCACAAATTTATCACCTCTAAAATGAAGATTACTAATTAAATTTGCATTAAACAAAGCATGAATTTTTTCTTTAGTTTCAGCAATGATCCTTTTTTGGTTCATAGGGATGCCTCGATATTTAGCATCATTTCTATCCATCCAAATGAACCAAATAAGGGTAATACAAAATAAAACTTTCATATGACCTTTCACTATTTTTTGAAAACAAATTTCAAGAAGTTGATATAACGAAAGAGAGCCATGAAAATAGTTAGTGTTACATAAATCATCATACTATATCCAAAGTTTGGAAGTAATAGCACCATTGACAAAATATGATTAACATTTTCAATATGAAAGCAACAATAGCACTTAGAAGGTAAATAAAACCCTTTAAACCGAGCAAAGAATCTATAGAATGAAGTTATTCAAAATCCACCAAGCTAAAATAGAATAAGAAATGGGAATAATATTGTTCCAAAGTTTAATGAAAACATTAGAGGTTTTTTGTTTATTTCTAATAAAATTCCAAACCTCTTTAAGAACGAAATAGCCATTGTAAGAGAGCTTGAAAAGAGTTTGATCAGGTTTATTAGAAAAGAGAGTGATGTTGCAAAACTTGTCAAAAATAGAAATAGGAATGTAGTTCTCAAGTTTGTTTTCATTCCAATTATTATTTAGCCAAAAGAGTTAACTTTGATAGTAGCAGTGTGTAGATAAAAGTCAAAGAGCCATTGCCAATCCAATTATCTTGCCAAAAGAAAGAAGACCCCGAATGAATACTCCAAGATATTAATGATTCAACAACCCATTAAATGGAGCAAAGTCTTTTCCAAATTGGAGAGTCACCAACTTTATATGCACATATAGGAGGGTGTTTACCTTAACAATATTTTTCATCATAAAATTAGCCCAAAGGCTATCATTCTTTTTAAAATTCCACCAGAGCATATGAGAGAAGGCAATCATAGCTTCACGAATAAGTTTGCAACCAAGACCACCTTCACCCAAAAGACCACAACATTTTTGCCAGGATGTCCAATGTATTCTTTTAATAGAATTATTAGATTCCAAAAAAAGTTTATTAAACAAGCAATCAATTTTGATAAGAGTAGAATTAGTTGCAATGATAGATTCAATCAAATAAAGAGGAAAAGAATTGAGAGTGATTTTAAGAATAGTGAGCCTGCCACCAAAGGAAAGTAAATGGAATTCCCAAACAAAAATTTTATTTATGATTTTTTAATTAACTCATAAAAATATGGATCATTTTCCTTAAAGAGGAGCACCCTAGTACTTAAGAGGTATATTGATGTTTAAAATTTGTGATATGGTTGATTTGATTGATTTTATTATTAGAGATACTTGAAGAAATAATAAAACAACTTTTGTTATCATATGATAGGCCAATTTTCTACCAAATTTATTTATAAAAAATCATGAGGTTTTTTGATATGTTGAATAGAAGCATTGTAAAAATAATGAAAACATCCATAAAGCATAAGAGGGAAACAAGAAGAAGACCACCAAGAGTTTTAGCATATAGGATTGTTTAAAAAATAACACATTGATGCTCCTAGATAAGTACTCAATAGTAATAATAAATAAAGTGGGAGATAAAGGATCCCCTTATCTTAAGCCATGGGAAAAAGTTAAGAAGCCCAAAGCTTTCCAATTAAGTAAAATAGAAATCTAGGCATTATTAATACAAGTTTTAATAAGAAAAATAAATTTATCAGAAAACCTAAATAAATTCATAATACGAAAAAAGGAAATCTTAAGAGATATTATCAAAAGCTTTGATAATATCTAATTTGGAAAGAACATTTCCACCTCTAGTCTTAGCATCTAAGTCATGAATTAATTCCTAGGCAAGTAAAATGTTATTTAAATAGATCAATCTCTAATAAAACTAGTTTGGTTGAGAGAGATAATCTTATGAAGTAGAAGACAAGCGATGGTATTTTGAAATAAGCTTATTGAATAAGAAAGACTATCTAAGATCACCAATAGTTTGATTATCTTTCTTAGGTATGAGAACAATATAATGCTAGAAAATACCTAGGAAAAGGATTACCATTAAAAAAATCAACCACAACCTCAAACAAATCATTTTTAATAATAGACCAACAAATTTGAAAAATTCGAGTAGTGAAACCCTTCAGACTAGCAACAAAATCTATGTTCATGCTATTAAGAACTTTAAAAATTTCATCTTCATTAGCCATAATCGAATTATCAAGGTGAAAAAGAACTTTCCAATTGTTAGCCACAACATTAAAAAAATTAATATGCTGAATCCACATGTTCTGAAATCTAAACGGAGAGAAATTTTTTAACCTATTAGAAATATCTTTAATTGAAACCAAAAAAGGAGCATGATCAAACAAGGTTTTTCTTAAATGATCGACAGAAGTAATATGCCATTGAGTAATCTAATGAGTATTAAAAAGAATCCGATCCAACCGTTGTCAAAGTCTAGAGTTTTGCCAAGTATAATTGGAACCTTTAAAACCAATATCAATCAAATTATAATGAAGGATCATATTAAAAAATTCTTCCATTGAATGAATATTAGGAGAGAAACCACCACTTCATTCAGAAGTGAATAAAATAGGGTTGAAATATCCACCAACAAATCAAGGTTTATTGACAGAGGTAGCAAAATTCCTCAAATTATCCCAAAGAAGATTTCTACCAGATCTAAGCCCAAAACACAATAATCACCATAAGACATTTGAGCATTCACAATTTTTTTGAAAATCATCAAGAATAGAAACCTCTACAAAGTTATTCCAAAGACACCAATTATATCGGCATTAAAAAAAAAAAATTTATTGAAACCAATCATTCTAACAACATGGTTAATTTTGTTAGCATGAATAAGAGGCTCTAAAAAATAAGTAAACAAATATTATGTATATGACAAAGATTTCTAATACGATTATGAATAGAGAGGGTACCGATCCCTCTAACATTCCAAACAATATAATTAAACATAAAGAAATAAAAGGGGTTATGAAAAGGTTAATTAAGAGAGGAGAGAGAGGCCGTAGCTGATCTAGTGTTTCTTAGCAGTTTGGGAGGGAAATTTTTAACATTTTTTTTCTTTTTAGCATGATAAATTTGGAAACCATTTCCTTTTCCCATATAATCATCATCTGAGAAGGATTTAGCAACATTTGTCAAAGATTTAGGAGAAATATCTTGATTAGAAATGAGTTCTCCTCCTTCCAAGACATTAGAATTTATTAAAGCCACATGAGCATCAGGAATAGTAAGAGAGAGAGAGCATAAAAAAATTTATTAGAAGGAAAGTGTGAACACCAAGCCCTTCCTTTTCATGACCCAAATTATTAGACAAAGCCAAATCTTTTTTGTGAATTTAAATCATCCTGAATCTGGAAAATAGAATCAATTTTTTCAACCTGATTATCATGAGGTATTAAATCCATATTCTCCATTGAATTTGAAATGATAACATTAATATCCTCATTATATTCTTAATCAAAGCTTCATTTTCATCAATCAAAAGCCGCCAGTGATGATGATTGAATCAAATGAAATAGAATCGCCATACAAAAGTTTACAAAAACAATTATTGTTTACATTAGAATCCTTCAATTGCACAAAATAAGTAAGAGGTAAAACATCATTATTAGGAACATTCAAAAATTTCTTTTTTTAAGAAGTAGTTTTTTGATATTTAATAGTGATCAGCCTAGGGTTAGGAATAGAAGTTTTTTTAATAGTGATTTTTTTCGGTGAGGATGAAGGAAGCATTCAAAATTATCATGCTCATGGATTTTACAAAGGAGAACAAATGACAGGGAAAATTTTAAATTCAATTCTTTGCATATAACTATAATTTTCATATCCCAACCAAATTTCTTTGGGGTGTTTCTTGGTAATATCCAATTCAATAAGGATTCTAGCCACTAAAGGATGAGATTTCATAGCCGTTGTATGGTCAATTTACAATGGCCAACCAAATAAAACACCCACAATAAAAAGGAATTGATGGTTAATGAAATAAATTCGCATATAGGGGAGAGAAATCCAAACTGGAACATCTTTGAATGATTTGAAAGCAGTTGAAGCTAAGTTAGTTGATGCCATAGCAGGATCCATAAGATCCTTCAATTTTCCCATGAATCATCGTGAAGATCACCCAATGATGAAAATAGGCCAAATATTCAAGAAGGAATCCAATGAGAACTCAAGCGAATACTAGGCAGCGGTGGAAAACTAAAATAAAAAGGAGGAAAGGAAATCGCCAAAGCACATGGATGAGGGCTCACAGATGATTTTAGGTTTTGGGTTTGGTTTAAGTTTAAGTTTAGTTTAGAGTTTAATTTAGGTTTAGTGTTTAGGTGTAGGTTTAAGTTTAGGTTTAGGGATTTGGTTTAGGTTTAAGTTTGGGTCTAGGTTTAGGTTTTGATTTAGAATTTAGGGTTTAGGGTTTAGGTTTAGGGTTTAAGTTTAGGATTTATTTAGTTTAGGTTTAGGTTTAAGTTTAGGTTTAGAGTTTAGGGTTTAGGGTTTAGGTTTAGGTTTAGGCTTAAGTTTAGGATTAGGGTTTAGGTTTAGGTTTAGGTTTAGGGTTTAGGTTTAGGTTTAGGGTTTAGCATTATGTTTGGGTTTAAGGTGTATGGTTTAAGGCATAGGTTTAGGGTTTAGGTTTAACCTACCCCTATGGCTAACTCTTCTAATTATCTAGGGTTAGGTTAAGTGTTCACCTAATCACTACAAGTGTCTTAATACTGAGAAACTCTTTGTTTCTATGAGAGTCCTACATCTATGATAAGGAAGTTGAGATCTCACTTCAAAAGTGAGGTCAATAATTTTATGATTTAGGGTTCTTGGGTTTAGGGCTTTATCTTTAGGGTTTAGGGTTTAGTGTTTAGGGTTTATGGATTTAGGGTTTAGGGTTTAGATTTTAAGTTTATGGTTTAGGTTTTTATTTAGGGTTTAGGGTTCAAGGTTTTTTCTAACAGAGAATAAATTCATATTCAACATTTATTCTTTTTGATTTCATCAACCAGGTGGCGCACCAAGTTTTCTAAGACACAAACAACAACATAGATAAAAAAAAAAGCATAAAGTAAATCAAAAATCCAAGATAACTAGAACTATCTCTCTTATAAAGATTAAGTTCCATAAGCAACAAAATTGGATCGACTATTCTTTTAGTTCTCCGGTTCCCATCAGAACCACCACCGCCTCTAGAGTAGCGGGATCTGCCATCATATTTCCAATCTATCCCCCCGTGACCACCATTGATGTAACCTCCATTTCTCCTCCCTCCTCCATAACCACCACTACTCTGACCACCACCTCCATGTCCACCAGCACCTTTAGATCCCCCACCATGATAAAATTAACTGCCACCTCCACCATCGCCTACATCGCCAGATCTAGATTGAGCCAAGTTGACGCTGATGTTCCTACTGTCAAGGTTCTGCCCATTATTAGGGTTTAAGTTTAGGTTTAGGTTTATTAGGTTTTAGGGTTTAGGTTTGTTTTTTATTTATTTAGTTTCTTTAGGATTAGGTTTAGGGTTTAGGGTTTTGGGTTTAAGGTTTAAGGTTTTAGGTTTTATTTTGTGGTTTAGGTTAGGGTTAGGGTTGGGCCAGGGTAGGTTTAGGGTTTAGGGTTTAGTTTTGGCTTTAAGGTTTAGGGTTTTAAGGTTTATGTTTAGGGTTATCTTAGGTTTAGGTTAGTTTAGGGTTGTGGTAAGGTTTGGGTTGTTAGGGTTTAGGGCTTGGGTTTAGTGGGTTTCTGGGTTTGAGCTTTAGGGTTTAGGGTCACGTTTGGGTTTAAGGTTTAGGATTTAGGGTTTAGGGTTTAGGGTTTAGGGTATTTTTTATTTTTTATTTTATTTTCTTACAATTAAGTAAATCGGTGGGTTTAGGGTTAAGGGTATTTTTATTTTTTATTTTATTTTCTTAAAATTAAGTAAATCAGTGGGTTTAGGTTTATTTAGTTTATTTAGTTTATTTTATTTTTTATTTTTATTTAGGTTCAATTTTATTTTTATTTAGTTTTGTTTATTTATTTTAGGTTAATTTATTTTAGTTTAGGTTTTTATTTAGTTTATTTTTTAGGTTTAGGTTTATTTTTTAGTTAGCTTTATTTTTATTTTATTTTTTAGGTTTAGGTTTTTCTTTTATTTTTAGGTTTAGGTTCAAGTTTTTATTTTATTTTTTAAACTTGATATTTTAGGTTTATATTTTAGGTTTACTTTAAGGATTTATTTTTTAGTTTAGGTTTTAGGTATAACTTTAGTTTAATTTATTTTATTTAGTTAGATTTAAGTTTAAGTTTAGTTTATTTTAGGTTTAGAATTTATTTATTTTAGTTTAGTTTATTTTAGTTTAGGTTTAGGTTTAATTATTTATTTATTTTAGGTTTATCTATTTTTTTAGTTTAGGGTTTAGGTTTTATTTATTTTTTAATGTTTAGTTTTTATTTTTTAGGTTTATTTTTTAAGTTTAAGTATTTATTTAGTTTTTATTTTAGGTATAGTTTTTATTTTATTTAGGTTTTTTTATTTTATTTTAGTTTAGGTTTTTATTTATTTTATTTTTATTTAGTTCTTTTTTTTTCTTTTTATTTTTAGGTTTAGGTTTTAGTTTAGGTTTCTATTTTATTTTATT
This sequence comes from Cymbidium sinense, assembly GCA_021442155.1. Lineage (NCBI taxonomy): Eukaryota > Viridiplantae > Streptophyta > Magnoliopsida > Asparagales > Orchidaceae > Cymbidium > Cymbidium sinense. The sequence continues at coordinate 5,789,235 of CM038220.1, read as the reverse complement.
TCTTTGTTTTATTTTGGTTTAGGTTTTTTTATTTATTTTACTTTTAGGCTTTATTTAGTTTCGTTTAAGGTTTTTAGCTTTTTATGGTTAAGGGTTTAGGGTTTAGGGTTTAGGATTTTGGGTTTTTAGTGTTTAGGGTTTAAGGTTTTGGGTTTAGGTTTAGGTGGGTTAAGGTTTTTGTTTAGGGGGTAGGGTTTTTGGTTTTTTTTAATTTTAAAAGAGAATAAATTCTGATTCAACATTTCATTTTTTTTATTTCATCAACCAAGTAACACACCAAGTTTTCTAAGACAAAAGCGATAATATAGATAAAAAATGAGCATGCATAGAGCAAATAAAAAACTTGAGATAATTAGAATCATCTCTACTGTAAAGACACAGTTTGTTAAGCAACAGATCGGATCAGTCGTTCTTCAAGTTCTCCAATTCCCATCAGAACCACCCGGCCTCTTGAGTAGCGAGATCCACCATCATATCCCTGATCTCACCTTCTACCACCACCACGGTTGTAACCTTCATCACTCCTCCTACCTTTATAACCACCACTACTCTAACCACCACCTATATATCTACCAGCACCTCCAGATCCCCCACTACCACTATAATAACCATTACCTATGCCCTTGCCTCCATTTCTAGATCTAAACTGAGCCTAGTTGACGGTGATATTCCTGCCATCAAGGTTATGCCCATTCTTAGGGTTTAGATTTAGCTTTTAGGTTTATTATGTTCTAGGGTTTAAGTTCCTTTTTAAATTTATTTATATACTTTAATTTTTGGGTTTAGGGGTTGGGGTTTAAGGTTTAGAGTCTAGAGTTAGGGTTTAGTGATTAGGGTTTAGGGTTTTAGGATTTATGTTCTTAAAATTTAGGTTTAAGGTTAGTATTTAGGTTTTAGGTGTTTTTGGTTAAGGGTTTATGGTTTATGGTTTAGGGTTTAAGGGTTTAGGGTTTAGGGTTTAGGGTTTAGGGTTTAAGGTTTTAAGGTTTTAAGGTTTAGGGTTTATGGTTTAAATATTAGATCTAGGTTCAAGCTTTAGTTGAGGGTTTAGAGTTTTTGGCTTATTTTTAACATACAACATATTCATATTCAACATTTCCTATTTTTGAATTCATCAACCAAGTAACACACTAAGTTTTATAAGACACTAGTGACGACATAGATAAAAAAAGAGCACACATAGCGCAGAACAAAAACCCTAGATAACTAGAACCGTCTCTACTATAAAAAAATAATTCCATAGGCAGTAGACTGGATTAGTTGTTCTTTAGTTTCTTTAGTTCCCATCAGAACCACTTTGGCCTCTCGAGTAGCTGGATCCACCATAATATCCCACCACCACCACCAAGGCTATAACCTCGGTCGCTCCTCCCGCCTTCATAGCCACCAATGCCTTGACCACCACCTCCATATCCACCAGCACCTCCAAATCCTCCACCAACACTATGATAACCACCTCCTCCTCCTTCACCTCCACTGCTAGATATAAACTGAGCCTAGTTGACAGTGATGTTCCTACCGTCAAGGTTCTGCACTTCTTAGGGTTTAAGTTTTTTAGGTTTTAGGGTTTAGGTATATTTTTTAATTTATTTAGTTACTTTAAGTTTAAGTTTAGGGTTTAGGGTTTTAGGGTTTATGCTTTTAGGGTTTAGGGTTTAGGGTTAGGGTTTAAGGATTAGGGTTTTAGGGTTTAGGGTTTTAAGGTTTTAGGTTTTAGGGTTAGGGTTTAGGGTTTAGTGTTAAAGGTGTTTAGCTTTAAGGTTTAGGGTGAGGTTTAGGGTGGGTTTTAGGGGGGTTAGTTAGAGGGGAGGTTTAGGATTTAGTGTTTAAGAGTTTAGGTTTAGGTGGGTTAGGGTTTAAGATTTAGGGTCAGGGAGGGTTAGTGGTAAGGAGGGTTTAGGTTTTAGTGCCTGGGTGGTTTTTTTAGGGAGTTTAGAGTGGGGTCAGTAGATTGGGCCTAGGGAGTTTAGTGTTTAAGATTTATAGAGTGGAGGTTTACAATAGGAGAAGATCTAGTTGAGTTTAACAGGTTTTAGGGTTTTGTTTTATTTTAAGAGAACAAATAGATCCAACATTTCTTTAGTTTTAGTTTAGTGTCATGGTTACCATTCTATTTTTAGGTTTAGGTTTAGTTTTAGGTAGTTTTTAATTTAGTTTAAGGTTTAGGTTTAGGGTGGGGTTTAGGGTTTAGGATTTAGGGTTTAGGGTCATGGTAGGTTAGGGTTTAGGGAGGGAGTGTCTAGGGTTTATGCTTTTTAGGTGATAGAGGGTCAGGGTTTGGGATAGGGGGGGGTTTAGGGTGGTTTAGGTAGATTTAGGTTAGCTTTAGGGTTTAGGATTTAGGATTTTTTATAAAAAAATAAATAAACTAGTATGTTTAGGTATATTTAGTTTATTTTTTTATTTACTTTAGTTTATTTTATTTTTTATTTTTATTTAGGTATATTTTTTTAATTTAGTTTAGTTTATGTATTTTAGGTTTATTTATTTTAGTTTAGGTATTTTATTTTTATTTATTTTTTATGTTTAGGTTTAGGTTTAGGTTATATTTTTAGTTGAGTTTTTTTTTAGTTTTATTTCTTAGGTTTAGGTTATATTTTTTATTTTTAGGTTGAGGTTTAGGTTTTTATTTCTTTTTTTAGGTTTAGTTTTTTTTTTATTTCATGTTTATTTTTAGGTTTTTTTAGGTTTAGGTTTATTTTTAGTTTATTTTATTTTATTTAGTTTTGGTTTAGGTTTAGGTTTATATTTCATTTAGGTTTATGTAATTATTTTATTTAGGTTTAGGTTTTTCTATTTATTTTATTATTAGGTTTTATTTAGTTTAGGTTTAGGTTTTAGGTTTTGGCCTGGGTTAGCCCAGGGTTTATGGTTTAGAGTTTAGTCTGTGGTTTAGGGTTTAGTGGGTCCAGGTTATGTAGAGTGTGGTGGGGTCATGGTTGGTTGTGGCTCAGTTTGGGTTTGGGTTTAGGTTTGACTAGGAGGGTTTAGGGTCAGTGCAGTGGTGGGTTTAGGGTTTATATTTAGGGTTTATGAGAGAAGGTTTAGTGAGTTTAAAGCCTGGGTTGGAGTGGTGGAGTGGGTCTACTGGATCAGTTTAGTTATGGAGTTTAGGGCTCAGTGGTAGGAGGTTGGTGGTGTCAGTTTAGAGTTAGGGTTTAGGAAAGGTGGTGGAGGGTTAGGGAGGCTTTAGGGTTTAAGATATGCACAGATTTACAATTTAGGTAGGATCAGTGGATCAGGAGAAAGGTAGGGGGGTGGTTATAGTATAGCAGGTTTAGAAGGTGGGGTTTAGTGGTTTAGGTTTAGGTTTAGGGTTTAGTATTGTAGGTTTAGAGTTTTAAAATTAAAACCCGATTTTTAGGTTTATTTAGTTTATTTTATATTTTATTTAGGTTTATTTTTATTTTATTTAGTTTAGTTTATTTTAGTTTATTTTATTTTAGTTTAGGTTTATGTTTATGAATTCTGTTTAGTTTTATTTTATTTATTGTTATTTAGTTTTATTTTTATTTTATTTAGATTTAGATTTTTATTTTACTTTTAGGTTTAGATTTAGGTTTTATTTTAGGTTTATTTTATGTTTTATTTTCAGTTTAGGTTTAGGTTTATTTTATTTTATTTTATTTTATTTAGTTTAGGTTTTTTTAGGTTTAGTTTCTTTAGGTTTAGTTTATTTTAGTAGGTTTAATATTTTAGGTTGGTTTTATTTTAGATTTAGGTTTATTTTACTTATTTTTGGTTTAATTTGGTTTAGGTTTCATTTAGTTTTATTTTTTAATTTAATGTTAATTTTATTTTATTTTATGTTTAGGTTTTATTTTAGGTTTATTTTATTTTTAGTTTAGTTTAAGTTTTAATTTTTTTTATTTTAGTTTAGTTTTTAGTTTTTATTTTATTTTATTTTTAGGTTTAGGTTTAGGTTTAGATTTTTATTTAAGTTTAGGTTTTTTTATTTATTTTATTTTTAAGTTTTATTTAGTTTAGGTTAAGGGTTTAGGGTTTAGGATTTAGGGTTGTAGATTTAGGGTTTAGGGTTGAGGGTTTAGGGTTAGTTTTAGGTGTGGTTTAGGTTTTTGGGTTTAGGATTTGTTTAGGTTTAGGGTTAGTTTAGTGTTTAGCCAAGGATTTAGGGTTTTTGTGGTTTAGGGTTTAGGGGATTAGGGTTTGATTAGGGTTTAGGGTTAGAATAGGGTTTAGGGTTTTGGTCTTAGGGTCTATGCTTTAGGGTTTAAATTTTTTAGGGTTTAGGGTTTAGAGTTTAGGGTTTGTTTAAGGTTAAAATTTTAAGGTTTTAGGGTTTAGGGTTTCTAGTTTAGGGTTTAAGTTTTTTTCTTTTTTTAAGGAAAGGTTATACTTTTATTACCATGAAAGAAAATGATACAATTTCTTTAATAGGCGTAAAGCTCAAAGTTCCACTGCTCTAAGAGCTACAAGGAACCTAATGAGCTAAACCCTCATCTAAGTATAATGGAAAAAAAATGAGTAAAAGCAATAGCTAAAAAAGTAAAAGTGTAAAAGACACAGATTAAGACTAATACAATTTAAGTAAAAAAATAGTCAAAAGACTAGTTAGCAGTGGGTCATGATCCCTTTTAGGTGGCAAGATACTAAGATCCACATCAACAACCCTTGAGTTGACTGAGTAATGATCATTCCAACTGAAATTTTCCAACCTGTAAAATAAATATGCAAAACACTATAAAGGCAATAGTCATAGCTAACATGAATAAGGATAAAGAAATCAATTAGAGAGAGCTAATAAAGAAAAGGCTCGGGGTCAGTTAAGATCATCTCAAGAGGCAATAATGCATATGAGCATCCAAACTTCCTAAGAAGGGTTACATTCATATGCAATGCTACCAACCAAAAGAGAAGATATGGGTAACAACAAGGCCATCATAACTAGCATACCTGATACAAGCCAACATCGAAAGAAAGTAGCCCAAAGGATTCCAGAACCTGCATTAGCAAACAAAGAAACAACAGGCTAGCAGCTAGCCAACAACCAAATAACTAATAAAAACCATAGCAGACCAGTCACAAATAGCCAGTCACCTAGAAGATACAGCAAGGTCAGTGACAGAGCCACCACTAGCAAGAAAGAATTCAAAGGGACAAGATAATTTAAAAGCATAGAAATAGCTAATACAATAGCCTAGAAAGAGACAAAAACAAAATAGAAAATAATGACAACCATCATTCAAATAGACATCAATGCTCTAACTAAGGGAGAGCCACTACCAGCCATCAGTAGACACCAGACCAATCCAAGTAGAGAAAAGGATGCCATCAATCTAATAGGTAGTGATAAAAAGCCACCAGGTATTAACCACCAGTAAAATCAACCATAACCAAGTTAAGAAGGAAAAAAAACCCCAAAATAACTATCCTCATGCCAATCGAAAGAGAAAACAACCAACCAACAGGAATCCCCAACACAAACTAGGAGAAATAACTAAAACATATTGAAAATACCAAAGCTAATCAAATCCTAAAGAGACCAATAGCTACCACTCAACAACTAACAATAACTGCAGAGGATCCAAAATCGAAAGGGAGGTGGCTAGCCAAAACAAAAGGTAAACCCAAAACAGAGCCCAAAATAGGTGGAAAAAATAACAGCAGGCATAGCCACAACCCTCCTACAGATCATAAAAAAACCAAAAAATAGAAGGTTTAGGTTTTAGTTAATTTAGGATTTAGTTTAGGTTTAGGTTTAGGTTTAGGTTTATTTTAATTTTTAGGTTAATGTTTAGTTTAGTTTATTTTAGTTTAAGTTTTTATTTTATTAGGTTTATGTTTATTTTATTTATTTATTTTAGTTTAGGTTTAGATTTAGGTTTAGGTTTGATTTTAGGTTTAGGTTTGGTTTAGATTTATTTTTTATTTAATTATTTATTTATTTTAGTTTTAGGTTTTATGTTTTTAAGGTTTAGGTTTAGGTTAGGTTTATTTAGTTTAGTTTAGGTTTAAGTTATTTATGTTTTTTTTAGGATTTTTAGTTTTTTTTTTTTAGGTTTTATTTTAGTGTTTAGGTTTAGGTTTAGGTTTAAATTTAGGTTTTAGGTCTTGGTTTATTTAGGTTTATTTAGTTTAGTTATGTTTAGGTTTGTAGTTTATTTTTTTTATTTATTTATTTTAGTTTTTTTTTATTTTAGTTAGTTTATTTATTTAGGTTTAGGTTTAGGTTTAGTTTTAAGTTTTTTCTATTTTATTTTTAATTTAGTTTAGTTTAGGTTTTAGGTTTATGTTTTAGTTTAGTTTAGTTTTAGGTTTAAGTTTTTTTATTTTAAGTTTAGGTTTATTAAGTTTAGGTTTTAGGTTTATTTAGTTTATTTAGGTTTATTGTTTTAGTATATTTTTAGGTTTATTTATGTTTAGGTTTAGGTTCTTTTTAATTTATTTAGGATTAGAGTTTAGGTCACTATGTTTAGGTTTAGGTTTTTTTTATCAGGCATTTTTTAGGATTTATGGTTTAGGTTTTAACCATTTAGGTTTTAGGTTTATGTTTTAGGGTTTAGGGTTTAGGAGTGTAGGGTGGGTGGGTAGATTTTAGGTTTAGTGTAGGATTTAGTGTTTAGTAGTTTTTAATGTTTTTAATTAATAAACCAGTAAGTTTAGTTTATTTGTTTAATTTATATTTTATTTAGGTTTATTCTTTTTTTATTAGTTTAATATTTTTTATTTATGTTTTTTTTATTTTAGTTTATATTTTAGGTTTAGTTTAGGTTTATGTTTATTTTTAGTTTAGTTTTATTTTATTTTATTTTTTGGTCTTTTTTTATTTTAGTTTAGGTTTAGGTTTTTTTTATTTTAGGTTTATTTTGGTTTTATATTTTAGTTTAGGTTTAGGGTTATTTTATATTTTATTTTATTTAGCTTATTTATGTTTAGGTTTAGTTTATTTTTTTTTGTTTAGGTTTTATTTATTTTAGTTTTAGTTTTTAGGTTTTGGTTTATTTTATTTTTATTTTAGGTTTAAATTTTTTTCAAGTTTAGCGATTAGATTTTATTTTATTTATTTATTTTTAGGTTTTATTTTTAGGTTTCTTGTTTAGATTTTAAGTTTTTATTTATTTATTATTTTATTTTAGTTTAGGTTTATTTTATTTTTATTTTACTTTTAGGTTTTATTTTATTTACGTTTTTTATTTTTAGGTTTATTTTATTTTTTTAGTTTATTTTAGGTTTTTATTTATTTTATTTTAGTTTAATATATATATATTTTATTTTGTTTTATTTTTTATTTTTAGGTTTAGGTTTAGGTTTTAGTTTAGGTTTTTATTTTCTTTATTTTATTTTATTTCGGCTTAGGTTATTTTGTATTTATTTTATTTTTAGGTTTAGGTTTTTTGGTTTTTAGGGTTTAGGGTTTGGGGTTTAGGGTTTAGGATTTGGGGTTTAGGGTTTAGGGTTTAGGGTTGTAGGTTTTAGGGTTTAGGGTTTATGGTTTAGTGTTTAGGGTTTAGGGTTTTGGGTTTAGGGTTTAGGGTTTAGGTTTAAGGTTTAGGGTTAGTTTTAGGGTTTGGTGTTTAGGGTTTAGGTTTTTGGGTTTTTAGGGTTTTCTGGGAACCCCATGTAGGAGAATTTTATTGCCATGAAAAAGGGGTTACAAGGTCCTTAAGAGGGGTTAAACTCAAGAGCTACTACTCAAAGAGCTATAATCAGCCTAGAGAGTGAATCCCCTATGTATGTACAACCATAAAATAGAAGGAAAAATAAAAGAGAATAGAAAAATAGTAAGAGATACAAAAGTAACAAAAGAAAGCCAAAATAGCCTTCAACAACAACAACTTATGAAGATAAGAGAAGCATAGGCCACCACCAGAGAAGGAACTTGCAAGGAAATAACACAGAACCTGCAAACAGCTAGAGAAAGGAATTAGCTTAGGTAGAGAATTACACGAAAAATTAACTGAAAAAATAAAGGAGAGTGAGAGAAATTTAGAGAAGTGTGTGAAGAAAGGCTTAGGCTCAGTCACACAAGAATGGGGCAGCCGCAAACATGAGCATCCAAACTTCAAAGGAAGGGTTACATCACAAGTGCTACTGCCATCCAAGTTATGATTGAAATCATCCCAGCCATCATAGCCTACATACCTAGGGGAAAGCAGCTGCCACTAGTTGAAAATCATTTGATCTTTAATGCCTGCATAACAAACAATAGCAAAATACACAATAGAAGAAAAGGAAACATTATCCAGCATGGCAAAATGATGCTCCCAATCCCTTGAAAGATAAGCACCACCTAAGTATTCCAAGATAGAATTTGGATGAAAAGCTAACACAAACCCCTACCCAGATTAATCATCATGGCAAGGAAAACACCCCCATAGTGATGAAAGCCAATCAGGAGCAACAACCCAGGTGATAACATCCACCTATTAATAGCTAGATCACAATAATAATTATACAGGTCTAATAAAGCCAAGAGTAACCTCAGCCAATAGATAAACCCACACAGCAAAAGCACAAGTAGTGTGGCTAATTGAATGGCAATCAACAGAATAAAAAGGCATGTAGAAATTCAATAGAAATAATCAACCTACTGAACATAATAACCTGATAAACCATTCGGCTGATAGACAAATAGCAAACTAAATAATGTAACCAACAATAGAGGAGACGGTAGGCAGTGTCATTACAAAAATGAGCCATGATAGGACTCAAAATATAAATAGTCAAAAAATCCATCATAAAAAGAGAAGACAGTCCAACTAATAGGCAAACAATAGTAGCAAAAATAAGGGGAAAAGGAGACCAAAAGAAATCCCAACCGTGCAGGGAAATAGCAGTAATCACAAAATTAAGAAGAAAAAGAGAACAATTAACATAATCAGCAAAGTAACTAATCTATCCATGAGGGTTAAGAAAAAGAGCAGCAAATCCCAGCAGGTCCAGTGAAACAGGCGATAGTCCTATGTCAGGAGGCTATCGGCAAATAAAATTAGAGCTTAACATGTTAAAGGACAAATAGCAGGTAACCGATAGATGAGGTTAAAGAGCCAAATACCACCAGAACAGGATAACCAGAAAAATGCAACAGATAAGTGCAGTAAAAAATTAAGAAGGGGACAGTGCAAATCAGGGAAAATAGAAAGAGGAAAATACAGACAAAGTAAATAGTGAATCGAGTAGAAAATAGAATAATGTAACTTAATTTTTTAGATAAGTTAATCCAGAGTTATCCAAATTAACCAATACACATAAATGTTTAAGAAGACTAAAATGATCAAAAAAGGTGAGCACATGTAGTCTAGCACCTAGATTTGCAAGATAGTCAGCACAAGCATTTCCTTCATCCCAAATGTGAGTGATTTTAAAGCATACTTAAGAAAGGAGAGCTCTAGTATGATTAAGGAGGTAGTATAAATCTGTGTTTCCCACCTTGGTGGAAGTCAACATATCAATGAGCAAAAGAGCATCCACTTCAATCCAGATATTGGACCAACCTTTTTTGCAAACAAATCTCTATAGTTGTGCTAATAACCATTAATTCAGCAAAGATAACATAATAAGCTTAACAAGGTAGGCAAAAGAACAAATGACACTACCTTTAAAGTTTCTAAAAATGCCACCATAGCCAAAAGCATTTTGAGAGACAGAGCCATCAGTATTAATTTTGATAGTATTATTATGGGGCTTTCTCCAATAGATAAGCTTATCTTCTTTCCAGTTGGGGATCTCAGGAAAGCTAAGACCCAGCTTGTTGGCCACAAATTTGAACCCTTTAAAGTAGTGTTAGTAATTAAGCTAGCATTAAATAAGGCACAAATTTTTTCTTTAGTTCTAGCAATAATCCTCTTGTGGTTCATAGGGATACCATGATGTTTGGCATCATTTCTACCCATCCATATGAACCATATAAGAGTGATGGTAGTAATTACTTTAATGTGACCTTTCACAGTTTTATGAAATTAGACATCAAGAAGTTGATATAAGGATAAAGAACCATGAAAATGGTTAATAATGAAAAGTTCATCATACCAATCCCATAATTTGGAGGCAATAGCTCCATTAACAAAAACATGATTCACATTTTCAATGTGAAAACAACAATAGATTTGGAAGGCAACTAAAAGACTTTACCCCACATCAAAGAGTCAACAAGAATGAAAATGTTCAGAATTCTCCAAATAAGGACATTATAAGAGATAGGGAAAATGTTATTCTAAATTTTAAAAAACACATTAGAGAAACCATGGGATTCTCTAATATGATTCCAAACCTCTTTAAGAATAAATTTGCCATTATGAGACAACTTAAAGAGAATCTGATCAGGCTTGCTAGAAATGATAGGAATGTTAGTGAATTTATCTAAAAGAGAAATAGGAATATAATCAGAGAGTTTACTATTATTCCAATTATTATTATTTCAAATGGAGTTCACTTTAATAGCAGCAGTAGAATGAGTAAATAGGAAATCATCAATAGAACCACTGCCAATCTAGTTGTCTTGCCAAAAGAAAGAAGATCCGGAGTTAAACCCCAAGAAATAAGGGATCCAGCTTCCCATTTGATGGAGCAAATTCTTTTCTAGACTAGGGAGTCACCCACTTTGTAAGGACAAGTAAGAGGATGCTTACCTTGGCAATATTTGGCAATCATGAAATTGGCCCATAAACTATTATTGCTCCTAAAATTCCATCAAAGTTTATGAGAGAAAGCAGTAATAGCTTCACAAATAGACTTACAGCCAAGCCCACCCTCAGCAAGGGTGCCATAACTTTTATACCAAGAAGTCCAATGCATCCTTTTAATAGAATTGTTAGAGCCCTAGAAAAATTTATTAAGGAGACATTCTATTCTATTTAAGGTAGAATTAGTAGTGATGATGGTTTGAATAAGATATAGAGGCATGGAATTAAGGGTACTCTTGAGCAAAGTAAACTTGCCACTAAAGAAAAGAAAGTGAAATTCCCAAACAAAAATTTTATTAGCAATTTTTTGGATTAGATCATCAAAGAGATGTGATCTTTTTTGACCTTTGTATAGAGGAGCACCTAGATATTTAATAAGGAGTTGTTGTTTTTTAAAATTAGTGATTCTCAAGATTTGATTGATTTTGTTGCTAGAGATTTTAGAAGAGGTAATGAAACAACTTTTGCCTACATTCATAGACAGACCACATTCATTACCAAAGTTATTTAATAAATTCTTAATACATTTAATGTGATGGATGGAAGTATTACAAAAAATAATGAAATCATCAACAAAACTAAGATGAGAGATAGGTATACCACCAAGAGTTCTAAAATACATGCTAGGATTGTTGTTGAAAAGGTCGTTTAAGCTCCTACAAAGATATTCCATAATAATAATAAAAAGGGAAGGGGACATGGGGTAGAAGAAGTTTTTAGAAAAGCCAAACAAATGAAGAATGTGTAAAAGGAAATCCCAAGAGATGTTGTCAAATGCTTTAGAAATATCAAATTTAAATAGGATGTTACCACCTCTATTTGGAGCATCCAAATCATGAATCAGCTCTTGAGCAAGAAGAATATTATCAGCTCTACCTCTAACAAAACCAGTTTGGTTGAGCAAGATAATTTTTTGTAGAAGAGGAATAAGTCTATTGGCAAAGATTTTAGCAATCAGTTTATGAAAGAAAGTACAAAGAATAATAGGTCTGAAATCACTCCAGGATTCAGGATTATCAATTTCAAGTATAAGGACAATGGATGTACTAGAAAAATATCTAGGAAAAAGATTACCAGTAAAGAAATCAATAACAACATCAACTAGATCATTCTTAATTATAGGCCAACAATGCTGGAATAATTGTCTTGTATAATCTTCTGGACCAACAACATAATCAATATTCATGTTATTAAGAATTTTACCAATCTCCTCTTCCATAGGAAACCTAGTAAGCAAATGATTGTCATCACTGGTAATGATTGAGGGGATCAAATGGGATCTAGAAATAGCATCTAAAGTGTGGCTCTTATTAAGAATATTTCTAATGTGATTAATAATAGATGCTTTAATCTCATTAGTGTTAGTCATCCAATCTCTAGTATCACTTTTAATTTTTTTGATAGAGTTTAAAGCTTTCTATTTATTGAATAAAGCATGAAAATACCTTGTATTTCTATCCCCATCAGCAATATTCTTACTAGCAGCCTTTTGCAGCCAATAAGTTTCTTTCATATTCTAATAGTTAACCAGATTATCTTTGGCTTCATTCAAATCCTTCTACTTAGAAGAGTCAGTCAAAACTGCATTTTCAAGACTACAAACCAAAAGCTCCATATTTTTGATATTAGCAAAGAGATTTTTAAAATAATGCTTATTCCACCAAACTAGGTTTTGTTTAAGCCTTTTAAGTTTAAACCATAATATAATCATGCCCCTAACCAAATTATCAGGGTGTAGGGGGGCAACCCAATTGGTGGTAACAACTTTTAAAAAATTGAGGTGCTGAATCCACATATTTTGAAATCTGAAAGAGGAGGAGGAGGATAATCTTTTAGAGTTATTTTTAACTGAAATCAAAAGAGGAGCATGATCCAACAAAGTTCTACTCAAATGTTCAACAGAGGTAAGAGGCCATTGATTAATCTAATGAGAGTTAAAAAGGATTCTATCAAGGTGTTGCCAAAGTTTAGAGTTATGTGTAAGTATATAAAAAACCAATGTCAATAAGGTTGCAAACAAGAATCATATTAGAGAATTCTTCCATAGAATGAATATTAGAGAGCAACTACCCCTTCTTTCAAAGGAAGAAAGGATAGTGTGAAGTCACCCCAACCAACCAAGGTTTGTTAACTATTAAAGCAAAACTTCTTAAATTATCCCAAAGGATGTTCCTACAAGCTCTATTACAGGAAGCATAAACAAAAAAGCCTAAAGTAGAAAATTCACCACATGAGATATGGACATTAACAACTTGTTGGAGATCATCAAAAATGGAAACACTAACTAGATTGTTCCAAAAGCACCAAATTTTCTTACTGATATTAGAGAAAAAGTTATTAAAATCAAGCATTCTAGCAACATGATTTATCTTAAAAGAATTTATGAGAGGTTCAATGACCACAAGCAAGGATATATTATTAATATAGCAAAAACTTCTAACATGATTACGGACAGTGAGGGTTTTGATCCTTCAAACATTCTAAATAATAGAATTAAACATAAAGGAAATATTAAATAAGCTAAAGTAAAATAAGTAAGTAAAATCATTAAATAGAGAGCAACCACTCCAATGCCAAAATGCCATTATTTATGAGATGAAGAACCAGATCTAGTAGATCTGGTTGAGTTATGTGGAAAATTTTTTACTTTAAATGATTTCTTTTTTAGAATAGTTTGGAAAGCTATATTTTTATCCAATGTATCACCATCCAAAAGAGACTGATTAGAGGTGTTAAGAATAGGATCAGAATCAGCCAAAACATTTCTAATCACAACTTCCCCTTCTTCAATCTCAAGATTAAGCTGAAAAGTAGGATTAGAATGAATGTCAATCATGGAATTAGGAGGAGAGGTAGTAATACCATTAAGAGCACAATAACCAAAACCAGACTCATAATTTTTCTCTTGATTTTCAACCATCTTCAAATTTTCATGAAAATTACCATTAAAATCCACATGCTCATTCTCATGCTCAGCATTAATAAGAGGCAAAGAGATGTTAGACTCTTGAATATTTGAGTTATCATGAGAAGGCAAGTTATCATGTAGAGAAGGATTGATTGACAAACCATAATATTTGACATTAGTAATGTCTTTGACATCATTAGATTGAGTATTGGGAGTATCAACATTAAGCACATTATTGAATTCCAATGAAGCATAAAAAGCATTTCCATTTGGGCTAGCTTTAGCCACATAAATAGGTTTATTAACTTTATCATTTGGATTAGTAGAATTAAGATCATTCAAGTTTTTCTTTTTAAGTTGTGAGTGTAGCACAAAGCACACAAAATTATCTTGCTCATGAATTTTATAGTTCAAACAAAAAACTGGAAAGTTTTCAAATTCAACTATTTGAAAATAACCAAACTTCTCTGAACCAATCTAGACTTCCTTAGGATGTTTTTTAGAAATATCATGTTCAACCAGTATATGAGCAACAGATGGACAGGATCTCACAGCAGTGGCCTGATAAATTTGAAGAGGTCGACCAAAAAGAGCTCCAACAATAAATAAAACCTGGTGAGTAACATAGTGAATCCTCATATTCAGAAAAGCCAACCAAACAAGAACAATCGGTGATTCCTCTTTTATATCAAAAAGAGGAGACCACTTTAAAAGATGCATTTGACAGTTGAAAATAAAGTAAGAAAGCTGAGAGAAAACACTTGAGTAGTTTAAATCGTTTGTAAGCTTAATCAAAATATGTCTAGGATCGATCAAACCAATAGAGAAAGCACCAGATAGTTTAAGATTGTGAAAAAAAGAGTGAATATTATCCAAATTTGGATTTCGCAATGCAAATTTGCCAACAAAAGTAAATTCCTATGACTTAGCCAACTTCTCAACATCAAGATCTGAGCACATGATCACAGGGATGCTATGAAATGAAGTCAATATCAAATTCACCAAATCAGTAAGGGAAAGGTTCTTGCTAGAGAGAGCATCCTTAAAGGATTTAATGGCAAGCACAATAGCAGGTGCTTTTGATTTCAAAAATCCCATAAAATTCGATGCCCTAGTCGTCGCATCCGTAAAAGAAATGATCGGCTGCATGGCCAACGAATTAGTCGCCATCAACAATGGCTACAAAAAAATTACACGCACGGTCGGAGCAAAGCTAAGCTACAAAAAATGAATAGAGCACCACAAAGAGTGGTGAAAAATCACCAAACTGCAAGGAAAAGAGAAGCTCCACAGAGGGAAAAATGAAGTCGCCAAAGCGCCGCAAGGAGGAGGGGGAGGAGTTTTTTTTGGGTTTTGAGGTTTTTAGGTTTTTCGGTTTTTTTTATATTTTTTAAAGGTTTTTAGGGATTTTTTTATTTTTAGGTTTTTTGGTTTTTAGGGTTTTTTTAGGTTTTCAAAAGCCTAGGTTTTTAGGCTTTTAGGGTTTAGGGTTTAAATTTTATTTATAATTTATTTTAGTTTAGGTTTATGTTTATTTTATTTTGGTCACTTTATGTTTAGGATTTTTTAGTTTAGGGTTTAGGTTTTATTTTTTATTTATTTTTAGGTTTCATTTTTATGTTTATTTTTTAGGATTAAGTTTTTATTTTATTTTTATTTTATTTTATTTTAAGTTGATTTTATTTTTATTTTATGTTTTGTTTTTATTTTATTTAGGTTTTTTTTAGGTGTATTTTATTTTTTTTTATTTTAAGTTTTTATTTTATTTTATTTATTTAGTTATTTATTTTATTTTATTTTAATTGGGTTTAGGTTAGGTTTAGGTTTAGCTTTAGTTTATGTTTATATTTTATTTTATTTTATTTAGGAGCAGGTTTTTATTTATTTTATTTTAAGTTTAGGTTTAGGTTTAGGTTTAGATTTTAGGGTTTAGGTTTAGGTTTAGGAGGTAGGTTTAGGTTTAGGGTTTTTAGGGTTTTTTAAGTTTATTTATTTTAGTTTATTATTAGGTTTATGTTTACTTTATATTGTTTATTTTAGGTTTAGGTTTTTTACCAGGATATAGGTTTTTTTTTAATTTTAGGTTTGGGTTTAGGTTTTGGTTTATATTATTTTAGGTTTAGGTTCAGGTATTATTTATTTTAGTTAGGTTTATTTAGGTTTAGGGTTTTTTTGTTTATGTTTAAGTTTAAATTTTTATTTATTTTTAGGTTTATTTTGAAGGTTTAGTTTTCTATTTAGTTTTTATTTTATTTTATTTTAGGATTATTTTATTTTTAGTTTAGGTTTAGTTTTTATTTTATTTATTTGTTTTGGGTTTACTTTCAATTTTTATTTATTTTATTTTAGTTTTATTTTTATTTCTTTTTAGGTTTAGGTTTAGGTTTATGTTTTTGTTTAGGTTTTTATCTTATTTTATTTTTGTTTAGGTTTTATTATTATTTTTTTTAGGTTTTATTTAGTTGAGGTTTATGTTTTTTTATCTTTTTAGGGTTTAGCATTTAGGGTTTAGGGTTTGGGGTTTAGGGTTTAGGGTTTAGGGTTTAGGGTTTTAGGGTTTATGGTTTAGGGTTTAATTTTTAGGGTTTTAAGGGTTTAAAGTTAAAGGTTTAGGGTTTAGGTTTTAGGTTTAGGGTTTAGAGTTTAAGTGATGACATGGACAAAACATGAGCAAGCATAGAGCAAATCGAAAACATCCATTGATAACTTGAACCGTCTCTACTATAAAGGCACCATTCCATAAGGAGTAGATCGGATCAGCCATTTTTTAATTTCTCCAGTTCCCATTGAAACCACCCCGGCCTCTCGAGTAGTATTATCCACCATCATATTCCTCTGCCACCACCACGGCTATAACCTCCATCGCTCCTCCCACCTCCATAACTTCAACTACTTTGACCACCACCTCCATATCCACCGGGATCCCCACACCTAGGATAACCAGCCTTCCTTCACCTTTACCGTACAAATCTAGACATAGGTTGTGGTGATGTTTTGACCTAAAGTTTACTATTTGTGGTTTAGGTTTTTTTTAGTTTGGGTTTAGGTTTATTTTTTTAAATTTTTAGGTTTGTGTTTTAGGGGTTTAGTATTTTTAGGGTATTTAGGTTTAGGTTGGGGTTAAGGTTTGGGTTTAGGTTTAGGTTTATGTTATGATTAAAGGTTTAGGGTTTAGAGTTTGTGGATTTAAGGTTTAGGTTTGAAAGCTTTGGGGGTTTAGAGTTTTTAAGGTT